>JAKSZT010054318.1:9892-20742 GCA_026826555.1 Tolypeutes matacus
AGACTCTTGGGCAGAGCCCAAGGTTAGAAATAAATCAAAATGTTCGCAGGGTTCTGGTTAGATAAATGATGGCACAGGCATACTGTGGGATTCTTTGCAGCTGGAAAAAAATTACAAGGAAGCTTTTGTGCCATAAAAGAAATAAAATATGTGTGTCCTGGCTCATATCTAGATAAGGTATCTTTGGCAGGCACACAAAGAATGAGTGTTTACAGCCAAGGAGCTGGGTTAAGGGGCGTGTGAGGCTTGGCACTCTCTTGTTCCTCTAGAATTTTGGACAATGTGCAACAGGTTGTCTAGTCAAGAGTAAATAAATACAATAAATATGTAAGATCAAGACCCAGCAAGACTAATCTTGCTGGCATTAGATGCCAAGGTAGGGGATACCTCTGGGGGGCAATGAGGGGAGAGGAGAGGGAGCAAGGGTGGTTCTTGGGGTGCTGGGGATATTTGTGCTGATCCGGATGCTGTGTGCACTGGGGGGCGGGGTTCGCTTCGTGGAAATCTCTTTGGGTTGCAGAGTTGGGATTTGCACATTTTTCTGTATTTGTGGCAGGCTTCTAGAAACAAGTTTTCAAAATACAAAAATAAAACGAAGAGGCCTTGCTGGTTGCTGTGAGGCTGCACTGGACAGGGAGGCCTGGGAGGAAGGCGGAGTGGGGCGGGTGTCCAGGTAGCTGAGGGGTGGTGGGGGGAGAGGCGGCCAGGACAGGGGGGCTTGGGGGGCTGGCTGCCGGGGAAGAGAGACCAGGGGGACCCCAAGAGCGGCAGGGGCCCTGGACTAACGGGGTCCCGGGGAGGGAAGTCGGGGCCGCAGGCTGATTCGGGGGCCTCGCGGGGGTGATGGCAGGCCCGGGCGGAGCCCCGTGGGCCGGGGTGCGCGGCCGGAGGTGGGCGCACCCCTGGGGGGCACAGAGCTGCTAACTCCCTCGCAGAAGTGGGGGCCAGACGCCCACCTCGAGGGGCAGAGCGCCGCCCCTGCGCCGTGCGGCCTCCGCGGGCCTCAGGCTCCCCGCGGCCACTCACCTCGGGCGCCGCCGCGGCCGCTCGCGTCCTGCTGCCCGCGGCCGCCCCGCGACTTCCGGACCTCGGCCCGCCGCGCGCACCCGGGGCGAGCCGCCCAATCAGCGCTCGCCCAGTACGGCCCCGCCCGCTCCTCTCGGCCAATCCGCAGGCGTCGCTGCTCCAGGGGCCGCGCCGCGTGCGGTCCGTCTTGGGGCGTGATTGGCCCGCGGCGGGGCGGGGGAGGCTGCACGTGCGACCAATGGAGGGCCGTGGGGCGGCGTGAGTGGCGGGCGCCGGGGCGGAGCGACGCGGGATCATGGAGACCCGGACACTTTCTCCGCAAGTCCGCTGCTCTGTCGTTTACTCGCCGCGGCTCGTCCAGCCTCAGTGTCTCCATCTGTGCAGCTGACCGAGAGGCCCCGTAGCCGCCTCTGGCCCCACTTCCTGCGCCTCACCCACTCCACTGCCGCCACCCCGCCTCTTTCTGTCCTCCAGCGTCCCACCTCAGGGCCTTTGCACGTGCCGTTTGCCCCGCTGGAAGCCCAGCCCGGGGCGCTGCCAGCCCCTGGCCGTTCACGGCCTGCCCTGGCCACGCACTGTCACACAGCCATTCCTGCAGACCTCTGCTTTCCTATCTCTACACAGTAACTCCAATCTGAAATTACCTTGCTCTAAAAAGAATGCATTGGGGAAGCGGCTGTGGCTCGATCAGTGGGGCTCCCGTTTACCATATGGGAGGCCCCGGGTTCGGTTCCCGGGGCCTCCTGGTGAAAGCTAAGCCCGCCCGCACGGCGTGGTTAGCTGACCCAGCGAGCACAAGCAGCAAGGGGGGGAGAAATGAATAAATAAATAAAATCTTAAAAATAAAAAAATAAAAAAATAAAAAGAATGCATTGGTTTACTCATTTATTGTCAGTCGCACCTCCACCCTTCACCCCCACAAATGTGAGCTCCCCGAGGGCAGGGGTCTTCTCTGTCTTGTGCACTGCTGACTCTGCAGTGCCTAGAACTGGGCCTGGCCCATAGGAGGTGCTCGACAAATCTTTGGGGGGAAGTGGGGCCAGATGTTCTTGGGCAGAGACGAGTCAGGGCAAGAGGGAGCTGGGGCACCAGAAGACCAAGGAGGCTGAGGGAAGAAACAAGGGAGGAGAAGAACGAGAGCGACCCCGAAACAGAGGCGGAGGCGCTGGGCCTGGGAGAAGGCCGGGGGCCGGGGTCTGGCCTTGGTTTCTTTTGCCAGGGACAGGACAGGGGATCTTCGGTGGGGGCTGCAGAGCTGTCGTGGACCGGCTTGTCCTGGGGCCTGGGCTGCGTTGGGACTAGGCGTCATGGGGGGCAGGTCCCCCAGCCCTCAGGGAACCCCTGAGAATCCCAGGCCCAAGGCCCCTCCCACCCCCCCGCCCACCCCCAGTCCGGAGCCCCGAGCTCGCCCTCGCCCCCCAGGGCCTGCTGGGCAGGGGGCCAGGGAGCGTGGCAAGGTGGGCCCTGACTTAGGGCGTGCTGGACGGGGTCGGAGGGCGGCCGGGGAGCAGCGGGGCTCCGAGGCCGTGAGGAGGGGTCAGCCGCTCCCGAGGGACACGCTGGGGTGGGGGCGATGTCGTCGAAGAGGTCGAGGGCGGAGGCGTCCAGCGCCGCGAGGCTCAGGCTGGGGCCAGCAGGGGGCGCCTCCCCGGGGGTCGCAGCGCAGGCCACGCCCAGGAAGGGGGATGCGGGCGGCGGGGGCGGCCCTCGGGGCCGCAGGGTCGGGGCAGGCGCCTCCTGGGACAGGATGGTCAGGGCCAGGCGCTGGGTGGCCGCCTCGATCTTGGCGAATTGCCTGCGGAGAGACGCACAGTCGCTGGGCCGCCGGGGCGCGCCCCTCCTCTGTCTGCCACCCCAGGAGGGGTCTGTCGGGTCTCTCCTTCCCTCCCGTTTCCTAATCTCCCGAGCCTCAGCCCTCTGTCCTGGAGTCCGCCAAGTCAATCTTTCCGACTCCGTCCCGTCCGCAGAGAAGCCCTGAACAGCTGCGGGCGTTGCGCACTGCACAAGGGCCTCACGTGCGCATTTTTCACATTGTAGATTTATTAGGAGCATGTTTCAGCATATAAAAGTAAAGAGATGTCTTAAGGAAAAGGCACCTTTTTGTAAATTCTTAAATTCACACAAGGCTCGCTGTGGGCCTTGTGATGATGCCCTGGGTTCTCCGCCCACCTCTCAGCCTCTCCATCGCCCGCCCCTCGGGGGCTGGAGCCCCCAGCAGCTCCCTCCTGGGTGACTGCAGGGACCACTTAGCTGCTCTCCCCACTAACATTCCCCTCAAGCCTGTTCCCACCAAGCAGCTGGAATGACCTTTTAAAAAATAAATCAAGGGGAATTGGGAGTTGCGGCTTAATAGGTACCGAGTCTCTGTTCGGGGTGATGAAAAAAGTTTCGGTAATGGTTGGTAGTGATGGTGGCACAACACTGAGTGTAATTAATGCCACAGAACCGTGCTTAAAAAAAATGATTAAAGTGGCAAATTTTATCGTATGTATAAAATTACATATAATATATAAAAAATATAAACATGAATAATTTTTAAAAATTCTACAAAAAGAATCAAAAGATAACCAAGGACAGCTGAAAGTTTTAAGTCACACAAATAGCTTTTTAAAAAAAATCAGGGAGCAGATGTGGCTCAAGCAGTTGGGCACCTGCCTCCTCCATGGGAGGCCTTGGGTTTGGTTCCTGGTGCCTCCTAAAGAAGATGAGCAAGACAGCGAACTGACACGAGGGGCTGAGCAGTGAACTGATGCAAGGAGATGAGAGGTGATGCAAGGAGAGACACAACAAGCAGAGAGTGGATGTGGCTTGAGCAATTGCGTGCCTCCCTCCCACATGGGAAGTCCAGGTTGGGTTCCCAGTGCCTCCTAAAAGAAGACGAGCAGACACAGAGAGCACACAACAAGCAGTGAGCACAAACAACGAGGGGGAGGCAGAAATAAATAAATCTTAAAAAAAAAAATCAGATCACACCCCACTGCTGCTCAACCCTTCCAATAGGTTCTCACCACACTAAGAACAAAGTCTACACTTTTTTTTGGAGGTATAGGGGATTAAACCTGGGACCTCATAAATGCAAAGCAGGCGCTGAAGCACTGAGCTACACCCGCTTCTCAAAATCTATGCTCTTGAGATGGCCCTGGCCATCTGGCCCTCTGCTTTCCCTCCCACCTCATCCCCTTCCTCTCTTTCCCACCTTATCTTTAGCTTTATATCCCTGCTATCCCATCTGCCACAGGACCTTGGCATATGCTGAGCCCTGTGCTTATACAGCTGTTACGGCTCCACCCAAGTCCCCTGGAATTCCTTTTCCATTTGTGCGGGCACCTCCCCCATGGGCTTTCACCGCAACACCAGCCTCTGTGTCTCTTTGTTAGCGGCATCTCCTGGGCTTCCAGAACCTACTCTGCCTGTGCTCACAGAGGACCAGAAGCACCTGGGAATTTCTGTCCCTCCAGTGGCATCTCATAACCAATGCCAAGGAGTGAGGGCGAGTAAATACTCCTGCTTCTTGCCCCACACTGGGACAAACTCAGAGGTGTGATTTCTGTTAGTTCCAAATCCCTTTCGCAGGTTTTTTTCCCCTAGTACTTTAATGTTGTTCTTTCTCAGCAATAACCATCTAACAATATTTACTAAAGGCATTCTTTGTTCTCAGCCCCACAAAGACCGCAGGCTGTTACCAAAGTTACCTCCACAGGATTTGGCTTGATATTGCACCTGAGAAAGTAAGAATGACCTCAGGCTGAGAAAGTGAAAACCTGCCTGACCTTTTTTCAGTCTGGATTAACGTACACATATAAAGGAAGCTGCAAATTTACCAGAAAATAGTATTTCTCCCAAGAACATACTGAAGCTGTAAACCATTCTAATGACTCCCCTTTCTCTGAGGGGCTACCGCTTTCTGGAAAGCTCTCCCTGGGAGACTTGGTTAAATTCATAAACGATGGGCAGCTTTGCTGTTTGAAATGATCATCAGTGGAAACAGAGTATCCCCCTCCTGCCTGGAGGAGCTGTCACTTCCACACAGAGGAGCAACCTCCAGTTCTGTTCCAGGGCAGCGCTTCCCACAGGGGCTTCTGGACACAGCTTTCCGCCTCTCTCTTTGCAGGTTTCAAGGACACGGGATGCTGGGTCCACTTGACAGCCCAGACCTGAGGCCGACTGCTTACACGCAGCCCAGCTTTGCTTCCTAGCGCGGCTCCGTTTAAATCTCACCCTTAATGCGTGTGGGGTTTTCTTTGGGGGTGACAGAAATGTCCTGGAACTAAATAGAGAGGCTGCTTGTACAGCACGGATGTACCACGGAATTGCACACTTTCAAGTGGCCACTCTGATGTTGTGTGAACTTATACAACTATAAATTGTACATTTCATACATTAATAAAAAATTCAACCAAACTCCAAAGGACTGGGAATCCTCTACCGACCCTCCATTTCGTTTGTGCGGTGAGGCCCCTCACTGGCCCTCTGTCTTGGGCTGCCCGGCTGAGAGACCCCCTTCCTCGGCCCCCCGCCCATCTCTCTCCTCCTCCCATATGGAGAGCAGGAAAATCAACTTATTACAACTTCTTCACTTAAGCAGCTCTGAAAATTCTAACACGCTAATTAAGCTGGTTTTCCGTTCCTCTAATTTTAGACGTTCACTCTTTGCACTTAGTTCCCTGGAGGACATTTAGCCAGACCTTCTCAGCTTTGCTTACAGGAATAAGATAACTTCTCAGCCCACCCCCAGGCAGAATGGGGTAAACCTGTAACTTTTCCCAGAGACAAAAAGCTTGCTACCCTCGAGCAGTTGTCTGAGGAGCCGGGAAGGCCTTGCACCTGCACAGCTGGATCTAAACTGTGGTTTATTAGCCGCGGGGATCAAGGACAAATTTGACGTGCTTGAGACGGCGCAGGGCTGAGAAAGCGCGCGTAACCCACAAGATCCCCGGCATCACTCGTGTTTCTCCCCCCCTCCCCCTCTCCTTTTGCCTATAAAAGCCCGAGCTCCCCTGCTCACTCTGGGCTGGTTCGGGGAAGGTTCCCGCAGCTCCTTGCTTGTGCACTCGCAGTAAATCACCTTCTCGCTGAGACGCGTCTCTCCTTTGCGGGGCTGGATCGGGTGGGCGCTTCTGCTGGAAAGAGCCCTGCTTACCGCACGACGAAGATGTCCGTTTGGAGGGGACCCTTACAAATAAATCCCTCTGACACTGCTTCTCAGGGCCCCTTTCTGAGCCAGCCTCCTCCTCCGCGTTTCCTCGGGTACCGCCCTTCCTGGGGGGGGCCCTCCCCCAGCCCCAGGCAGCCCCACTACCTGGCCTCTGAGGACTGGTTCCCGTCCCGGCTCTGGCCCCGCTGTGGACTGGACAGTCCCTAGGGTGGCCTTGAGCCAGCATCATCTCCCCCACGAGACGCGAGCCCCGGTGTTCCCGCCAGGCCGTGGGCTCCCAGGGAGCAGTGACAGAAGGACACTGCGGGCTCCGGCAGGGCCCAGAATGTTCACAGGCGTGAGGTGTAACTCACATACTGTGACACTAAGGGCTGATTCCGGAACCTTCCCTCACGGCCAGCAGAAACCCACACTCAGGAGCGGCACTCCCATTCCCCTCCCCCAGCCCCTGGCACCACCCCTCTGCCTCCTGTCGCTGTGGATTTGCCTTTTCTGAGCATTTCACGGGAATGGGTCACAGGCCACGTGGCCTTTCACCCAGCATCTCGTCTTCGAGGCTCACCCACGCTGTGCCATGAATCAGCACCTCATGCCTTTGTACAGGCAGAGATTTGTGTCTTCCACCGCTGAGTTCCCAGTGCACAGGGGAGGTTTTTTAATTTTTAATTTTTTAGGTGCAAGAGACATACACTTAAGTGTGACACAGGAACTAATCTTGATGAATTTTTCATTTGTGTACGCTTGAGTAATCACCTCTTGGATTAAGCTGTAGCCCTTTCCCAGACCCCGGAAGACTCCTGTTGTTCCTCCCAGCCATCCTGCCCGCACAGGGTTGTAGAGTTAGCTAATGAAATACAGGCTGTCCGACCAAAGTCTCATTTTGAATAAACAACAAGTGATTTTTTTTTTAGTAAAAGTATATCCCAGGGGGCAGATGTGGCTGAAATGGTTGAGCGTCCGTCTGCCATATGGAGGGAACTGGGTTCGATCCCCGGGACCTCCCCGTACTAAAAAAAAAATCACTTGTTGTTTATTAAATATATATATATATATATATATATAAGGTGCATGGGCTGCCAGGTTCTGTGTGCCGGTGAGCCGCCAGGCCCCGGGAGCCATGCAGCAAGAAGATGATGTAACAGGAGAGAGACGCAGGGGAGAGACAAGATGAGATGCTCTGAAAACCAGGAGCTGAGGTGGCGCAGGTGGCAGGACACCTCTCTCCTACATCGGAGGTCTCCAGGATCGAATCCTGGTGAAGACTGGAGGAGGAGGATGAGAAGAGATGGCAGGAAACAGACAAGAAAGAATTGCCCAGCGAATGGACACACACACAAAAAAAACAGTAAATGGGGAAGGGGGGTTTAAAATGGATAAAGTAAATAAATCTTAAAAAAAAAAAAAAAAGTATATCCCATGCAATTTTGGGGATATACTTATACTCAAAATGATTCGTTGTTTATCTAAAATTCAAATTTAACTGGGCATCCTGCATTTTAATTGGCAGGTGCATGGAGATAGGCACTGTCTTATTTCCTATCACCATTTATTTTGTATTTCCTGCAAGTTGTATAGGTGGAATCATACAGCATGGAGAGTTTCAGGTCTGACTTCTCTCCCTCGGCATAAAGCAGTTGTACCTTGCAGCAGGTCATTCTTTTTTAAACATGAATTTTATATACACACACTCTGTGTACACGAAACTTACACGGCCCCTCCCCCTCCTCCCATGTCACCTCTGATCTGCTCCTCGTCTCTGCGAATTGGCTGTTCCTAGACAACTCCTATGAGTGACCCCATACAATATTTGTCCCACATGCCTTGCCTGTTTCACTGAGCATAATGATTTCTAGGGCCTTCCATGTTGCAGCCTGCCTCAGAACTTCATTCTTTTTTATGGCCAAATAATATTCCACTGGGTGTATGCATCTCCTTTTAGTCATCCCTTCCTCTGCTGATGGCTGCTTGGGTTGATTCCAGTATCAGCGTACAAGCATCTGTTTGAGATCCTGTTTCGCCCTTCTTTGGGTATAAACCCAGGAGTGGGATTGCCGGGTCCCTCTGAGGAATCGCCAGATTCCTGCACCATTTTATTTTTATTTTTTATAAGTGCAAATATCTTTATTTTAATTTCAATAAAATTCTTTTTTTTTTTTTTAAGATACTTAGATTACATAAATGTCACACAAATTATATAGGGATTCCCATATGCCCCACCTCCCACACCTCCCACAACCTCCCACATAAACATCCTTCATTAGTGTGGCATAAGTTTTGTTCTTTTTTTTTTTTTTCAGGAGGCACCGGGAACCAAACCCGGGACCTCCCACATGGGAGATGAGTGCCCAACAGCCTGAGCCACATCCGCTCCCCTGCGCCATTTTACATTCCCACCGACAATGCACTGCAGTTCCAAAAACATTTCTCTACATCCTCTCCAACACTTCTTTGTGTGTGTGTGTGTGTATGTAAAGTGTTATCTCATAACGGGTTTGATTTGCATTTCCATGATGACTAAAGAAATTAATTCCTTTTTATTACTAAGCAATACCTCAGTTTGTTTATCATTAATCCATTGATGGACAGTTTTTGGTTCTATGAATAAAGTTGCTGTGAATATTCCTGGACTTAAATGGGTTTTGAATCTGGGGGAAGGAAATAGAAGAGATTGAAGATAGAGACCCAATGCAGATGGTGGGACATTCTGTGGGATGGCTGGCCCCTTTCCTTCCACAAGTCAGTGTCTTGGAAAGAAAGAGAAAGGGAGTGTGTATGTGCACATGTAGGGGGGGGGGCGTTGTAGAACAGGGTGGGTAAACTTTCCCTGTAAAGTGTCAGATTGTTAATATTCTAGGTTTGTGGGCCATATGGTCTCAGCCTTAACTGCTCAGCTATGCCATTGCAGCCTGAAACCCAAGACAAGACACGGACAAGTGGGGATGCCTGTGTCTCAATAAAACTTTATTTACAAAAGCCGATGGTGGGCAGGATTTGATTCCCAGGCTGTCGTTTATCAACCCCTGTCTCGGTTAAAAGAGACAATGCAATGTGATTGGATCTTGGTTTGAACAAGCCAACTATTAAAAGACATTTGGGGGCTCAGGGGAGCCAAAGTGGCTCCGTAGTTGAGTGCCAGCTTCCCACAAACGAGGTCCCAGTTTCAATCCCTGGCCTCAAAAAATAAAAATAAAAAAAATAATTAACTAAGTCTTGGGACTATATACCACAGGGACTCCTGTAGTGGAAGATGAACTGTGGTTAACAGAGCAAATACGAGAACGTTCTCTCATGAACTATAAATATACAATGATAATATAGAGTGTTAAAAATAGGGGGGATTGGGGGGAAAATCCACCAAATGTAAGCTGCAGGCTACAGTTAGCAGTAAGGTTTCAATGATGCTCTTTCATAGTTTGTGACAAATGTTTCACAACAATTCAAGGTGCTGGTGGTGGGGTGATGTACGAGCACCCTTAGCATCATACGCTTGCCTGTTTTGTAACTTTACAACTTTTACCATACACTTATTGTTTATGTATGTTCATGTATGGATGACAAACTTCAATAAAATTTTGTTTAAAGAAAAAAAAGACACTTGGGGGGAACAGATGTGGCTCAAGTGGTTGAGCACCTGCTTCACACATGGGACGTCCCGGGTTCGGTTACTGGTGCCTCCTAAAAAAAAAAAACAAAAACCCAAACTACAAGCAAACAAGAAGAAAAAAACCAAGTCAGGGAAGCCGATGTGGCTCAGTGGTTGAGCTCCAGCTTCCCACATATGAGGTCCCTGGTTCAATCCCCAGCCCCCATACCTCTAAAAAAAAGAATACATTTGGGGGACAATTGGGGAAATTTGCATATGTATCAGCTACTAGATGATGTTAGGAAATTATTCTTAAATTTATAAAGTGTGACAGATGCATCGCGGATGTGTGGGGAAATGTGCTTATTTCTTGGAATTGTGTGTCTTGGGGTGACACGTGATGATATCTGTAAGTTACTTAAAAATTCCTCAGCCAAAGGAACCACAGCTTTCCCGGGATCCGGCAGGTCCGCCCCTACCACTGGCCCAACACAAAAGCTTAGGTCGAGCCAGTGGTGGCCGAGGGGCGGTGTTGGGGCAGAATGGCTTGGGTGGAGGCAGTTAGGGGGCGCCTCATCTATGGGGAATTTAAAAACAATAATAAAATGACCGAAAGGCAGACTGTTTTTTACTTTCTCCACGTGCCTGAAATCTGAATGATGTAGTGATAAATTGCCCCACGCTCTCCCTTTGGTACAGCATTGTGCAATCCAGCGGCATGCATGTCTGCAGAGCCCCAATCCCACCCAGAGCCAACCGGGCCGCTCCAGCTCCTCGCTTGACCCTGAGCTGTGGCGCCAGGACCCAGAATTTCAGGCTGTGGGGGGCAATGTACACAGAGTCCAAAAACAGGCTAAACGCGACTCAATGGAAGAAAATATTTGGAAATCACATATCTGATAAGGGTTTAATATCCAGGATATATAAAGAGATGTTACAACTCAACAATAAAAAGACAAATGACCCAATTAAAAAATGGGCCAAAGACTTGAATAGACATTTCTCCAAAGAAGAAATACAAATGGCAAAAAAACACATAAAGAAATGCTCAAGAGGATTCCGGGAAGATGGCGGACTAGTAAGACA
>JAKSZT010054318.1:35742-51715 GCA_026826555.1 Tolypeutes matacus
TTCACAATCACCAACTTCACTACCCTGATCATCATCATCACCACCACCATCATCATCATTAAGTCCCTGGGGAAGCTGTGTCCAGGCAGGTTTTCCAGAAGGTTATAGTGAGTTGAATGGTGGCCTCAAAAAAACATATGTCCATATCCTTATTCCTGCACCCTGTGAATATTACCTCATTTTGAGAGCTAGTTAAGGATCTTGAGACCAGGAGCTCATGCAGGATTACCTGGTGAGCCCTAAATTCAATGACAAGTGTCCTTACAAGAGAAAGGACCGAAAAAGAGGCAGACATGGGAAGATGGAGGCAGGGATGGGAGGGATGCAGCCCCAAGCCCAGGAATGTCTGGGGCTACCAGGAGCTGGATGAGACAAGGAAGCACCCACTCAGAGCCTCCTGAGTGCACGGCCCTGCCCACATCTTGATTTCCGACAGGTGGCCTCCAGGACTGGGGGAGGACGACTTCCTGTTGTTTAAGCCCCCCAGTTTGAGGTAATTCATTAGGCAGCCTCAGGAAGCTAGCCCCGTGGCCAGGGCGTGGTCAGGACTCACACTGCTTGGGGTTGCAGGTTGCAGCCACTCAGTAGCTGTGCAGCCTTGGGCAAGTCCCAGGGCCTCCTTGAGCCTCCGTGCCCTTGTCTGTAATATAGGGACTAAGACCAAATGCAAATTTGGGGAGCAGTAAGTGACCTGGTGCACGCCAAGGTCTAAGCATGGTGCACCCAGGACCTGGGTCACCAGTGAGGGCAGAGCACAGGGCAAGTGGGGGGGTGACATGGGGTGGGGGAGAACAGAGTGGCTCGAGCAGGGACCCAAATGGCGTGGAGGTTGCCAGGATGACAGTGGCGTGGAGGTTGCCAGGATGACAGAGACGGGGAAGGCACGGCCAGGCAAAGGGTCTGCATGCACAAAGCTCTAGGGGCCATGGGCTGAGGGCGCAGACCTGGTGTCCTAAGGGCAGTGGGAGGCAGGGAGGGTTCCGGAGCTGGGCAGGGGCCGCTGGGGAAGCAAGAGAGGCTGGTGGCTGGGAAGGTAGGGAGGAACAACAGCCAGGAGGGAGAGGACGAGGCTTGAGCTGGGGCTGGGGCAGCGGGGAGGGAGAAGAAGGGATTTTGAGCTGAGTCTTGAAATATCTGAAGCTCTGTCCAGAACATGAGCTCCTCGAGGGTTGGCATTTTTGTCCGTTGTGTTTATTGCTGTAAGCCCAGAGACCAACACGTAGGAGGTGTTGAGTGAATAAGGAGTTTTCCAGGCAGCCAGCAGGGGAAGGATGTCCTGGTTTCAGGGAACAACATGTGCAAAGGCTCAGAACCTGGGCCGAGTTGGGAGAAGATGGGGTTGAAGAGAACAAGGTCAGCAGGGATCATCCCTGACTGCTGCTGCCTTTGAACTGAGGGCAATGGGGAGCCATGGGAGGTATTTGAGCAGGAGAGGGGCTGCATCTAGTGCTCAGGTTAAAAAGGGCTGTCTGGGGCAGCCAGTGCCAGATCTGCTTTCAAAAGAGCTCGTCTGACCCGTTCACCCATCCTGTTTGAGCCACTATCATCCCTCGCCTGGACTGTCGCAGTAGCCTCCTCCCTGGTCTCCCACTTCCACCCTCGCCCCCTACACAGTCTGTTCTCCACCCAGCAGGCAGAGGGGCCTTCCAGAGCCTGCGGGGTCCACGAAGTCTACCCGATCTTCTTGGCTGTAACCCCCTCCCCTCGCCCTCAGCTCCAGCCACACGGGCTTCCTGGGAGCCTCGAACTCAGGGCCCTGCTTCAGGGCCCCTCCCCCACTGCCTCGAGTGGTTGCTCGAATGCCACCTTCTCAAGGAGGCCCCCCCCAGAGGCCTCGCTGCCCCCAGCACCCCCTCCTGCCCTCCCTGCCCCTCTGCTCTATTTCTCTCTCTCAAGCATTTATCACCATCTAACATACGATTTAATTTTTTTCCTACTGAAGTAGAATTCCTATAACATGAAATTCACCTTTTGAAAGGGAACAGCTCAGCGGCTTAAGTATATCCACAATGCTGTGCAGGCCTTGCTGTGCAATTTCAGACCATTTTCATCACCCCAGAAGGAGACCCTGTCCCCTTAGCAGCCACGCCCACTTCCCCCTGGCAGCCACCGCTCTGCTCTCTAGCTCTGTGGCGCTGCCTCTCCTGGACACCTCAGGTAACTGGAATCCCACGCTAGGTGGCCTTTTGCGCCTGCCGCTGTCCCTCAGCACTGCGCCTCTGAGGTTCATCCGTGTGGCTGCATCATCTCTCTCCCCCACCCCAACTCCCACGGAACATGAGCTCCGGGAGGGCTGGGAATTCTGTCTGCTTTGTTTTCTGATGGGTCTCCGCGAGCTGGCACAGGCCTAGTACACAGTAGGTGCTCAATAAGTGCGTGTTGCATGTAGCTCGCGTGAGGTCCCAGGTCCGCGCCCGTTGGTCTGGTCAGGCCTGGCCTCCCTGCCGCCCCCTCACCTGCCGCCCCCTCACCTGCAGATCTGGTTGTGCAGGAACCTCCTGTGGTTGGGCCTCCTCTTGGGGGGTCTCCTCCTGGAGGGCTGCAGGGCCCGCAGCATGTGCGCGGCCGCCCCGCTCACAAAGGCACACAGCTCCCGGGGGCCAGGCTCGGGGACCCTCGGGGCTGCGGGGACCCCGGGGTGCATGGTTGGGGTGGGCTGGAGAAACTCCCCGCTGACCAGAAAGCACTTTCCCGAGCAGTGAGGAGAGGGGCAGCCAGGGCTGGGGGCGCAGGGCTGGGGCAGGTGGCGTCCAGAAGGGGCAGCTGGATGGACTCTGGGGGGGGCAGTTGGGGGCAGGCAGGGTGCCCGGGAATTAGGACGAGGGCTCCCTCCTGCGCCCCATCCCTTCCTCCCTGGAGTGGACACCGAGGGCCTGGCAGCTGGAGGGGCTGATATAGGAAGGCGAGGGGGCCAGGGAGAGGAGAGGGCTTTCTGTGCGCCCCCAGATGCCCAATTAGCACATAGCTGGACCTGGGATCCGGGGCGGCTGAGTGCAGGTGGGGGGCGCAGAGAACGGCGCCTGGAGATGGCCAATTAATGGGACAAAGGCCTTGTTAGCGGGGTGAGGCCAGAAGCCAGTCAACCGCTGCGATTAGCGTCGAGGGCCCTTAATTGGAGCTGTGGGGAGGGGGCGTGGAAGGCGTGGGTGCGGGTCGGAGGGCGGGGAGACCGTGCCCGAGAGGGGGCTGCCCCCTCTGCTCCAGGTCCGGCGTCTTTAGGGGAAGCTGAGGCTCCGAGAGGGCCGAGGTGCCTGGCCAGCGGATGTGGCACGGGGATTGTTTCTGGGGTGCCGCCCCCCGAGCAGCGGAGCCAGCGGGCGGGAGGGGTGTGTGCGGCCAGGCCTGTTGCCCAGGGGGGTGAGCTGAGTCCATCTCCCCCTGGCCCTGCTGAGAGGGCCAGAAAGCACCCGGCCGGCCGCCGGGGCACGTTGTGGACGGGCTCGGGCTGTCTGGGCGGCAGAGAACGTGCAGGAAAGTGGGGGCAACGATGCAGGATGCGGGGTCCCCTCAGCTCTGGGAGGCCGTTGGCCTCGGCTGGCAGGTCTGGCCTCTGGCCTCGGGGAGCTGCGTGTCAGTTCCATGCTGCTGCTATAACAAGATCCCCTGACTTAGCGGCTTGAAATGAGGGAAATCAGTCCTCTTCAGGTCTGGGGGTCAGAAGGTCAAAAGGAGCCTTTTGGAGGGTGTATTAGTCAGGCAAAGGGGTGCTGATGCAAAATACCAGAGATGGGTTGGTCTTTATAAAGGGTATTTATCTGGGGTAGAAGCAACAGTTACTGGGCCATAAAGCATAAGCTTCTTCCCTCACCACAGTCCATTGCCACGTGTTGGAGCAAGACAGCTGCCGACTTTGCCAGGGCTCAGGCTTCTTGGGTTCCTCTCTTCCCGGGGCTGCGTTTCTCTCCCGGCTCAGCTCCTCTGTTTCCTCCACGTGGTCAGCTGTGGACTATGAGGCTCTCTGGGCTCTGCCTCGCTCCACAAGGCCAGCTGTGAACTGTCAGGCTAATGGCTCGTCTCTTCCCGGGGCCGTCTCTCCTTCCTCACGACCGAGATCCTCTGTTGGCTCGCCTCCCCGGGCTCCAGCATCGAGACTCCAACATCAGAACTGCTCTTTGCATTGCCTTGTATTTTTTACTCCCTACCCACCAAGGGGTGGGGCTCAAGGCCCTACTGACGTGGCCCAGTCAACACCCTAATCATAACTTAATCATGCCCAGATTTTAGACCAGTTTACAAGCATGATCCAATATCTATATTTTTGGAATTCATAATTACATCAAATTGCCCAACGGCTACACAGGCCAAAGCCAGGGTGTCAGTGGGGCCGCGTTCCTTCCGGAAGATCCAGGGAGACTCCATCCTTCTCCTGGGCATGTGGCTGCAGCACTCCAGTCTTCCACAGCGTCACCTCCTCCTCTTCTGCAGTCAAGTCCCTCGGACCCCCTGGGCCCCTGGACCCGGCTGGATAATCCAGGAAAACCCCCTGGATGATCCTACACCTTTAACCACACGGGCAAAGTCCCTTTAACACATTCACAGGCTCAGGGATTCTGGTCACATCCTTGGGGGGCATCTTTCTGCCGACCGCAGGCTGGGTGGTGGCCCCTCTTGGGCTCCCTGCAAGTCCACCGTCCACTCGGGCCTGTGGTTCCAGCTGCCACGGCTGGGGCTGTCCCAGGCTCCAGCCCCCATCATCTGGGTGGGGAGAGAGACGTAGACATTTCCCAGGCCCGAGGGTCCCAGGCCCTGAGCCCACCGTGCCACACCTTGCAGAAGTCCAGGCCCACCCCCAGCACCGCAGGGAGGGTCTACTATCTCCATTCCCTGGAGGGGAAGCTGAAGCCCAAGGGGTCCAGCTTGGGCACACTCAGGTTGCACTGTCATGGGCCCACAGTGGCTCTGAGTCCTCCCTGGAGACGGGAGGATGGTATGGAAGGAGGTCCACCTGCCCCCAAGCCCTTCTCCTTGGACTGGGGGTGGTGGGGGCTGCCTGGTCTGAGAGCTGGGGTCCCTGGGGGTTATGGTTGCCACGGCCTCCCTCGGGGGGCTGGCCAGGGCGCCCAGGGGCTCCTGTGCAGGAAACAGGTTTACAGAACAGGCTCGGGGCAGGTGGCTTGGGTTCAGACCCCAGCCCTGCTACCTGGGGGTTGAATGGTGGCCCCACCAAAAGGGGATATGTCTATGCCCTGGACCCTGGGAGTGTGGCCCTATTTGGGAAAACTGCCTTGCAGATGTAATTGGGTGAAGGGTGGATTTAGGGGAGGTCTTCAATCCAGTGACAGGTGTCCCCATAAGAGACACACAGACAGAAGAAGGCTGTGGGGAGACGAGGCAGAGCTCGAGGAGGCCGTGGGAATCAATGTTTGAGGCCACCCAGGTTGTGGTGACTTGTCAGCTGTTAGGACACTGTATTAGCCAAAGGGGCGCTGACGCAATGTACCAGAACTCTGCTGGGTTTTATCAAGGGTATTTATTTGGGGTAGAGGTTTACAGCCACAAGGCCCTAAAGAGTCCAACTCAAGGCACCATAAGAGGTACTTTCTCACCCAAAGTCTGTTGCCACGTGTTGTAACAAGAAGGCGGGCGCTGTCAGCGAGGGCTCAGCCCTCCTCCTCTTCCTAAGGCTCCGTGGGTCCGGCTTCTTCCCATCTCAGCTGTAGGCTGGCGGGAGGCTCGGCTCTCTCTTCCGGGGCTTGTTTCGTTCTGGGCTCCGCTGCTCTGGCCTCTCCACAAGGCCAGCTGCAAACTCTCAGGCGAATGGCTCGGCTCTCCCTGGGGCTGGAGCATCAAAACCGAGAACTCTCTCCTCCGCCTGTCCTTTCCTCTGCGAGTCCCTGCCCACGAGCGGGCGGGAACGCAACGTCCTACTGACGTGGCCCAATCAAAGCCCTGATCTTAATTTAATCAAGTAAAACTGAAACCTCTGGATTTAATACAATCTAATACTCCCCGAGGAACAGACCAGTTACAAACACAATCCAATATCTATTTTTGGAATCCATAAACAATGCCAAACTGCCACAGAGACTAAATCAGTGACGCGCTGGCTGTGTGGCCTTGGGCAACCAGTTTGACCCCTCTGGGGTCCAACAGAGATGCCTCAGTTTCCCTAGCTTCCCAGGTTTCAGTGGAGGTTCCACAAGTTGCAGGAAAGGGGCTCCTGCCGTGCCTGAGATGGAGCCAGCACCCACGGAGGTTGGTGACATGACAGAGCAGGGGTGACTTCCAGGGTCCCCCACGCTCATCTCATTTCTCCGTCTGGTACTCAGAACATTCCGGTTCCAAAGTGCACCATGGGTACGGGGTTTTATGTCGGGTGATGAAAATGGCTTGGAACTGGATGGAGGCGATGGCTGCAGGACATTGGGAGTGCACTAAATGCCCCTGGATGGTCCCCTTTAAAATGGCCTGTGATGGTTCCACTAATGTGTCAACTCGGCCAGGTAATTGTGTCCAGGTGTTAGGTCCAGCAAGCACTGGGCTAACTGTAATACAAGAGCATTTATGGACTCGATCACCAGTGAGTTTACTGCGTGGATGGCTGATTACATCTGCATCGATCAGGGAGATTGCATCATCAATGGGTGATGCTTTTATCCAATCAGTTGAATGCCTTAAAAGGGGAAGTGATTTCAACATTCAGAAAGAATTTCCCAGCTCGTCTTTGGACAGCCAACTTCTCCCAGAAACTCATCAGGGACCTTTCATCGGACTTTTCATCGGACTTTTCATCGGAGCCCCTGGCTTGCAGCCTGCCTGCGGAACCTGGACTTGTGCATCCCCACGGTCGCGTGAGAGACTCTTATAAAATCTCGTATTATTGACAGATATCTCCTGTCGATTCTGTTTCCCAGAGAACCCTGACTAATACATGGTTAATTTTGTCTTATGTGAATTTCCCCTCGATTAAAAATAAAGTGGAAAAAACAGTAGGATCGCAGAACTTTGTAAAGCTATACTCAGTCATTAAATATTCAAGGGTACTGATTCCAAGAATCTTTATTATAAATAACTTTTCTTTTTCCCTCAAACGATACCCTGATACAATCAGCGGCGACAAGTGCTAAAAGGCTAGAGGAGGCCGACGGCGGGGTCAGAGGACGTAGCCAGCCCTTTTGCGGCCAAAGGCGGACACGCCTGCGGGGTGAGGTTACGGGACGTGGGAAGGAAGAACCCGCCGGCCCACGGCTCGGGCGGTCCCCGGAAGCCTCCAGTTCCCACGGTAGCTCGGGATCACCAGGTAGCGCGGCTCGGTGCTGGGACCCCGGCGCTCCGGGCAGCTGTGAAAGAGAAGTGGACGCAGGCCGCGCGGGGACGTTTGCAGCGCTGGCGCTGCCCTGGCCGGGCGAGGCGTGGGGCCCCGGGGCAGCGCCCGTAGCAGGGCGGCGGGTGTTCCGAGGCCCAGGTCCCTGGAGGGTGGGGGCAGCCAGGGGCAGGCAGGCCGGCTCCGGGGCTCCCGCAGGGCGCGTCCAAGCTGGCGCCAGCACGGCCTCACCTGCCGTCTGTCCTGGGCCTCTCCAGGGCTGTCCAGCTGCCTCAGTTGATCCTCTTGACGCTGCTGCTGCCCCTCGTGCCCCTCCCCCTCGGGCCCGCCCCCCTGCTCCCCTCCCCTGGCCCTGGGGCTTCTCAGGCCCTGGGTCTGGCTGCAGTTCTCTTCTCTCTACTGCCCCTCTGTCTCCTCCTCCCACCATTTGTGCCCTCCCGGGCGTCGTTCCTCTGTCCCCTCGACGGTCTCTGGAGGCTCCCACTGGCCGTCGGGGTCTCAGCTCTGGGGCTCCTCCTGGCTTGTCTCTTGGCCTCCCTGCTTCTCTCTCTGTCTTGGCCAGGGCAGGTCGTGTGTGAGTGTGTCTAGGTGTGGGTCCTGGCCATGTCTGGGCGTGTGTGGGTGTGCCGGCTGTGGACCCCTGGTGTGTCCGGGTGTGTCTAGGTTTGGACTCTGGGTGTGTCCAAGTGTGTCCGGGCACATCTGGGTGTGTCTAGGTGTGGACCCTGGGCGTGTCCAAGTGTGTCTGGGCGTGTCCGGGTGTGCAGGCTCTGGGTCCTGGGCATGTGTGTGTTTTGGGGGATGGCTGCCAGGTTTCCCACCCTGCTACTTTCCAGCTCTCAGGCCAGGGGAAGGGTCCAGGGTCCCATCTAGGCCAGGGGCATTGGGATGTGGACCCCCAGGTCGCTGGGGATTCAGGACTCAGGTGCCCAAGGGCAAGCAAGGGGCAGCCCCAAGAGGCCTAAAGCAACACCAGTCAGGGGCGTCAGGACCCGCCGTGCGGCCCACCCTGAACCAGCAGGGCCGCTGGGGCTGCAGGCTCTGGCCTCAGACCGTCCACCAGGGGACGCCAACGTCCCGGCTGGTGCTGGGAGGCCCTGCCGGAGCCTCGTGGGACTTTGAGGCCGTCGAGCCTGTGCCCCCTTGATGAGTGTCACCCACAGCCGGGGTTGGGTTCATCTGCATCTGCTGAGGACCTGTAACTGAGAGGTGCTGGGGGTCCAGCTCTTTCCCCTACCCCAGCCCTTGCAAGGAGGAGGGGGCACTTAGTCACTAGACAAACACTGAGCACTGCTATGTGCTGAGGCTGAGGAGGAGCAGTGAGTGAGACGAGCACTGTCAGTCTCTGTAGGAATCACACTCAGTGACCAAAATACCTGCTCAGATCACGGTGTGAAGGCAGTAAGATGACTGGACAGTGTCAAGGAGGCTGGTGGGGGGGCTGTGTCTGTTCAGATGGGGAGACCCTCTCCCAGGGGGTGACAATTGCCCTGCAGCCTGAATGGGGGAGGTGGCAGCCAGGAGCTTCCCAGGCAGGGGAAACAGCTGGTGCAAAGGCCCTGAGGCAGGAGCAGGCTTGAATGAATGAGTGGGGGAGGAGGTGAAGTCAGAGAAGCCAGCGGCGGCCAGGTCCGCAGGGCCTTGTGGGCCAGGTAGGAGTTGGGACATGAATTCTGGGATTGGCCACGCTCCCAAGTTAACGCCTGCTTCTGCCACGTTTTGGCTTTGTGGTCTGGCCTTTCTTGACCCCTCTCAAACGGGGCTAACACCCTTTCCCCGTGGAGAGGCCTGCCAGGGCAGGGTCTGAGCCAGCCCTGGGGGCCCCAGGCACACATGGGAGACCCAGGAGATGCCAGAAAGAAGCCTCCTCAGCCTGTGGGAGGCACATCCTGCGATTGGGGTGGCCGACGACCCCCTATTACTCCCCTAGCCTGGCCCCCACTAAAGTTCACCGCTGCTCTCTTTCCTCAACTAGAAAGAGACGGATTTAGTCTCGGGCCCTGGGAGTCCTGTCTCTGCTCTAGACACCTCGGTCAAACCCTTCCCCCCACTTTCTGGAGACAGGGGAAGGCAGATGCTTGGGGGTCACCCCAAACCCCCGCCCTTAAACCTCAGGTCTCTAGTGAGCTGGGTTGTCACCAAGGCGATAGACTGCATGGCCCAAACCGGAATCGAGTGTCCACATCGTGGGAATCCCCACCCTTTCCCCTTTCCCCAGGAAAGGGGGGGGGGTTGGAGAGCCAGGGATCCTGGGGGCCGGGAGCATTGGCTGGGGCACAGCTGATCTGACCAACCTCCCTCCTGGCCCTGTGATAAAAGGGGGCGGGGCCAGCTCCAGGCTGGCCAGGAGCCCTAGTTTTGGAACAACCCCTCTTCCATAGAATGGGTGGCAGGGTTAGGGGTGGGGGTGGGTAGAGGGGATGGAGAATCTTGAGGGCCCTGACAGGAAAAGGGTCAGGGCCCCCAGCTCTTTCACCAAGGGATGGTTTCCTCTGCTCCACCTCCCAGTGAGGAGTGGGTAACCTGTGCCCCTAAGGCTTGGCCAGGAGGCGCCCAGGTTTGGCCAGGAGGCTCCCCTTGGGCTGGGGGCAGGAGGGACCCTTTCCAGCCTTTCCAGGCATTTCAGGGAATGGCTTGGGGATGAGGGAGTGGGGCAGAGGGGTTGGGCGGGGGAGGGGGGGTTGGGTCGGTCTCAGGAAATGACAGAGACTGAAGCCCCCCACCCCTGTCCCCAGAATGAATGAGGCACCAGGAGGTGAGGCTGATGAGGCTGGACGATATGCTCCATCTGGTTGGGGTGGAAGAAGTTGGTCGCCCCAAAGTACTCGGGGGCAGGGTGCTGCTGGGACCCAGAGCTGAGTGTAGTCAGGTGATCGTGTGGTTCGAACACAGGGCCTTCCCCAACTCCCCCTACCCCAGACACTCCTCTTTGTCCAACTAATTTTCTGCTTTGCTTTCCTCCCAGGCACTTAGCATCACATCATGCAGGATGCATAATATTCATCGTGTTTATTGCCACCGCCACCCACCCACCGTTGAGGATTTTGTAAACTGTCAGGCACAGGACTTTTGTCTGCTTTCCTCCCCATCCCCCACCTTTGTCCCCATGTTCCCAGCTCCTAGGACACCTGGGGTGGGGACTGCGGGTTGGGGTAGCCCAGAGCCTGGCACTGGCACCTTTGACCACTTCGTGTGATCTCACCCACGTCTTTGGCTCTTGGAGTCTCCAGTGCGAAGGCCCCTGTGGACACACGCCCTCCCCTGCCCCCAGGGATTCCTCCCTGGCTGGACTGGGCTCAGGGCTGGCTGTTCCACTGCTGGCTCCCTGGGGCTGTTACTGCCTGTTGAACCCACACGCTTGCAGGAGCTCTTTTTCAGAGGAGCCAGGCCCAGGGGGTGATAGCCAGTCGCTTGGGCCGGCTGGCTTCAAAGCCATCACCCAAGATGGAACAGATAGATGTGAACAAGGCCAGGAGCTGGGCCTCTGTCTCTCCCACCTCCCTCAGTACTCCATGTAACTCCCTCTCACAATTGCAGGGACCCCAGTGGCCTGAGGTGATGGGGTCTGCCCTGCCTGTAAACCAGTGGGCATCCCAGTGTGGCTCCTTTCCACCCAGAAGCTGAGGTTAGGGAGCTGGGGCCCGGCATGGGAGCCTGCTGGGGAGATCCTGATGAGATGCAAGTGAGGCCGGACCCCAGGGGGCAGAGCTCTCTCTCCATCCTCCCTCTTCCCCTCTTTACTCCTCAAGGCTGAGGGTGCTACTCAGGGGTCTCCTCTTTGATGGGGGGTTGTACAGTTAGGGTGAGCTGGATGACAAGGGTTTTTACATGCATAAATTCACGGAAACATCACAAGACCCTGCAGGACCAGTGCTGGGTGGGAATTGGCTCAGGTCAGCTGGGACTGGGACTTCCAGCCTGCATGGAGGGTCTTGGGAAACTGCACCGGATGCTGTAAAATCAGTGCTCACTCAACAAACCAGTACCATCTGCTTCCGACTGATCATCATGCTGCAAGCCGGGGACACCTGGGTGACATGGACAGGCCCGGTCCCTGCTGTCATGGAACACAGAGAATAAGGGTTGCTGAGCATGTAAAGCAGGAGCTGGCCAAGGATGGGGTAGGGCTCCAGGGGACTTCTGGTATGAGGAAGCAGCATCCCAAATGGCCCGGGGGTCCAAGGGCATTGCCTTGGAGCAACAGTTCCCAACCTACGTGATTTTGCTCCCCAGGGAACATGTGGCATCCAGGCTCAGGACACACTTTGGGTGGTCATAAGGGGTGTGTGGATGCTATTGATATCTGGTGGGTAGAGGCCAGGGATGCTGCCCAACATCCTACAGCCCCTACAACAAAGTGTTTCTGCCCCAAAGAGCACTGGTGCTGCGGTAGAGAAGCCCTGCTTTGTGGAGCCGCGAGAAGAGCAGGGGGTGAGGGCGAAGGGGGCTCTAGGGAAGCTGGGGCAGCCTCCTGCACGGGACCGGGGCCCCTCGAGGGCGGGGTCAGGACCCCCGCTTCGCCCGGGTTCCCGCTGCATCCGCACCAGCGCGGGCCGCAGTTTCCCCGCCCTCTCCCGAACGGCGCTACCCCGAAGGGAGTTTTCTAGGAACAATAG
This sequence comes from Tolypeutes matacus, assembly GCA_026826555.1. Taxonomy (NCBI): domain Eukaryota; kingdom Metazoa; phylum Chordata; class Mammalia; order Cingulata; family Chlamyphoridae; genus Tolypeutes; species Tolypeutes matacus. The sequence continues at coordinate 47,623 of JAKSZT010054318.1, forward strand.
CGAACCGGTGCTAATAAAGAAGAACAAGCGAGCCCGCGTCCCCTCCACGCCTGGGGCTGACCCCCCGCGACCCACGCAAGGGCCCGACAGCAGGGGCCGGCGGGAACTACAACTCCCAGCATGCCTCGCGCCCGCCTGAGCCCGGGAGCGCCGCGAGGCCGCCGGCGGCCAATGGGCGCTCTGGGGGGCGGGGGCGCGCGCGCGGCGTCGTGACGCGCAGCGGCGACGTCGGGGTTTGTGTGCGCGAGAGGCCGCCGATAAAGGTTGGGTGCCTCGCGCCGGGGGCCGTTGGGAGGGAGCGCGCCCCCGCCCCGCCCCCGGGCCCCCACTCCTGCGCCGCCGCTGCGGGGGCCCCGTCTTCCCGTCGGCCCCCGCGGGGAGGTCCCGGGGCTCCCCCCACCTCGTTCTCCCCGGCCGGTGCCGCAGGTGAGCGACCAGAGGGGTTGGGGGAGGAGGGACCGGAGGGCGGAGACGTTGGGAAACGGTGAGCGCGAAACCGGAAGGGGTGCCTTAAAGGGCAGGTCTCTATTTCACCCCCGACTTCGCACGCTGGGCCGGCTCCGCCCTCTTAAAGGGCAAGCGCGTCGCTCTGCAGAAGCGCCCTGTGCGGAAGCCCGCACCCCGCTCCTTTTTCTCTCTAAGAGCTCATGATCCCGCTCGAGGCCCCTGAGGGTTTTCCGGGCGCTGAAGCAGCAGCTCCTCAAGCCCGGCTGCTTCAAAGCTCTCCCTAATTGAGCAAACGAGAGGTGGAGCTGGCCGGGCGGCGGGAGCATCTCTTAAAGGGGAAGCGCGGCCGCGGCGAGGGTGGGGCCCGGCTCTGGAGGGGTGCCCTTGACTTTGTCGGAGGGGCCCCGCCCTTGACGGGGCCCGGGCCTGGGGCTCAGGACCACGCCCGGCCTGCCCAAGGCTCGTGCAGTTTTTCGGGAGCGTCTGTCTCCTGGAAGGGATGCTTATGTCTTTGGAGGGAGTGTGGCCACCTCTCAAGGGGAAGCCCGGCCTTTGTGCGTTCAAAATATATTTACTGAGCGCGACTCTGTGCCAGACGTGGTTCCAGCTGCTGGGATCCAACAGTGAACAAGGCAGGGGTCCCTGCTTTCCCGGAGTGGACGTTCTCCGATGGGGAGACAGCTAGTAAAACAGGGAGCACCTACGTCATTTGGCAGTGGTTCTCACCTGGGATCGGGCTTGCTCCCCTGGGTGGCATTTCAGGAAAGACCCGCAGGTGCAGGAGTGAGCTTGGTGGAGAGTGGAGAGAAGGGCTTGCCGGGCTAGGGCCGGCCTGCCAGGGAGTGGAGACCTTTTGCGCTGTCACGACTGCGGGGATGGGGACAGGTGGGGCGCTCCTGGCCATCTAGTGGGTGGATGCCAGAGATGCTGCTCAACATCCTACCATGCACAGGACGCCCCCCGCCCGCACAAGAAAGCATTATGTGGCCCCAAATGTATACAGTGCAGGGCTTGAGAAATCCTGATGACACAGTACACTAGAAGGCGATAAACGCCACTGAGTAAAAAAGTGACGCAGGGCAGCAGAAGGGGGAAAGCTATAAAGGATTGTGGATTTAAGTAAGAGAGCCAGGGACGGACTCACCAAGGTGACATTCAGCAAAGACTTGGAGGTGCAGGGGCAGCCATGTGCAGTCAGGGAGGGCGCCCTGGGCCAGGGCCGGCACTGTGAGTGTGCGAGCCTTGGCCGGGCCTGGCGGCTAGTGCAGCAGAGGGATGAGGAGACCAGAGGGAGGACAAGTCAGGGGGCCCTGGCTGAGAGGCCATGGGGCGTCTGCGAGCCCCGGGAAGGGCCTGCCTTCTGCTCCGACCTGGGAGCTGTGGAGGGATTTTGAGCTGAGGCGCGCAGAGACCTGACCTCTGGGTTGCCAGGTCTCCTGTAGCCGCTCTGTTGGGAATACCCTGGGGGAGACTGGAGAGCTGTTAGGTTGTTGCAGCCGCCCAGGAGAGGGCAGAGGTGGCAGTGGGGGACTTTCCGGGAAGTGGCCAGATTCCAGGGGAGTCTGCTTGGTTATAGGGAGTGAGAGAAAGAGAGGGTCAAGGAGGACCCATGGTTTTGGCCTGAGCACCTGGAAGAAGAGGGAGGGATGGAGCTGCCGGTTTGGAAATGGGTGGAGTTGGGGTTTTCTGGGTGATGGGAGAGCAGGAGCAAACATCTGGAGTTAAATCCTGGGCGTGTTTAGTTTGGGGTGTCAATTGGTGTGTAGCGGGCGGCCTGGAGTTTGGAGGGGTCTGGGCGGAGGTTCTCACCTGCAGAGCCCAGTTATAGACTGTGCAGAGGCCCAGGGCTGGGGGGTGCTCCTAGGGAGAGTGCAGGTAAAGAAGGGGCCGGAGCACCGCGGAGCCCTGAGCCTCCCTCACGGGGAAGTAGAGTGGGGGGACGGCCAGGAAAGCGGGTTGTCCTGGAAGCCGCGGAAAGGGGGGTGAGGAAGGAGTGACCAGAGGCACTGCCGAGGCAGCATGGAGTGCTTGGGGGCCTTGCCAGAGTGGTCTTGGCCCCAGGGTGCGGCAGGGCACCCTACCTCAGCTCTGCTGCCATCTGGTCTGGGTCGTCCTTTGCGGGGGGGCCCTCCTGTGTCCTGTACCATGTTGAGCAGCGTCCCTGCCACCCTCCCCAGGTGCGACAACCCAAGATGTCTCCAGACACTGCCCAATGTCCCCTGGGTGGCAAAACCGCCTCGGTTGAGAAGTCGAGGTCTGGTGTGGTGGTGGGAACTTGTGAAAGTTGATCTGGGATCGCCTTTATTCCTGGTGAGGTCCTCAGTGGCTAAGAGCAGGCTGGGGAGGGGGAGCTGGAGTGGAGGAGAAAAGAAACCTGTGCCGGGGGTGGGGGTGATGGGCTGGAGCCACGCAGCCTCTTGCCCATTGCAGCTCCCCCACCCCGGGGGCTGGGCAAGAGGTGGAGGAAGGGCCAGTGGATGGCAGGTCTGCGGGCTCCTGGGGCGTTGGGAGTTGGGGTACCAGAGGGGTGTGCCCAGTGGGCTGCCGGAAGCCACTCGGCAAGGGTCAGGGTGTGTCTGTGGGTGCCCGACACAGGTGGGGGGTTTACCCTGCCTCTGGGAGGGCGCAGCACAGGCCCTCACGCCCCCGCCAGCCCAGCCGTGCCAGCCTCCTGAGCAGATGGCTAGCTCCCCCTGGGGTGACCTGCCTGTCCCAGCCGGCGGCACCTTGGGCGAGGGAGGGCACCCTACCCGCTAGTGTCAGGACAGAGGTGCAGGGAGAGCCCAGCCCCCGGCCCCTGACCCAACTCCGTCCGCCAGGTGTGATGGTCGGCTCCCACGGCGACATGGCGCCCGCCTCCACCGCGGAGGGGACCGGGGACAAGACGGGCCCCGCGGCGCCCGCGGCGCCCGCGGCGCAATACGAGTGCGGCGAGTGCGGCAAGTCGTTCCGGTGGTCCTCGCGGCTCCTGCACCACCAGCGCACGCACACGGGCGAGCGGCCCTACAAGTGCCCCGACTGCCCCAAGGCCTTCAAGGGCTCCTCGGCCCTGCTGTACCACCAACGGGGCCACACGGGCGAGCGGCCCTACCAGTGCCCCGACTGCCCCAAGGCCTTCAAGCGCTCCTCGCTGCTGCAGATCCACCGCAGCGTGCACACGGGCCTGCGCGCCTTCTCCTGCGCCCAGTGCGGCCTGGCCTTCAAGTGGTCGTCGCACTACCAGTACCACCTGCGGCAGCACACGGGCGAGCGGCCCTACCCATGCCCCGACTGCCCCAAGGCCTTCAAGAACTCGTCAAGCCTGCGGCGCCACCGGCACGTGCACACGGGCGAGCGGCCCTACGCGTGCGGCGTCTGCGGCAAGAGCTTCACGCAGAGCACCAACCTGCGGCAGCACCAGCGCGTGCACACGGGCGAGCGGCCCTTCCGCTGCGCGCTCTGCCCCAAGACCTTCACGCACTCCTCCAACCTGCTGCTGCACCAGCGCACGCACGGCGCCGCTGCCCCCGCGCCGGGAGCCCCCGCCGTCCCCCAGCACCGCTGCGCGCCCTGCGGCAAGGTCTTCGCCTCCGCCGCCTACCTGCAGCGGCACCTGCAGACCCACGGCGCGCCCGCCCCGCCGCCGCAGCCCGTGGTCCCCGAGCTC
>JAKSZT010054318.1:52115-77952 GCA_026826555.1 Tolypeutes matacus
CGCCGCCCCGGGCTTCGCTTGCCTCCCCTGCGGGAAGGCCTTTCGTGGCGGGGCCGGCCTCTCGCGCCACCAGCATGGCCACGGGCCCGCGGGCGGGCAGGCCTTCCGCTGCGGCAGCTGCGACGGCGCCTTCCCGCAGCTCGCCAGTCTCCTGGCGCACCAGCAGGCGCACGTGGAGGAGGCGGCGGCCGGGCGCCCGCCCCCGCAGGCCGCGGCGGCGGAGGTCACCTGCCCGCAGGAGCCCCCGGCCCTCGCCCCGCCACCGCCCGCCGCCGCCGAGCGGCCCTACCAGTGCGCCGAGTGCGGCAAGGCCTTCAAGGGCTCCTCGGGCCTGCGCTACCACCTGCGGGACCACACGGGCGAGCGGCCCTACCAGTGTGGCGAGTGCGGCAAGGCCTTCAAGCGCTCCTCGCTGCTGGCCATCCACCAGCGCGTGCACACGGGCCTGCGCGCCTTCACCTGCGCCCAGTGCGGCCTCACCTTCAAGTGGTCGTCGCACTACCAGTACCACCTGCGCCTGCACTCGGGCGAGCGGCCCTACGCCTGCGGCGAGTGCGGCAAGGCCTTCCGCAACACCTCGTGCCTGCGGCGCCACCGGCACGTGCACACGGGCGAGCGGCCCCACGCGTGCGGCGTCTGCGGCAAGAGCTTCGCGCAGACTTCCAACCTGCGGCAGCACCAGCGCGTGCACACGGGCGAGCGGCCCTTCCGCTGCGCGCTCTGCCCCAAGACCTTCACGCACTCCTCCAACCTGCTGCTGCACCAGCGCACGCACTCGGCCGAGCGCCCCTTCACCTGCCCGGTCTGCGGTCGTGGCTTTGTCATGGCCGCCTACCTGCAGCGGCACCTGAGGACGCACGCCCCTGCCCACCCGACCCCCGGTGCCACCGCCGCCCCAGGACCCCAGCCTCCTGCCCCGCTGGCTGCAGCCCCTGCCCCACCCGCCACCCAAGATGTCCACGTCCTCCCCCACCTGCAGGCCACGCTGTCCCTCGAGGTTGCAGGGGGCGCCGGCCAGGCCCCACCGCCCAGCCCAGCAGCCCCCAACTCCCAGACGTTCCTGCTGGTGCAGACGGCCCAAGGGCTCCAGCTGATCCCCAGCAGCGTGCAGCCCCCCACTCCGCCACCCCCACCTGCACCCCCTAAGCTCATCCTGCTGCCTTCCCCTGCTGCTGGTGGCACGGGCTGCCGGGCACGGCCAGGCCCCCAGGCGGTGGGGAAAGCTGGCCAGGGGGCTGGAGTGGTTTGGCTACCAGGCCCTGGGGGGCTGGGGGTGCAGGGAGGGGGCAGTGTGGGGGCTAGTGGGGGAGGGCAGAGCCTCATCGTGCTGCAGAACGTGGGGGGTGGGGAGGCAGGGACCCCGGAAGTGAGCGGGGTTCAGCTTCAGCCCCTTCGGCCAGCCCAGGAGGTGACCACCGTCCAGCTGCAGCCGGCCCGGGAGGTGACCACTGTCCAGCTGCAGCCGGCTCAGGAGGTGACCACGGTCCAGCTGCAGCCGGCCCGGGAGGTGACCACTGTCCAGCTGCAGCCGGCCCAGGAGGTGACCACGGTCCGGCTGCAGCCGGCCCGGGAGGTGACTACCGTCCAGCTGCAGCCAGCCCGGGAGGTGACCACAGTGCAGCTGCAGCCGGCCCGGGAGGTGACCACCGTCCAGCTGCAGCCTGTGGCAGGCCAGCTCTCCAGCTCCAGCGGGGGAGCTGTGACTGCCGAGGCCTCCAACCTGCTGGTGGTTCAGAGTGGGGCCACAGAGGAGCTGCTCCCAGGCCCTGGCCCCGGGGAGGCGGGGGACAGTGAGGCCACCACCGGTGTGGTCCAGGATGTCCACTTCGAGACGCTGCAGACAGAGGAGGGGCTGCAGAGCGTCCTGGTGCTGAGCGGGGCCGACGGGGAGCAGACCCGGCTCTGTGTCCAGGAGGTGGAGACCCTTCCCCCTGGGCTGGCCGAGCCGCCCACCCCTGGCCCACCAGGACAGAAACTCCTCATCATCCGCAGTGCCCCAGCACCAGAGCTGCTGGAGAACAGCAGTATGGCAGGGGGCCCGACCACCCTGCAGCTCCTGGCCCCCACCCCACCCGGCCCAGCCTCGGGCCCTGCAGGCCTCCCGGTGGCTGCCGCCTCCCAGATGGTGCAGGTGGTCCCTGCTGGGGCTGGGCCTGGGGGCGTGGCGCAGCCGGGCCTGCCGGCCATCCAGATCGTGCAGACAATGCCGGCAGTGCAGCTGGTGCACACGTTTTGAGGAGACCCGCTGGTACCCCGACCCGAAGTGGGCCTCGGCTGCGCTCGAGGTCTGCAGGCTGGATTTGCAAATAAAGACCGAGAACCTACTTTCCTTTGTTGTTTTGTTTGTTTGTTTGTTTGTTTTGGTGGGCGGTAGGGAGAAAGGAGCGATGTCAGGGTAGCAGTGGCCCGGCAGCTGGGTCTTAATTCTTGCCTCCAGATGCGCAGGTGGCTTGCTTTGCGTCTCGGGGCCACTCCTATATGGGGCCGTTTCCCCTCCTGAAAAAAGGGGCGCACCGGTATCCGCGTGCGAAGGCGTCGGGTCAGCCCCCTGGTTCTGCCACTTGCTTGTTGGGAATCACCCAACATCTGGAAAATGGGTGCGGGTGGAGGCTTGTCCCTAAGGGCGCCGGGGGCCCTGGCGCCCCGTGGGCTGGGGTGGAGGACCCTGGGCTGCCCGGCCCGCCGCGGCTGCTCACCGCGGCCCCCTGCCCCTCGTGCCCAGGCCGGGGCCGGGGGAGGCCGCTCCGCGCGCCTAGGGCGCAGGCCCCGCTGGCGGCGCTTGGGTTGCCTAGCAACCGGGTGCGGTGACGCGCGGCCGCCCCGCCCCGCCCGCGTCGGCGCGGTTCTCCCGCAGACCCCATCCCCGGGTTACTCCCTCGCCCCCGGCAGAGCCGCCGCCCTGCCCTCGCCTCCCACCCCGGGGCTCCCCGCCAGGAAGCTTGGCGACGGTTGCTAAGGCCCGGGGCAGGCACCGTCCGCGTCGGCGTCACTTCCGCCGGCGACCCCTTCGCGACCCTGCTGCCCCCAACCCTGTCACGGGATCGCCGCGACCCCGCAGAGGTGCCTGGCAGGCGCTCGCCCCTGCGGCGCGGGCCGGGGGCCGGGGGGTGGTCTGCTCGCCGGCGTGTGGGGAGGGGTCCTGCGGCGAGGTGGGGCGGGGGTCGGGACCCTCAGATGCGCACGTGGGAGCTGTCGCTAGTGACCCCCACCCGGGGGGCTTGGGGAGGAAAGGGAACTTGGAGAGGCGCCCGCGCTGACCCGTGCTCCCCGCAGGTCCACGCCGCTCCCTTCTCGGGCGCGGGGCCTGGGGGCTGCCATGGGCCCCGCCATGGGCCCCGGCCACCTGTCGGTGCGGGAGATGCTGGAGGAGGAGAAGCCCCTGGTGCTGGAGATGCTGAAGGTGAGGGGCGGCGGGCGCGCGGGCGGCCCTGCAGGTGGGCGAGGAGCCCGGAGCGGGGGGGGGGGGTCTGCTCCTCAACCGCTTCCTTGCGTGGCCCCTTCTCTCTAGGGCGCGCTCCCTTCCCAGGTCTCAGCCACCCGGGGGCGCGGAGTGGGAGGCCTCGGCCGGACCGCGGCACGCCCGGGGCTCCCCCACCGGGCCCTTTTGGGCCGAGACCTACTGGATTCTGTGCCTGGTGTACCCCACTCCCCGGGTCCCTGCACCCCTCAAAGGCCACTTCCCTGGTACCCACTTCTGTGCCTAGACTACAGAGGGTGCCCCACTCACTCCCTCTTCATTCAGTCGTTCCCTTATTCATGCACTCAGGCACTCATTCACTCCCTGAGGCATTCACTTATTCACTCATGCATTCGTTCACTCACTAATTCACTTGTGCATTAGTGAATTAGTGAATTGTTCCATGATTCATCATCCATTCACTAATTCACTCGTTTATTCGTCCACTCGCTAGTCATTCATTCACTCCCTCGCTCTTTCACTCCCTGGCCCACTCATTCATTCATCACACATTTAGTCACTCATTTGCTGACCTATTCTTACCACTTATCATTCATTCATTCACTCATTCATTGATGTGCTCATTCGTGCACTCATTCCTCTGTTCCTTCCTTCACTCATTCACGCTCTCAACTGCATTAAGTTTACTAATTCATTCATTCACTCACTTGTTCACTCACGCATTTGTCCATTTATTCACTCATCCATCCAGCTCCCAGAGCACTGTATTCTGTGAACAGAGCAGATGTGGCTCCTGCCTGACCTTCCCCTCCTGTCCCCTGCCCCTGACCACCCCTCTCACCTGCAGGCTGGCGTGAAGGACACGGAAAACCGCGTGGCCCTCCATGCTCTGACGCGGCCGCCAGCCCTGCTCCTCCTGGCGGCTGCCAGCAGCGGCCTGCGCTTCGTCCTGGCCTCCTTCGCCCTGGCCCTCCTCCTGCCTGTGCTCCTGGCAGTGGCAGCCGTGAAGCTGGGCCTGAGGGCCCGGTGGGGCTCGCTGCCCCCGCCAGGCGGCCTGGGGGGGCCCTGGGTGGCCGTCCAGAGCTCTGGCGATGTGTGCGGGGTACTGGCTCTTGCCCCCCATGCCAACGTGGGGGGCGGGGCCCGGGTCACCCGCCTCTCTGTCTCCCACCGGCACCGCCGCCAGGGCGTGGGCAGAAGGCTGCTGGCCTTTGCTGAATCCCGGGCCCGGGCCTGGGCTGGGGGCATGGGTGAGCCCCGGGCCCAGCTCGTGGTCCCAGTGGCTGTGGCAGCTTGGGGGGTGGCGGGGATGCTGGAGGGCTGCGGCTACCAGGCCGAGGGGGGCTGGGGCTGCATGGGGTACACGCTGGTGAGGGAGTTCAGCAAAGACCTGTGACTCCAGGCTGCCCGCAAGCCGGGCTGGGGCCCCTCGTTCTGGTCACCACAGCCCGCTGGGGAGGGCAGTGTCCCAGCGAACCCCAAGGCCACAGAGCCACCGCGGCCTGCAGTGTCAAGTGTGTAGTGTTTGAACCGCTCAGAGTGGAATCCCTGTTTTCCTTCCGGGCCCCCAAAGGTCAGCCCACCCACCCTCACCTTGGATTCTGTCTGCACTGAGAAATCTCCCCGATCAGTCTGCAAAAGCCCTGTTTGTGCTGCAAGACTGGGAGAGAGATTTGGGGGGCAGGAGGCTGAGTGAGTAGGCCCCCCAAGAGTCAGGAGCCAGAGGCCTCCTTGAAGGGGCCTGCTGCCCGGCCTGGAGGGCGCAGGGAAGGGCCCTCAGGGAAGGTGGGGGGCTGAGAGGGGCGGAGGGCCCCTCCCTCTCCCTTGCCTCCAGACCATCTGGTTTTTCACTCATTTGTTAATAAAGCCTGAGACTTGCTGTGTGTCTGTCCCTGTCTCTGATGCCTTTTCCAGTCTGTCTCTGAAGCCCCTCCCCACCGCCACCCCTCTGTCTGGCTCCTCCTTTCCTCAAGTTGACATTAATTGTTGTTGGGGGGGCTGGGCTGGGAGACGGGGGCCGATGAGCTCATGGCTGCCCCGGTCCAGCCCTTCTGACTCATGCGCCCCATTACTGAATTTTTTCCACCTCACAGCTGCCTGGTGTAGTGAGCGAGCATGTGTGTGTGTGTGAGAGCCCTACGCTCCCATCCCAGTCTTGACCCTCTGCCTTCTCACCCCCTCTCACCCCAGCTCTCGTCTCTCACCCTCTGGGGTGATCCTTCAGATGGAGGAGTGAGGGCTTTGCGTTCCAATCTACTAGGGGTAGAGAGGGGTGTCTTAATCTCCTTTCCCATCCCAGCAGTCCTTCCTGGTGTCTGGCTGCAAGCCCTCTGGCTGCACGGGGAGCCCCAGCAGTTAATTTTAGTCAGAACTTGGCCCCCCCCACACCGTGGTCAGCCCACTCCCCCACTGGCTGGAGAGGGGCTCCCTGCCTGTGCTGCCCCCACTTCCAGCCGCGTCGCCATCCCCCCTGTCCCCAGGCTTCAGCCCCCTCCCCCCACCGCCTCCTCGGCAGCCTCTCTTCCTCCTGGCAAGGCTTCCAGGCCCAGCCTGCCCCTCCCCGGTCCAGCGCTTCCCTCCCCGCGGCCGCCGCCTCCTCCCTCTCCTGCTCTCTCCCCCTTCCACCCCGTCCCCTGCCCTGGACTCTGCAAGCATGAGGGTCTTGGCCTGCCTCCTCGGTGAGTGACCCATCTCCTTGGGGACTCAGGGACCCCCTGCCCTCTGACCCCTGGACTCATCAGCTTTAAAGACCCAGATCTCTGGGACCCCAGTCGTTGGGGCTGTGGGGTGCCCCTGCCCACCACCCTCAGGCTCAGACCTGTGGCTGCCCAGCCCCACCCTCTTTGGGTCCCAAGAGACCTGCCCCTCCCCCCAGCCCTGACCCTGTGTGGGTCACCCGTGTCTGGCCTCCAGCCGCCCCCCTAGGGGAGCGCGAGGGGCCTGGGCCCCAGCCCAGCCTGCAGGGCCAAGCACCTGGAACCCACCCATCACGGGGACCGAACGGGAGCCCCGGCTCTGCCCCGGCAGCGGGTTTCTGGTTGAGAGGCGTGAGAGCTGCGTGCATGCATGCGTGCGCGTGCGTGCATGCGTGCCGGGGCCTTCAAAGCAGGGGGCCTGCCCTGGAGCCCCACCCTGAGGCCCCTCGCTCTGCCCCGCCCCCACTCCCTTCCAGCTGCTCTGATGGGGATCCAGGCTGTGGGTGAGTCCCCAGACACCCCTTCCCGCCAGCCCACCCTGGCCCCCCGGGACCCAAGGGCTGCTCCTCCTGGCCTCCCCCCCACCCCCAGGAATCCAGGGGTCCTGCCTCCTGCCTGCCTTGGGAGCCAGGGCCCCCCAGCACCCCTCTCCCGATCGCCCCCAAGTTTGAGTCCACCCCTGAGCAGGCTGCTGGCCTCCCCACCGTCCCCTGCAGCGAGGCCCCGAGGCCGCGGGGTGCCCTCCGGGGTCAGAGCCTCCCCTCCCTCCCCGCAGAGCGGCTGCGCCTGGTCGCGGGCCCCCACGGGTGCGCGGGCCGGCTGGAGGTGTGGCACGCGGGGCGCTGGGGGACGGTGTGCGACGACGCCTGGGACCTGCGCGACGCGGCCGTGGCCTGCCGGGAGCTGGGCTGCGGGGCGGCCCTGGCCGCGCCGGGGGGCGCCTTCTTCGGGGAGGGCGAGGGGCCCGTGTGGCTGAGCGAGCTGGCCTGCCGGGGCGGCGAGGCGCGCCTGGGCCTCTGCGCCCACCGAGGCTGGAAGGCGCACATCTGCTCCCACGAGGAGGACGCAGGTGTGGTCTGCGCAGGTGAGGGGACCCCAGCGACTCCTGGCCTCTACTCCCCCCCCATGGCCCTCAGGTCCCCCCCCCCCGCACTCACTGGGGCTTATGAGCCCCTCTCCCAGGGACCTAGATGGCCTCTCACCCCGTCCCCACCCACCTCCAGAGCGTCTCTCCTCGCAGGCCAGCGTGGGGCCGGTGCCAGGGAAGACGCCACCTCCTTCGAGGCCGGAGGCCCATGGCCCGGGCTGCCTGGGGGGCTCGACCCAGTGACCGAGGCGTCGCCAGTGACTCACGGTGAGGACCGGGCTCCCTCCTGCCCCGGCTGGGGAGGGGGTGCTCAGCTCTAAAGATGCCCTGTCCCCTTCAAAACTGCGGGGAGCCCTGCGGCAAGGCCATCGGGACCCTCGGACTCTCCCTGGAGCCCCCAGAGGAAGGAAGGATGGGTGCTGCACCCCACCTCACACCATCTCCCCTCCCAGCCCCCCGGCCGGGCGGAGGTCCCCAGAATGGCTTGCGCAAGAAGGGCCCCCGGCCCTCCAAGCAGGCCAAGTCCACCCGGGCCCCTTCGCTGGCGACTGGTGCCCCTCGCCACGGTGAGTTCCCTGCAGCGCCCCCCGCCCCCACCTTAGGCCCAGACGCTAGACCCAGTGGGGGAGCAGGGCGCCCTCAGCTGTCTCCCCAGAAGGGTCCCAGGGCTGACCGTGCCCCTCGGGGACTCAAAGCCAGGCCCGTCCCCCGTGTACTCTCCCCGCCCTCTGCCCCTCTCCCCCAGGCCCAGGTGTGTGACTCCCTGCATCTCACTCTCCCGGGACCCGGGGTCCTGTCCGACCCAGGTCCTGCTCCCTCTCTCCTTAATGGGGACCCCCTTCTGCCCCTGGACAAGATGCTACTGCCCCGGCCTCAGTTTCCCCAGATGACAAACGAAGGGCTTGAACATGCATATCCTGCGCTGTGCTCAGACGAGGCCCCCTCGCCCCCTCCAACCCCACCCAGGACGGCTGCGCCTGGTCTCGGGCCCCCACGGGTGCGCGGGCCGGCTGGAGGTGTGGCACGCGGGGCGCTGGGGGACGGTGTGCGACGACGGCTGGGACCTGCGCGACGCCGCCGTGGCCTGCCGGGAGCTGGGCTGCGGGGGGGCTCTGGCCGCCCCCGGGGGCGCCAGGTTCGGCTCGGGCTTGGGGCCCGTGTGGATGGATGACGTGGGGTGTGGAGGCGGAGAACAGGCCCTTCGGGACTGTCCCCGAAGCCCCTGGGGCCGGAGCAACTGCGACCACAGCGAGGACGCAGGGCTGGTCTGCACAGGTGGGTCCCACGTCTGGGCTGGGGCCTTGAGGACCCCCTCTGCTGCCCTCCTCCTCCCCAGGAGGCTGCCAGGCCAGAAGTCCTGCCACCCCTTTTAGGAGCTCTCCAGCCCCCTGCCCGGCAGTTGCCCCCAGTGTCCTCGTGGCCTGGGCTCAGCTCGGCCCCGTCCAGGGCCTCAGGGCTCTCTCCGAGGCTTCCCGATGGTGCCGAGGGGAGCCGGTCTCCTACAGGCCCATCGGCGTGCCCCTCCTCCTGACCTCCGTGGCCGTCAAGGGCTTACCGTGCCGCCCAGCACGGCCAATGGGAGTCGGCCAGGAGCCGAGTCCTGCATGCAAAGGTCCTGGGGTCTGCAAGCCAGGCCCTCCCTCTGCCACCGTGCCGGGCCACCTCCCCAGAGCTCTCCCGGCCTCCTAAATGGGTCAGGGGACCCTCCAGAGGCAGCCCTGATTGCCCCTGCACGGTGGGCTCCCTGAGGCTGCCTCCTGTGGGCCAGCTTCTGCTCCCTCTGTGCTCTCTGGGGTGAGGGCATCGACGGCTGAGCCTCCAGTCCTGACCTTCCCCCCAACACTGGGTCTAGCTCTCTGCCAGTCGTCCTCTCTGTCCATGGGACCAGGCACAGGGCTCCCCTGGAGGGGAGGTTGGATGGAGCTTGTCAGTCAGGAGCTAGCCTAGGTGCCTGCACCTGTAGGGTCCCCTCCCTCCCTCCCTCTCTTCCTTCCATCCTCCCCTCCCCTCCTCCCCTCCTCCCCTCCCTTCCTCCCCTCCTCCCCTCCCTTCCTCCCCTCCTCCCCTCCCCTCCTTTCTCTTTCAGCAAATGCTCATTAAGCACTGTTTCAGTTGTCGCTAAAACAAATACCACATGCTGCGTTGCTGCCTCGGCTCTTAACTACGGGAATTCATTGGCTCAGGTTTCGGAGGCAGGGAGGCTTCCCAGGGGTCAGATTCTTCTGGCTGCCCTGGATGGCAATTTCAGGGGGCCCTGCTGGGCACTGAGCCGCAAGCCAGGTGCTTTTCCGTGTTAGCCTGGCTCCTCACCACAGCCTCCACAGCTCGTGCAGGAGATGCTGTCACCCTCTCAGGTGTGGAAACTGAGGCTCACACAGGAAAAGTAACTTACCCATGGGTCATGAAAGCAGGAAGCCCCAGGCCCAGCCCTGGCTCCATGCACAGAGGCATCGGAAAGGCCTCCCTGGGGGTCCATTCAGGGGTGTGGCTGGACAGAGACCAGGGATGGGGGCTAGAGGAGACAGCCAGGGCACAAGCAGAGGCCGGGGGCCAGCGGAGGCGGGGCTCGGGGCACAGCACAGAAAGCCAGTTGTGGCTAAGATGGGGCACTGGGACGGTTACCTGGCGGTGAGTCGAGAAGAGGGGGAAGGGGCAGGCCCACCCCTTCCCTGAAGAAGCCTGGGGCCTCACCACCCTCTTTAATCCTGGTAGCAGAGAGGGATGGAGGGGCTGAGTTGAAAGGCCAGTGCAGGTGGGCAGCACCCCGTCTGGGCTCCTTCCTCTGCGCTTTGCCCACACGTGTTGGGGGTCGAGATGGACCCCAGGCTCCCCAGCAGCAGACCCTAAAACCCAGCAGGGATTGTCGCCTAGGCCGGTGGGCCTCTATTGGGGGCCACACCCCTCCCCCCAGGACGTCCGAGAATATCTAGAGACATCACCCAGGGCTGCAGGTGGGCGGAGCCCAGGGATGCTGCTCAACATCAGCAACGCACAGAGGGACCTGGCCCCAAATGTCAACACAGTGGGGTTGAGAGTCCCTGCTTTTTATTGGGCTGGGGGCAGTGGGGGCCCAGGAGGGGCTGGGGGGTCCGGGCCTGGGAGGTGGACGGAGGGTCAGAGACAGAGAATCAGGCTGGAGCATGGAGCAGGATGCAGGGGTGCAGGGGCCTGAGGGTGCAGGGACGCGGGGTGCAGGGGCCAGGGGAGGACGAGCTGGAGTTGGAATCCTGCCACGGCACATCCCGACTCGTCCGTGCACTCAGGACGTACTATCAGTGCCCCAGCCTCATGCTGCAGCGGCGCCATCTTCTGTCTCTCTTCCCTCTGCTCCGCGCCCCCGCCCGCCCCAGGCCCGGCCCCCCGGCTGCGCCTGGCCGACGGCCCCCACGGGTGCGCGGGCCGGCTGGAGGTGTGGCACGCGGGGCGCTGGGGCTCGGTGTGCGACGACGCCTGGGACCTGCGCGACGCCACGGTGGCCTGCCGGGAGCTGGGCTGCGGGGGGGCGCTGGCTGCACCCGGAGGGGCCTTCTTTGGGGAGGGGGCCGGACCCATCCTCCTGGACGACCTTCGCTGCCGGGGAAACGAGACGGCGTTGAGGCTCTGTCCGTCGCGGCCCTGGGGCCAGCACGACTGTCATCACCGCGAGGATGCGGGGGCCGTGTGTGACGGTGAGGGGCTGGGGGGTGGGCAAGGGGGTCTGGGAGGCCCGGGGGTTAGGAGGCAGGGCTCCTGCCGTTCCCCCCCCCAGCCCTGCTCACCCTTGCCTCCCGTCAGAACTTCCCACTTCTCCCACCTCCTCCTCCTCCACGAAACCTTTGCGCAGCTGAGAAGCTCCTGCACCCCCACCCCCACAACCAGGGAACACTGGGCATTGTCGGGAGACACAGACGCCAGGGACGCTGCACGGCAAAGTGTGATCCCCCCACGCCCACCCACAGCAAAGACCCGCCCAGCCCCAAATGCCAACTGTGCTGATGTGACAAATGGCCACAAACTGGGCAGCTCCCAGCAGCCGAAATGTGTGGTCTCCCAGTTCTGGAGGCTGCGGGTCCGAAATCAAGGCATCGGCCAGGCCACACTCACCCCGAAGGCTCTGGGGGGAACCCTGCCCTGCCTCCTCCAGTTCGGGGTGGTGGCCGGCCATCCGTGGTGGTCCCTGTCTCTCCAAATGTCCCTCTTCCTATAAGGATGCCAGTCACTGGCCCAGGGCCCTGCCTGCTCCGCAGGACCACATCTGAACTCCACTCCGCCTGCAAAGACCCTGTTTTCAGATAAGGTCCCGTTTGCAGGCTCTAGGTGGACAAGGATTTAGGGGCTGCTCTTGGGCCCTGCCTCCCTCCCCAGCAATGCTCACCTCCTCCTCTGTGAAACGTCACCTCCCTCTTCTCTCCATCAGCCTGACTCCACTCTCTACTCTATTTCTCCTGGTTTTCACCTTCCTCTCCAGGTGGTCCAAGGCTTGGGCCATATCTGGGGAGGGGCTTAACAGCTGCAAGGCCGGCGGCTGGGGTGGGTGGCTGGCTCTGGGCTGGGAAGTGTGGGGTGCAGGAAGGGGTAGGTATTGATCATTTCCCACCCCCCGCCCCAGGCATGCCCCTCGGCTACGTCCCTCCCACAGCCCCAGCACCCGGTGGCAACAACTCAATCCCCCGGGAGGCAGCCTCCAGTCCTGTGCCCACTGCGGTGACCCTGCGCCCACAGACAGCTGGCATTTCGCCTCCTCCAGCCTCTCCCACTGCCCCTCTGGAGCCGGGGCCAAAAGCCGGTGAGGCCCCCGCTGCTCCCCCAGGCCCCGGGGTCCCAGGTTTTGCTCCCCCAGCCCCAGCCCCCAGTTTCTCTCCTCTTTGCTCACAGACTGTCTCGCCAGGGACCTTCCTGCCTCTAAAGAGAAGGGTGGTGGACAGAGCACAAAGCCTCACATTCCAAAGGGCCCCGTACTTGGTTGAAATTCCTAGTCATTTTTGAACAAGGGGCCCCGAGTGTTCATTTTGCCCCACAAATTACGTAGCCCGCCCTATACAGGAGAAAGGGCAAGGGCTCAGGCTCCTGGCTTCCCGTGTCACCGTGTGTGGCTACGGGGGCTGTCGCAGGGCGCCTTTACTTCTCTGAGCCTCTGGATCTTTATAAAAAGGGGGATTGTGGTTCCTGCTTTCCCTCCTTCTCGTGAGCATCGAAAGCAGTAGATCAACCCTGGCTGCCTGCTCAAAGGTAGAACAGGCTGAACTAAAGTGGGAACTGTTGTCACTGCGGCTACGTTATCGGAGACCCCTCTCCCCGTTTGCTGAACGACAACAGGACAGCTAACATTTATGGCGCACTCGCCGTGTGACCGACGCGCTCCAAGTGACTTGTGGGTCCTAATTCAGACGACCACTTGCGCAATAGGTGTCATCTGAGTCCCATTCTGCAGCTTAAAGACTGAAAAGCCAGAATGGATCCAAGGGCGGGCAATTTATCTCAGAGCCCCCTTCAAAAAATTTTTACTGCAGTAATTATAAATACCACCGAATTTGCCATTTTCACCATTTTTAAGCGTGCAATTCAGTGGCATTAATTACATCTGCAATGGTGAGTAACCGCCATTGCTATTTAGTTCCAAAACACTGTCAGCACCCCAAACAGAAACTCTGTACCCGCTAAGCACTCACTCCCCATTCCCCCTCCCAGCACTTGACTGATTTTCTTATTCTTTGGGTCTCTTCTGCCCAGGGTCCCCCCACTTGCGCCTTGTGGCTGGGCCCAACCGGTGCTCAGGCCGGCTGGAGGTGTGGCACGGCGGGCGCTGGGGGACGGTGTGTGATGACAGCTGGGACACGCGGGACTCAGCCGTGGTCTGTCGGGAGCTGGGCTGCGGGGGGGCTCGGCGGCCGGACCCTGCTGCTGGCCGCTTCGGCTGGGGTGCGGGCCCTATCTGGTTGGACGACGTGGCCTGCGTGGGGACCGAGGCGTTGCTCTCTGACTGCCCTGCTGCCCCCTGGGGGAAGCACAACTGCGCTCACAATGAGGATGTTGGAGTCGCCTGCACAGGTGAGGCCCTCCCCACCCACAGACCCTGGAATGGGACCTGACGTTGAGTGGGCGACTCTGCCGGGTGGTTTCACACACGCAGCTGCATGTGAGCCTCACAATGAGTGTAGGTGGATGGATGTTATGTCCATTTTACTGATGAAGGAGCTGAGGCACAGAGAGGTTAAGTAACTTGCCCAAGGTCACCCAAGTAAGCAGTGGGACTGGGCTTCCCACCCGGAGAAACTTCCTCTTCCTCCTCCTAGGAATCAAGAAAGTCTCCCTCAAAGAAGGGAGCTTCATCCTCTCAGATACAGGAAGCAGATGTAGAGGGGTTGGGAGATGAGAATCCAAAGTGAGGGCCAGTGAAAATGAACACACACAATGTTTGTGTCTTCGTTCATCCATCAACATTTGTTGAGCTGTTGTGAAGTGCCAGCCCCTGCGCTGGGTGCTGAGTCCTCAGAATGCAAAGAATGTGGTCCTTGCCTTTGAGAAGCTTACAGGTCGCTGAGGGAAAAAGATGCACCAAGAAAGAATTGCAAACCCTAGGAGGTCCTCAAGACCACACTCAGGTTCAACGATTTGCTAGAAGGACTCACAGAATTCAGAAGAGCCAGTATACTCACGGTTATGGATTCTTACAGTGAAGCGATGCAGGGTAAAGTCAGCAAGGGGAAGAGGTGCAGAAGAGACGAGGCTCAAGCTGCCAATCATCCTCTCCCTATGGAGCTGTGCAGGCAGTGCTTATTTCTTCCACAATGTGTGACAACAAGCACAGTGTACTGCCAACCAGAGAAGCTCTCACGAGCCTGGGTGTCCAGAGTTTCTACTGGGAGGTGGACCCATAGACATGGCTGACTGCCCATGTGGCTGACCTTGGTCTTCAGCCCCTCCAGAGGTCAAGGTTAATCCTTGCCGCATCCATGTGCTAATCAGAAGTATGTAAGCTGTATAGTGGTGACTCAGGGGATGTAGCCATCAACTCTGCTTGAAGCTAAGCTCCTCTCTCATCTTCTTTGTGAGGGCCATGGGGAGCCACAGAGGGTGTTAAGCCAGGAAGTGACCTGTCAGATCAGGGTATTAGAAAAGTCACTCAGATGGGTGGTGAGGACTTGACAGGGAGAAGGGAAGTAGGGAGACTGGTCAGAAGGTACAGGCAGAGGCTGGTGGGGAGGAGGGGATGGAGGTGAGGGAGGCAAGAAGGCAAGTCACATCTAGATGGTAAGTGCCAGGAAGGCAAGGGATAGTGTCTAGGCTGGTTCACCAGTGTCCTCAGGGTCTAGCTAATTGCCTGGCGCATAGAAGGTGCTCGAAAAATATCTGTGAAATGAATGAATGAATGTATGAATGAATAGGAACCTGGTGATTGGAGAGAGGGAGATGCGAAAGGAGGGGCCTGCCCAGACCATCTTATCTCTCCTCCCCTCCTACCTTTCAGGGAGCCCTGGCCTGGACACCATCTCAGATCCATTCAGCTGGAGCTGGATCCCTGGCCTGGGCAGTGATCGGGATGCTTGGCTCCCAGGGGAGCTGGCCACCAAGCCCTCTGCAAGGCTGGCCCCCAGTGTCCCTGCGAAAACAACCACCAAAGCCCCAGGGAAAATACCCAAGAGTACCAAGAAGTGGGTGACAAAAAATACAAAGAGACCAACCCCTCAACCCCCTGTGATGCCAACCACTAAATTCTCCAGGGATGCGGGCCCCCAGAGGCCCCCAGAACATACCTCCTCAGCCACCGCAACCCTGACCACTGAGGCCCCCCGAAGACCAACCCCTGAGTTTACCACAAGGCTCACCACCAAAGCCCCCCACAGACTGACCTCACACACCACTGTGACGCCCACTCCTCAGGCACCTCAAGAAAAGACCTCAGCTGTGCTCACCACCGAGGCCGGCCGAGAAGCGACCTCCGAAGACACCATAACACGAATCCCTCAGGCCTCCCTGGAGCCATCCACCGAGATCCCCGCAGAGGGGTCTTCAGGGTCATCCAAAGACTCAGCGCCCTCCCCTACTGGTGCTATGATTGGGGAATCAGGTGAGAGTGGAGGGGACATGAAGAGAGTGGGGAGTGAAGGCAGAGGGGAGGCTGACCCCTGCTGACCCTTCCTGACCCCAGGGCCTCCTCCCAGCAGGCCCCTTCCGGGTTCGTCTGGCGGATGGGCCCAACCGGTGTGCCGGCCGGCTGGAGGTGTGGCATGCTGGACACTGGGGGACTGTGTGCGATGACAACTGGGACCTGAGGGACGCCACTGTGGCCTGCTGGGAATTGGGTTGTGGAAAGGTCCGGCCCCGAGTGGGCAAAACGCACTACGGCCCTGGGACTGGACCCATCTGGTTGGATGACGTGGCCTGCAAGGGCAGCGAGGCTTCGCTGAGCGACTGCCCTGCGGGGGCATGGGGCAAGCATAACTGTGACCATGAAGAGGACGTGGGGCTCACCTGCACTGGTACCTGGGGAAGGGGGGCAACCAGCTGACCACACTATGGCGAGATCTAACAAGAGCTGGGCGTGAGGGGGTCTGGGGAGGGGTGGGATGCAGAGTCGCTCTGGGAGACACAAGAGAAGGAACAGCAGCAAGAACGGCTGTCACGGGGGATGGGACTCGACTCTTTCCCCCATTTCTCCTAAGGTTACACAGACGCTGATGACTATCCCCCCTGGACCTGGGACCCCACCTCGGGAGAGGACCTGGCCAAAGGGACCATGGCCACAGGGGTGACTGGATGCACCACCAGGAGCCCAGGGACTCGTCCCCCAACTCCAAGGCACCTTCCAGACACAGGTGAGGGGCATGCCTGGGCTGGGGGAGGGCTGGTCCATAAACCTCCATTAGCCTCCCTGCAGGGGACACCCTTCTAAAGGAGCAGGCCTTCAGACATCCAGAGCCCCTGGGCAGGGTTTCCTTGGCTCCAGACACCCTAAAAACGTTCCCTCCTTGGGCTCCACCATAACAGTGTCCTCCAGGGCTTGGAGGAGCAGCCTATTCTGGGTTTCTAAGCCATCAAACAAGGCTCAAGAAAATCCTGAGCCCACAGTCCTTAGAAAAACCTACTGGGGCCTCCAGAACTGGCCATCCTACAGCCGCGTGGGCCCTGTGCCCCCTCACCCCAACTCTCCTAAAGCACTCTGGTCTGGGTCCGCCTTTGGCCAGCAGCTCATCCTATTGCCATGGTCTGTCTGCCTCCATCTCTGTGTCCCACCAGGGGCCTTGGCCCGCCTTGGCCCTGATGTTGCCACCAGCACATTCTCTCGCCCGATTCTGGGCCTCTGTCTTCCTGGTGTGTCTCTTCTGTGTTCCATCCCAGCCTCACTGCTCAGGGTCTCTCTGGACCCACCTTTGCTCCTCTTTTCTTGCATTTTTTTGCTCACTTTTTCTGTCATTATCTTACACTCATCTCTGTTTCTCACAGCCAGATTCTTTTTCACTTTTCTCCACTTTCTCTCTTTTCACATTTGTTGTCTGTCACTTTTCCCCCCAGTCATTTTCTTTTACCTTTTTTCTCTCCATCTTTCTCATTTTTTCTTTCATTGTCAGTTCTCCACTCTCATCGTTTCTATTTCTCCCTCCATTTCTCACAGTTGATTTCTCCGTCTTTTTCCTTCGGTGTCCTTTTCTCTCACCGTCAGCCTCTCACGACTCATTTCCTGGGTCATTCCTCCTGCTGTTTTCTTTCCCTCGACGTGTCTCCCCATCCCTCTCTGCAGGTCCGTATCTTTCGCCATTCTCCTTTCCGTCTCTCACGGGCTCTCTCCTCTCTTTTCGCACTGTAGCTCGCTTTTATTTCCCTCCTGTGCTGTTTCTGTTCCTCTGTCTTCCCCTTGTTTCTCCCTTTCCCACTCTTGCTGGGTCTTCGCACCCTTTTTCTCTCACTTCTCCCGCCTGTCTCCTTCATGGGATTTTACTTTTCCTCCCACGCACCGCCATTTCTGCACCCACTGCTTCCCTCACAGTCTCCTCCTTCTATTTCACTGCCTCTCCTTTCTCCGGTCTCTGCCTGTCCTGGTTTCTGTCCGTCTGCCTCTCGCTCCTCTGCCCGCGTCGCCTCTCGCGCCCTTTCCCGCCTTTTTCTGGTGCTCAGCACGCATGCGCACGCCACTCCGCCCGAGGCCGATATGAACGTCACGAGGCGAGGGGCGGGGCGGAGGACGAGAGGGTCGGGCGCTAATCTGCCTCGCTCCTTGTGACGCCGTAGGAGCGCTGCGCCTCCTGATTGGCCAGCCGGCTCAGCGCCCGCGGGCAGGGAACTGAGTCCTGTGAGGAGGGGTGGGAGGAGCGGCGGGAAGGAGCAGGCCCTTGGAGGCGCCGCGGCTCGCGGGTGCTCTCGGCTCCTGAGTTAGGGCTCGTCATCTGCGGGTTCCAGATTCCTTGCAGGCTTCCGGCCCCTTCGCCTGCCGGTGCAGCCTCCCATCCCTGGGCGCCGGGCAGCCGGTCCCCGCCCTCGGGGAGACCTGGCGGGGGTGGGGGCGGGCAGAACCCGAGGCCAGATAAATGTGCAATTACTGCGCGAGGAAACTCTAAGGACAGCCTCAGACGGCCTCGAGCTAGGAAGACTGGAGGGAGGCGGCCCGGAGGCGGGGCCAGTGGGAGGGCAGACGGAGGCTCACCGGCAGGACAACCTTGAGAAAACGACTCTGCCCCTCTGAGCCTCAGTTTCTTCCTCTGAGCACAGGTGGGGCTCCAGAGTACTTGGGAAGGTCAGGATCGCACCCGTCAGAGCTAGATACGTGATAAGCCCTTCATGTGCACGATTCTTGTTACACTTACGTTGGGATGGAGGAAGAAACAAAACGAGGCTCAGAAGTTCAGCGGGAGCCACGATTGGAATCCGATTTAAATGATTTCACACACATTTTGCACATTGGATTAGAACGGATCTATACCGAATTAGTGGCAGCTGTGAGGTCTGGAGTCAGACTCTTTGTATCCCAACCGTGGCTCCACCGAGATTAAAACTAGCTGGGTGACATCAGGTCCCAAACCAGTGAGCAAAATGTGTGTGAAACCATTTAAAACTGCAAAACATTGCACATAAATATTTGCCGAAAATGAACAACAGGCTGCAGGTTCCCAGGGAAAGGCGTGATTATTTATAGTAGAGCAGTCTGGGAAAGCTTCATAGAGGAAGTGGTATTACGTTCCCAGGCAGGCACGAGGAGGAAGGGAATTCACAGAGAAGCAAATGTCAAGCGGTGGGAAATTTACATCAACAGTGCAGAGCTTTGCCAATCTCCTCTGCTAGACTTTTAGCTCTCTAAACCCCCTGTAGCATTTTCTAGGCTGCCATAACAAATTATCACAAAATCAGCGGCTTAAAACAACACTATTTTAGAGGTCAGAATCTGACATGGGTTTCACTGAGATAAAAACTAGGTGTCGGAAGGGCTGCATTTCCTTTGGGAGGCTCTAGAGGGGAATCTGTTTCTTTGACTTTTCCAGCTTCTACAGGTCACTTGAATTCCCCAACTGTGGCCCTTTCCTCCTCTTTCAAAGCTAGCAACATTGCATCTCTCTGACCTTCTGCCATCTTCACATCTTTCCCTCTCACTTAAGACATTGAGGGGAAAGTCTTCAATTTTCAGGACTCTCCTGATTAGTCTTGTCCACCTGGATAATATAGGATACTCTCCCCACCTCAAGGTCCACACTCTTAATCACATCTTCAAAGTCCTTTTTGCTGTGTAAGGAGACAATCTCACAGGTTCTGGGTTTAGGCAAGGGCATCTGCCTTCCGCGGGATCTCTGGCTTGTATTCCCAGTGTCTAGGGCAGTGCTTGTGACTTGATGAACACTTTTTACATATTTACTGATTGAATGGATGAATGAACAGTATAAGTTTAAAGAGGTATACAGGAGATGAAGCTGGAGGTTTATGGGATTTAGATTTTTTTTCTAATTCATTAAAGCATTTCCTTAGTAGTCATTCAGTAATTTACATATAATAATAATTTAACAGTCATCCTGTTTCTGGAGGCTTCCTGGGTGATGGAATTTGGAGACACAGACCTCCGTTCATGTATTGCCTACAGTAGGTCAGATATCGTGACTTGATCATGGAGAACACAGTGATAGAGCACGGGGAGCGGGGGGACTTAGAGTTGAATTTAAAACAGGATGGCCAAGACATTTACGCGAAGACCTCAAGGAGGTGAAGGAGAAAGCCATGCAAACAACTGGTTCAAGAGTGGTCCAGGCAGAGGGAACAGCTTGTGCAAAGGCCCTGAGGTGGGGGTGTGCCCAGCTGGGTGGAGAAATGTCAGTGGAGTCCCTGGACCTGGAGTGGAGCTGTTGGTGGGGAGGATGGTAGGAGATGAACTCTGTGGCCCATTGTAAGGACTGGCTTTTGTTCTGAGATAGGAGCCTGATGGAGGCCAGTGGACTGTTCCAGGTCATGGGAACAGCACGTGCAGAGGCCCTGAGGTTGGACCTTGGGCAAACAGCAAGGGGGCCAGCATGGCTGGAGTGGCATGAGCAAGAGGGAAAGCGGTAGGAAGTGAGTTCTGGGTTTTACTCCACGTGTGGCGAGAAGCCTGTGGTGTGTGTTAAGCTAGGAAGGACATGATCACACGGGCATTTTAAAAACAGTCACTCGGGGTGCCACCTGGGGAATGGCATGTGGAGGCAAGAGTGGGCGTAGAGAAACCTGGGAAGCCCAGGTAAGGAAATCAAGGTACAGAGTGGTCAGGAAAGCAGTGGGGGGGGGGGGGCAAGGTCACAGAGGAAGTTGGTGCAATGATTCCAGTGCATAAGAATGAGCTTCCAGTGCATAAGAATGAGCAGGTAATGGAAATGTTCTTAAATTTGATGGTGGTGATGGTTGCACAACTCTGAATATACTGAAAACCCCTGAAGTATACACTTTAAATAGGTGAATGGTATGGTATGTGAGTTATATCTTGATAAGGCTGTTAAAAACATTTTTTGATCAACCAAAGTAGAAGACTGAATTATCTTTCTATTCTATCTATATAAATTGATATTTAAATATATATTATATGTTATATATTTATAGTTTATGTAAAATTGTTGTCATATAGAGATTATCCAAGAATATTCAGCCCCAAAAAGAAGCGAACATAGTATTATAGAAGTGTTTCAGATAGTTTATTAATAAAGATATTGTGCTTTTTTTTTTTTAACTGGGAAAAACAAAAAGAATGAACAGGGGCAGGGACCTCAGGGAATTGTCATAACAAATGTCCTTAATTTTAAGCTGAGTCACAGTTTCCCTTATTGGTAGCCTGGAGCATCCCAGTTGAGTCATCAAGGTGGGCACAAGGTCAGGAGCCTGAGGAAATGGACCAGTGAAAGAGGGTGAAGCCTCAGCTGGGGGTGGGCCCAGTGGGAAATTGAAAATTCAATCCTCCTCCCCATCTCTCTGAAGGTGACAAGGATAGTTATGAGCTTTCCTGGACGTGGGATGCACCTTTAGGAGGCGACTTGGCCAAGGGGACCCCCATCGCAGGCACACCTCGACCCACTTTTACCACTGGCACCACCAGGAGCCCAGGCCATTCCTCTTCAGCTCCAAGGGCCCATGGGGACACAGGTGAGGCATCTGGCTAAGGCAAGGGGGCAAGGGGCATATGGGTTTGGGGAAGGGAGATGGACTCCACACTCCCCAATTGTGAACCAACCATTACCCAAAAAAGACCCAACAGAAACGTGCCCTAAAACCAACAAGGGGTTCTTAGCTAGACCAGCGGTCTCAACCAGGGAATGATTTTGCCTACAGGGGCCATTTGGTAAAGTCTGAAGACATTTTTTGGTTGTCACAGTGGGGGTGGGGAGGTCACTTGCACCTAGGGCTGAAGGCCAAGTATGTGGTTAAACATCTTACAATGCACAGGGCATCTCCCTCCAACAAAGAATTACGGGCCCCAATGTCAATAGTGCTGAGGTTGAACAATTCCTTCTTACAAATCAATAAGAAATTGATAGGAAACCTTAAAAGAGAATGGGCAAAAGATATGAACTGGCAATTCACAGAAGGGGAAGTCCAAATGGCCAAGGAGTATATGCAGAAATGCTCACCCTCACGAGGAATCAGAAAATGCAAATTAAAACAATGAAAAGCATGGTAAAAATTTTGAAAAGTGGGTAACATCAAATGTGGGTGAGGATGTGGGTAGACCACTACTGGATATAGCTATTCAATAAAAACAACCTAGCAGTATTTTGTGAAATTAAGTATAATTCTAATTTACAACCCAACAATCCTGCTCTTAGGTATATATTACAGAGAAATTCTTGCACAGGCTTTTTTGTTTGTTTCTTTTCTTTTCTTTTTTAAATTAGAGAAGTTGTAGGTTTACAGAAAAATCATCCATAAAATAGAGTTCCCATACACCACCCTATTGCACAGGCCTTTAAGGGGGCATATATGAGAATGTTCCTTGAAATGTTTTGATGTATCAGTGGATTGGAGACAAGTTAGGTGTCCAAAAGTAGGGGAATGGGTTAGACACATGTTATGGCTACACACAAAGGACTTCTATGTAACCGCTAAAGCATTGGACTAGGTACACACACAGCAACATGGATAGGTGTTAACAAAATAATATTGAGGGGGCAAGTCAGAAACAGGATGAAATTGGCAGCCACATGTCATTTGCAAAAATTGACATCACAAACACAAAAATACACATACACTTAAAACAACTCTTTTTTTTTTTTTATAAGAACACACTTTTAAGGACAGATGTTAGATTAATGGGGGTACCTATGGGAAAGGGTAATGAGGGTGGAGATTGGGAATAAAGAGGAGGAAAATAATATAACAATAAAATAAAAAATAAAATAGATAAAATAAGAAGAGGAGTTGTATGTACCATTGATGATGATGTGGTGAGGAATATGATTAGTTCTCTGCATCCTGGGTCCAAAAAATTAAAAACCATTGCCACTCTAGGTATCTGAGCCCCTTCAAAATCTAACTAAGCTGAGATTCTTAGGGGGGGGGGAACTAAACTAAAGGCAGCTAACATGTATTGAGCAATATACCATATGACAGGCACTATCTTAAGCACCTTGTATGTATTACTCTCTTAATCCTCATAATGTCCAAATGAGCACTGTGAGAAAGATGCTATAATTACGCCTGTTTTGCAGATGAGAGAAATTGAGTCACAGACATAAATGACAATGATAATATTCATGATCTTGAGAGTACTTATTACATGCTAGGCATTTTGCTAAATGCTTTGCACAGATGTGATCTCCCTGAATCCTTATAATGCTTCTACAAGGAAGGTTGATCATCCATGGTTTATAGATGGGGAAGAAAATGAAGTTCAAGGCAGTTAGGTAACTTGCCCACAGTTACCTAACTCAGCTAGGAGGTGATGGAACTGAAGTTGAAACTCTGACAGCCTGGCTTGAGTCTAAGTCCTTTGCTTAACTGCTTCTCCAACCCTGCAAACACAAACTTTGGGAAGAAGTGGTATAATGAACTCAAAGAATCTAAAGGAACAAGCAGAAATCTCTGGAGCTGTGCTGTTCAATATGGTAGCCACTAAACATAGGTGACTATTTAAATGAAATCAACCAAAAATTTTTAAATTAAACATTCAATTCCTCCTTCACACTAGCCACATGTCAAGTGCTCAGTAGTCACATGTTGCCATGGGTGCCATATTGGACAAGACAGATACAGGGCATCTCTACTGCAGAAAGTCTTATTGTGCAGCACTCATCTAGAGCAGATTTTTTTTAAAGATTTATTTAATTTATTTATTTATTACCCCTCCTGCCCCCCGGTTATTTTGTGCTCGCCGTCTGCTCTCTGTGTGTTTTTCTGTGTCTGCTTGTCTTCTCTTTAGGCAGCACCGGTAACCGATCCTGGGACCTTCCGGAGTGGGAGAGAGGCGCTCAATCTCTTGGCCACCTCAGCTTCCTGGTCTGGTGCATCTCTTATTGTCTCTCCTCTGTGTCTCTTTTTGTTGCATCACCTTGATGTGCCAGCTTTCTGTGTGGGCCAGCTCTCTGCTCAGGCCAGATTGCCTTTCACCAGGAGGCCCTGGAAATCGAACCCTGGACCTCCCATATGGTAGACGGGAGCCCGATCGTGTGAGCTACATCCGTTTCCCTACAGCAGGGCTGTGGTTTTTTTTTTTTGTTTTTTTTTTTACCGGGAGGTACCGGGGATCAAACCCGGGTCTCTCCATATGGCAGACGGACGCCGAACCTCTTGAGCCACATCCGTTTCCCGACAGCAGGGTTTTAAACTCAAAAGCCTCCATGGGAAGGTAACATACAAGAGGAAGGAGGTCTGGGAGGGGAATTTGGTAAACCAGAGAGCTCACACTTTCTATAAAGGGGTACCTCCTACGACCAGGGCTCTCAACCTCAGTACCGTTGCATTTTGGGCTGGATAATTCCTTCTTGTGGGGCCCGTTCTGAGCATTTAGGGGCTTAGCAGCATCCCCCTCTACCACTAGATGCCAGCAGCAACCCCCTCTCAGTCTTGACAACCAAAAATGTCTCCTGCGATTTGGGGCAAATGTCCCCTGGGGGGCAAAATCGCCCCCTGGTAGGCACTAGGCAGTGCCAGCCAATGGTAACCATGTGAGTGCGTGAGCCCAGTGTTGACAGACCTTCCACTTTTTCAAGAGAAATCCGAAATCCAGGTTTACTTGTGAAATTTCTCCATTTTAAAACAAATCTGATGAGAAAACAAAAACCTGAAGCCCAAGAAAATGTATTTGCTGGGGGACCTGGCCTGTGGGCTGCTGGTTTGCAACCTCCCTCCAGGTTCCACTCCTACCTCAGCAACATGGGCAAGTTACTTAGCTCTGTGCCTCGGTTTCCATCTCTGGAAAATGGGGCTGATACCAGTACCTGCCTTTTAGAGTTGGTGTGTGTATTTAAACAGATAATGCCTGCAAAGGACTGAGCATGGAGCCTTGTAAATATGGTAGATGATGGCTGTTATTACTGTTTATCAACATGAACCCCCAGCACTCCCAGCTGTCTCCTCCCGGGAAAGTAACTAAGCACAGTTTAGCTTTGCCGACTTTCTCGTCCTTCTCTTCCTTTCAGCCGGTGGTGGTGGTGGGGGGGGTGCAGGTCCAAGTTCCACCTCCACCCCCACCCATGGGAAAACCTCACCAGCCTCCTCCCTGGCCTCTCAGCTTCCACTCCCAGCCTCTCCAGTCCATTCCACCCATGGACCCTTGAAGGATGTTTCTGCCACCCACATCTGACCCTGTCCCTCCCCTACTCAAAACCCTTCCCTGGCTCCCTAGTGCCCTGGGGACACAGCCCAAAACCCTCCAGTGAAGAGCTTCTGGTTTGGCCTCTTCCCATCTTTCCAACCACATCCCTTGCCCGTGGGCTCTGTCCAGATTTCCCACACTGTTCCTGAAAGACTCTGCCCAGCACTGGCTGGAGAGCGGAACGCCCCGCTCTGCCTCAGTCGTGCTGTTTGTCTTTGGGCAAAGTATGCACCCTCTCTGAGCTTCACTTTGCTCTGCTGCACCACTCATCCCTTTATTCATCAAATACTGCGAGTGCCGATTCGCAGCCAGACGGTGTTCTCCGCGCTAGGGGAAAAGCTGGGAACAGAAGTCCCTGTGTGCCGAGTGTCAGTCCAGAGAGGGCCAGGGCTGTTGATCAATACACGGAGAGTATGAAGTGTTGGGTGGTGAGAAGCAATTTTCTGAAGGAAAGCAGAGTAAGGGAGGAAGGATGATGGAAGGGATGCTGTTTCACAGGAAAGGCCTTTCTGGGGAGTTATGTTTGGACAGAGACCCGAAGGGGGTGAGGGAGGGGTTAGGGTTGTCAGAGGAAATACAGGCCATCTGGTTACTTTTTTTTTTAGGAGGTACCGGGGATTGAACCCAGGACCTCGTACATGGGAAGCAGGGGCTCAACCACTGAGCTACATCTGCTTCCCATACACATGAATTTCAGATAAACAAAAAATAATTTTTAGTATAAGCATGCTGCAAATCTTGCACGTACAATAGTTATGCTCTGTGCAGTACTAGGGAAGACGTGCTTATATTAAAAGATTGTTCCTTGTTTACCTAAAATTCCAGTTTTTGTGTCCGATATGTATATTTGGTAAATCTGGCAACCCCAGATATCAGGAGAAAGTGTCCTCAGCTGAGGGGTCGGCATAGGCAAAGGCCCTGAGGTGGCGCTGCCTGACCTAGAGAAAGCGCTGCAGGCTAAGGTTAGCTGTAGGGGAGGGGAATCGCCTAGACTGCCGGCAGCTGCGTGGGGACCTCAGGCCAGTTACCCTAGCCCTTTGGCCTCATTTCCCTCATCTGTAAAAAGGGTATACAATTCGATTTGCCTGCAAGCAGGGCGAGGACTGGGGTGAGACGTTCTGCTATAGGGTCCAGAATTTAAGGGGATTCTAAAAAACGCAGCAGTGTAGATAAGTAATATTTCAGTACCGTATTTTTAAAAATAAAATGAATGCAAAAAATCCATGATGAACAAAATATCAAAATTTAAAATAAAACAGTACTTGCAGGCTCACCTCACATGCCTCCCCCGCAGCCTGGCCCTGGCGGAGCCTGTCTTTGGTTAAAGTGTGGCCTCTGCCTGCACTGTGGAGCCTTTGCATTAATTTTGATTTAAAAAAAATATTGCATAAAATATTTATCTTGGTTAC
>JAKSZT010054318.1:82952-95316 GCA_026826555.1 Tolypeutes matacus
TGGAGGTGGAGGTGGAGGTGATGGTGGAGGTGACATGGCCACGATGCAGCCCGCTGGGCAGGCCTCTTTGTCTTGCTCGCTCTTGGGCTCTGTCTTGCTCGGCTATTGGAGAGCCTAACTCAGTACTCACTCAATAAATGTCTTCTGAGTGAACGAGTGCACAATAATACTAAGTGAGTAATATTTGTCAGACACTTCCTGTGTGTCAGGCTCTGTTTTAAGGGCTCTGCACGCATGATGTCATTTCACCCTTAGGTCGGCCTAAGCTGGGGGCGCTTTGGAGCCTGAAGCCTGTGCCCCAGGCCTTGTTGGGTGTGGCCCTGAGCGGGTTCCTCGGCCTCATGGCGTGAGTTTCCCCATCTAAACGAGGGGGTAAGAATAGCCGCACCTCATGGGGCTGCTGTGATGATTGAATGGTGAAAATAACATGCCTGCCCCTGGCTAACCCCTCATGATGGGATCGCCGTTACTTTATTGAGCCCCATTTTCCAGGTCAGGTTGCTGAGGCTCACAGAGGGCGACCATGTGCCCAGGGTCACTGGGGAGCTCGTGGTGTGTCCGGCTCTGGCGTCAGACCAACCTGGGTTCCAGTTCCGGCCCGACCAGGGACTCTGGCAGTTCCTTGGCTTTCTGTGAGCCTCCGCTCCCCCTCCCTGTGAAATGGGGTAGACTGGTGCCCACGTCACCGCGGCACGGCCGTGAGCGTTGAGGGGGTGCCCAGAAAGGCCAGAGCTTGGCAGGCAGCATGTGCCATGAACAGTGACCATCCGCTCTTCGCTGGCTTCCCCGCTGACACTGTGTGGACTTGTCAGACGTGCTCTCCAGGCGTTACTTGCAGCCCTTCGAGGGAGGAGCGATCCCCATTTTGGAAAGGACCCTGGGCTCAGAGAGGGCAAACCCCTGCCCAAGGCCACACAGCAGAGCCGGCACCAAACCCAGGACCATGTGATGCGAGTTCCCGGCCTCGGCCCGGGGCCCCTGTCGGGCCTCCCTGTTTGACCTTAGGCAGACCCTTTCCCCGACACTCGCTGCTGTGTAAATTGGGAGCTGGCCTGGGGGACCCCAACCCTGATTCTGCCTCTGCAGCCTCGGGCATGAAACCCTCCCCTCCTCCTCTCCCCAGTGCAGAGCCTGGCTCTGGGGTTGCCGAAGGTCACGGAGCCTGGCGCCCCCGCTGTAATCCTGCAAAGGCCAGCGGGGTCCAGTTACTCACTGGGGGTGGGGTGGGGGGTGTCTGGGGGTCCTGACGGATGGACTCTGTGCCCCTGGCCAGCAGGCGAAGGAGCACGTGGAGAATTCTCCGTTCCCCAGATCTCGGTAAGCCCCAGACTTAAATAACTGCTGACTGGCACCCTGGGGAGGGATGGGGGGCGGGCTTCTGTCCTCCTCCTGTCCTGGGGAGGAGACCGGGGGCAGAGGATGTACCCCAGCTTGGAAGAAAAGCTGTTTCCTTCCCACGTGGAAACGAGTGAACTGGAGCTTTGGGTCACCCCCCAAAAGTAGCAGGGGGCCCAGCTTGTGGTTCGGGCTCCCGGTCCCCACTCTGTAAGCCAGTGGGGGGGCGGCTGCCGTGTTCTCTGGCTCTAGGTCCTTCCACCCCTGCCACCTTCTGCCAGACCAGGAGAAGTGGGTGCTTAATTACGGCCACTCTATCCCTGCTTGGCCAGGCGGCTAAGCCCAAACATCTGGCCCCGAGGCCCACGGCCAGAACGGGTGGCCAGCCCCCCCCCGCTGGCCCCGATCCTGGACACCTCCCAGAGGGCAGCTGAAACTGACCCTCCGCCACCAGCTTGCAGCAAGCCCAGGGCAGTCACCGCAGGGACCCAGCAAGTGGGAAGGATGCCGAAAAACCCTTCGGCAAAATGCAGCACCCGTTGGTGTTTCCAAACTCAAAAAACGGCTTAGCGGATAGGAGCGCAGGGGACTTCCTGAATCAGGCAGTGGGTAGAAAGTAAGACAGGGTTGTTTACGCGGAAAACCCAGACGATGGCGCGGAGGGTAATGAGAGAATTTACTCAGGACGCTGGGTCAATCAAATAAATTCGTTTTCTCGAATCCCTCGCCCCTGGACTGGCAGCACCTGGCAGCTCATTAGAAATGCAGAATCTCAGGCCCACCCAGACCTCCAGAATCAGAATCTTCATTTCCCCAAGAGAGGCAGGTTCAAGCCCGAGCTGTACTGCTCAAATCATTTGCGTATATACTAGCACCAGAGAGAAAACAAGCTGCTGTAAAAGCTGCCGCTGGCAGCGGCCTCGCAGGGACGGTCCCTCCAGGGCCCTGGGAAAAGCTTTGGGCGAGCACGGTGCCCATCGGCCGCAGTTGCTCAGGTTGAGTGCTTTGCGGTCGCTGGGTTGAAATTCTTTACAATTCTTTGGCTTTGTGTTTGGTAAGTGAGGCTCCTTGGGAGGAAGGGACAAGGGGCTTGGCACCTGGGCTCCTGTCCTGTCCCGCCTCCCAGCCGTGCCCCCTGGACCGCAGGTGCCCTCCGCTCCAGGGTAGGGTCAGGGGCACCCCAGGACCCTGCTGCACCCAGCAAATGAAACCCCCCCCCCAACAGGTCGAGAGAGAGCCCGCGGGAGAAAGGAAAAAGCTTTCCCCTGGCTTTTGAACAAGACGCTCTGTGTTGACATTTGCTCCCTGCAAATTACGTAGCAGGTCCCCTCGTGAACTCGGGGGACCCCGACTGGAGGGAGCCCAGAACTTGATTGGTGAGCACCGGCTCGGGACACGTTAGGTTCACTACTGGGGGTGGGTTGAGAGCAAAGAATTTGGAATCAGGCCAGAGCTGGGTTCAAACCCAGCCTCTGCCAGCTTTTGACTTTTACAATGTTCGGAAAGTGGGTTTCCTACCTGGACTCGGTCTCCTTTGCAAGGGAAGGCGAGTGGTGCAGCAAGTTCACGGACTATTAGAGCTATCAGGAGGAGGATTTTTTTTTTTTAATGAGAATTCTGAAGCTTGGAGAAGGAAAGCAACTGGCTCAAGGTTGCACCCTGAGGATCTTGGAAACCCTGAGCTGGGAACCCCTGTCCTGGGGGCTTTTATTATGACTTTTAAACAGCCTCACTGAGGTGCAATTTGCATCCCATACCACTCATCCAATTTAAGTGCACAGTTCAGTGCCTTTTCGTATATTTAAACAACTGTGCAAGCAGCACCACAATCTAATTTTAGAACATTTCCACCAGCCTCCTAAAAAGAAACCCAGGAGCCATTAGCAGCCCCTCCCGGTTCCCCCTGGCAGCCACGAATCTGCCCACTGGAAACATTTCACAGAAACGGAGTCGTGCCGTGTGTGGTCTTCCGCGGCTGCTGCTTCCACACGGCATGGACCTTCAAAGGTCATCCACGTCGGGGCGTGTAGCAGCACGTGCTTCCTCTTTGTGGCCGACGAATAGTCCGTGGTAGGGCCCGAGCACGTGCTTCTTGGCTCCTCAGTCGATGGGCGTGAGGGCTCCGGCCACCCTTCGGCTTGTCGCGAGGAGTGCTGCGGTGAGCCTCCGTGTACAGGTCCGTGTGGCCGCAGGGCTTTACGTCCCTTAGGTGTACACCTAGCAGGACGGTTGCTGGGTCCCTTGGTAACTCTACGTTAAACAACTTGAGACCCTTCCCAAGTGGTTCCCAAGGCGGTCGTGTTGCCAGGTGGGCTTCTAGGTCCTTGGCCACGTCGCGAGAAGGAATTCCAGGACGCCGCAGTTTAAGCAAGCAGGTAAAGAGTTTAAGGGAAAGCACTCAAGACAGGTGCTGGGGACACGACCTTAGTAAGGCTGCCCCCCCTTTCCTTCCTCCATGTAAATGAAGACTTGTGACTTGCAGCAGTCTCCCTGGTTCCGTGGTATGCAAAAGAGACGTTGGAGACACAACTTTCTCACTGGCCCTGAGTGTCTGCCAGCCTGAGTGGGGGTCAGGGGAGGGGGTCTGCAAACATGCAATGGTCAGGTGACGCGTGGGCCTCTGTTACCTGTTGTCTTCAGGCACCCGACCTTGGGTGGTCGAGTCCTCGTTGGCGGGACTTTCTGCCGTTGCTGGCAGCTCTCCGTTGCAGGCGCAGGCAAAGATGGGCGACCGCGAGCAGGAGGTTCCCGCAGGACTGGCTATTTTATAGTTATTGCTCTAGTACCTTCCCACGGGTATCTTTCCTTCCCCGCAGGGCCCTGTTCTAGTCTGCCTCAATTGCACCATGTTTTCCATTCCACCAGCAATGCAGGAGAGTTCCGGCTCCTCCACGTCCTCGGCAACACTTGTCATTGTCTGCCTTTGAGGACAGCCAGTCTGGTGGGTGTGCAGTCTCCCCTAGTGTCTCTTCCAAGGGCGGGATGACCGCCTCACCAACACACCACAACACACCAATACACTCACACTCACACATCCGCAGCACCCCACACCGGAGCCCCTTTGCCTGCTGATGATCAATGGGGTTTAGGAGCCTGGGCCCCAGATTCTAATCCTGGCTCTGCTGCCGATCTGCTGTGTGAGCTCAGGTGAGTGTCTTGACTGCTCTGAGATGCCATTGCCCCATCTGTGTAGGGGGAGGATTCAAGGGACCACCTTTAAATGTGAAAGGGTCAATGAGCCCTGCAAGCCAAGGCTTTACCTGGTGGTGATGGGGGGGGGGGGGGGCCCACAGGAAGGGGCTAATTAATGCTGCTTCCAAAAGACCTTCCTGGGAATGTCCTCCCTGGCCCCCTGCCGCTGGCCCATGCTGGGCTGTCCTCACCTCTCAGCTAATCCTCAGCTGCTGCCACCAATTAACACCCTCACAGCCTACCCCGTGCCCCCTGCCCCCACTCCACTCCCCTCTCACCCAGCCTCACCCTCATCCCAACTGCCTGAAGCTTTTTTGGAGCTTCAGGCATTCCTGGCCTTTTTGCATTCCTGGCCTAATTGCTTGGACTCTTCCAGAGCCACAGAGAAGGTGGCACGAGGTCCTGATGCCTGCCCCCTCCCTCCTGCTGTCTCGAGGACCCTCTGCGTCAGGCAGCTCGCCTGGATTGCCCAGCACGCCCCCTCCTTCCCGGGCTTGAGCCCATCCAGAGGGTCCTTGGAGTCATTGCATGCACTCAGAGGCACTGCCAGCTCTCCCTGCCCCACCCCCCAACAGGCAACACCTACGGCAGGGGCCCCAGGGGAAGGGTGCAGGGCCCCGGGAGAGGGTGATACTCAACCCAGCCCTGAGCTGGAGCCTCGCTCTGGGCTGGTGGCCAGAAGGGCTCAGGAGAGGAAGAGAGAGTGTTTGCAGTGAGGGCGGCTGCCAAAAAGGGGCCTGGGGCGAGAGGGGACAGGTGTGAAGGAGTGGGGGGGGGCGGCGGCGACTGGCAGCGGCGCCTGCCTGGCCTTCCTTGCCCCTGGACTCGCACTCACACGCTCATACACAAGGTCAAGGTCTCAGAGACACAAACACGGGATCCGATTCCCACACACAGAGGGAGGCGCATCCAGGCTTTCCCGCCCCTCCCTCACACACACTCACACAACGACACGTGCTCACAGGTCAAACGCTCACGGATGCGCAACGTGCACCAGCTGTGTTATCACCTGTGTTCAGTGAGACCCAGCCAACCCTCATTCGCACACGCACGCTCACTTGCACACGCGGGCTCAGCACACACAGTCCCACAGACAGGCACACTCCACCCCAGCTGGGAGCTCGCTGCCAGGCGGCGGGACAGCCACAGCCTGGACGTGCCCTCACGCCGCAGGCGGCTCCCGCAGCGCGCTCACAGCCCCCCGTCCACGCCACGCACTCCCCCGCACACCCGGGGCCGCTGCCCGCCTCCCACGGGCGCTGGCGCCGGTTTTGGAGGATGTTTGCCAAGGGGCTGGGGGACCCCTGGTGCCGGGAGAGACCACCCAAGAGTTATTCATGGGCAGTTGGTCTTTTAAGTGAAAAGAGCAGGCTCTGGGCGGTATTGAACATAATCCTAATTTTGTAAAAAAAAAAACAACCTGTAGCTATAAAAGCCTGAAAGGCCTCTTAACAGGGAGTCACAGAGGTGCTTACCGAGGGTGGCATTCGGCCTAGTTAAAAATTTTTGCTTTATTTTTAATTTTGATAAAATATACATAACATAAAAATCGATTTCACCATTTTAAGTGGACCGTTCTTTGACCTTAAATGCACTGGCAATACCGTGGCACTTTCACCGCGATCTGCTCCCAGACTATTTCCATCCTCCCCAAACAAGAGCCATCCTCATTTAGCCGGAACTCCCCACCCCCTCCCCCACCCCGGTCACCACTCTGATGCTTCCTGTCTCTGTGAATTTGCTGATTCGAAGTATTTCATATAAGAGAAATCATACAATATCTGTTCTTTTGCATCTGGCTGGCTTCACCCAGGGTTCGTCCATGTTGA
Organism: Tolypeutes matacus; assembly: GCA_026826555.1. NCBI lineage: Eukaryota > Metazoa > Chordata > Mammalia > Cingulata > Chlamyphoridae > Tolypeutes > Tolypeutes matacus. The sequence goes on from JAKSZT010054318.1 coordinate 89,309, forward strand.
GCATTCCACTTCTTGGCATGACTGAATAGTACTCCAGGGGGTGAATACACCACATTTTACTTGTCCATTCATCTGCTGATGCACACATGGGCTGCTTCCACCTTTTGCCTATTGTGAATAATGCTGCAATGAACATTGTTGTGCAAACACCTGTCCAAATCCCTGCTTTCAGTTCTTTTCTGTATATACCTGAGAGTGGAATTGTGGGGTCCTATGGTAATTCCATACTTAACTTTCTGAGGCACTGCAAAACTGTTTCCCACAGAGGCTGCACCGTTTTACATTCCCATGTAGGAGGGTTCCTATTCCTCTGCAACTTCACCAACACTTTTGTTATTTTCAGTTTTTGTTTTTTCAGTGACAGCCATCCTAGTGTATGTGAAATGGCATCTCATTGCAGTGTGTGTGTGTGTGTGTGTGTGTGTCTGAGAGGTACCGAGGCTGGGGATTGAACCTGGGACCTCATATGTGGGTAGCAGGTGCTCAATCACTGAGCCACATCAGCTCCCCTGCATTAGTTTGTTTGCTTGTTTGTTTTTGTTTTTTCTAGGAGGCACCAGTAACCGAACCCAAGACCTCCCATGTGGGAAGCAGGCACTCAACCACTTGAGTCACATTCGCTGCCCTCATTGTAGTTTTTTTTTTTTGTTTGTTTTTGTTTTTGTTTTTGTTTTTGTTTTTTTTTTACCAAGAGGTCCCGGGGATCGAACCCGGGTCCCTCCATATGGGAGACGGACGCCCAACCAGTTGAGCCACATCCGACCCCCCCTCATTGTAGTTTTATTTTGCATTTCTTTAATGGCTAGTGATGTTGAGCATCTTTTCATATACTTACTGGCCATTTGAATATCGTCTTTGGAGAAATGTCTGTTCAAATCCTTGGCCCATTTTTTAAATTGAGTTTTTTGTCATTTTGTGGTTGAGTTGTAGGAGTTCTTTTTTTTTTTTTTTTTCCTTAAAGATTTTATTTATTTATTCATTTATCCCCCCCTTGCTGCTTGTGCTGGCTGGGTCAGCTAACCACGCCGTGCGGGCGGGCTCGCCTTCACCAGGAGGCCCCGGGAACCGAACCCAGGGCCTCCCATATGGTAAACGGGAGCCCCACTGATTGAGCCACAGCCGCTTCCTTGTAGGAGTTCTTTATCTATTCTGGATAGTAAGCCCTTATCAGATATGTGGTTTTCAAATATTTTTTCCCTTTCTGTAGGTTATCTTTTTACTTTCTTGCTAATGGTCCTTGATGCACAAAAGTTTTAACTTTCGATGAAGTCTTATTTATGTATTTTTTATTTTGTTGCTTGTGCTTTTGGTGTAAAATATAAAAATTGGGGGAGGCGGCTGTGGCTCAATCAGTGGGGCTCCCGTTTGCCATGTGGGAGGCCCCGGGTTCAGTTCCTGGGGCCTCCTGGTGAGGGCAGGCCCGCCCGCACGGCGTGGTTGGCTGACCCGGAGAGCACAAGCAGCAAGGGGGGGATAGGTGAATAAATAAATAAAATCTTTAAAAAAAAAAAAAAAATTGGGAAGCAAATGTGGCTCAGGCGGGTGAGCTCCTGCCTACCACACGGAGGTCCTGGGTTCAGTTCCCTGTGCCTCTTAAAGAAGACAAGCAAGACGTGAGCTGACATGATGGGCTGGCAGAGCAACTGACTCAACAAAGAGACACAAGAAGGAAAACACAATGAGAGACACAACAAAGCAGGGAAAGCAGGGCGTGGAGGTGACTCAAACAATTAGGTACTTCCCTCCCACATGGGAGGTCCCTGGTTCAGTTCCAGTGCCTCCTAAAAAGAAGACAAGCACACAACGAGCAGACACTGAGAGCAGACAGCAAGCGCAAATAATGACTGGGGTGGGGGGAAGAAATAAATAAAATAAATCTTAAAAAAAAAAAAGGTCCATTGCCTACTACAAGGTCCTGAAGATATTTCCCTGTGTTTACATATAAGAGTTTTATTGTATTCACACTTATATTTAACTCTTTGATTTAATTTGAACTATTTTTTTGGTATATGGTGAGAAATAGAGGCCACATTCATTCTTTTGCGTGTGGATTTCCAATTGTCCCAGCACCATTTGTTGAAAGAGACTCTTCTTTCCCCATTGAATCAATTTGGCACCCTTGTTGAAAACCAACTGGTCATAAATGCATGAATTTTACTCTGGACTCTCAATTCTATTCCATTGGTCTATATAACTATCCTTATGCCATTACCACACTGTGTTAATTACTGTAGCTTTGTAGTAAGTTGTGGTTTTTTTAGAAGGTACTGGGGATTGAACCTGGGACCTTGTACATGGGAAGCAGGCCCTCAACCATGGAGCTCCATCTGTTCCCCATGTCGTAAGTTTTGGTATCAGGAAGCATGAGTCCTCCAATTTAGTTCTTTTTTTATATTGTTTTAGCTATTTGGGGCCCCTTGCAATTCCATATGAATTTGAGGATCAGCTTTTCTATGTCTGCAAAAAAAAAAAAAAAAAGCTGCTGAGATTTTGATAGGTATCGCATTAAATTTGTATATCACTTTAGACAAAATCGACATCTTGACAATATTGAGTCTTCCAATCCATGAACATGAAAGATCTTTCCATTTACTTATATTTTCTTTAATTGCTGTTAGTAATGTTTTGTAGTTTTCAATGTACAAGACTTTCATCTCCTTGGTTAAATTTATTCCAGGTATTTTCTTCTTTTCTACGCTATTGTAAATGCAATTATTTTCTCAGTTTCCTTTCCAGGTTGTTCATTTTTGGTGTATAGGAACCCAACTGGCTTCAACATGTTTATCTTGTATCCTGCAACTCTGCTGAAATCTTTTATTAGTTCTAGTAGCTTTCCTGTGGTTTTTCTATATATCGGATCATGTCATTTGCAAATAGAGATAATTTGACTTCTTCATTTCCAATTTGGATGCCTTTTATTTCTTTCTCTTGCCTGATTGCTCTAGCTAGATCTTCTAGTACAGTGTTGAATAATAGTGGTGACAGTGGGCATCTTTGCCTTGTCCCTGATCTTAGGGAGAAAAGCTTTTAGTTTTTCACCATTGAGTATGATGGTAGCTGTGGGTTTTTCGTATATGCCCTTTATCATGTTGAGAAAGTTCCCTTCTATTCCTAGTTTTCTGAGTGTTTTTAACATGAAAAAATGTTGGATTTTGTCAAAAAGCCTTTTCTGCATCAGTTGAGGTGATCATTCTATTAATGTAGTATATTACACAGATTGATTTTCTTATATTGAACCATCCTTGCATTCCTGGAATAAATCCCATTTGGTCACGGTGTCCTGTGGGAAAGCAAAGGACATTGTGCATGGGTCATTAGGCCCATTTTGATTTTTTCTGTAATGAACACATGCAGCTGCTGTAATAAGAAAAAATAAAAATAAAATGGAAATTATTTTAAACTACATATGTGTGTGCACTTGTATGTGTGTGTGTGTAGAGTCTCTTTATACATTCCTTGAGGACTTTTCTGTCATTAAAAAGATACTATACAAACTTTGGTTTGGTAAAGGAGAAGAAAAAAAACAACAACACAGTTCCCCCCACCTTATGCTCAGAGATCTGTCATCACAAAGACACTCCAGGATAGGCCCAAACTTCCAAACTACTGGACAAGAGTAAGCCACACCCCATCCTCCACCCCCACACTGACACAAAGCCAGGCATGCCGTCTGTCTCTTATGCATATGTACACACACACACACACACACACACACACACGGACTCATTCCCACAGACACCAGCACACATACACGCCTGCTCACAGTGGAACATGATTGCTTTCTCACACACGAACCACAGACATCCTCTCACACAAAATGACTCTCTCCCTCTCTCTCATGCTCTGCAATGCACACACCCATGCACAATGTCCTTTGCTTTCCCAGAGTGAGAGATAAAAGGTATCAGGACGTAAGTGCCAGATGGACTTTATTTGCAGAAGTTGGGGTGAGAGAAGAGAAAGCTGGGGAGTCAACCCAGCATATGGATGGAAGAAAAATGTGCGGTGGGGGGTTTAGGTGGGAGTGAAACTCAGCAAGAGAGAAAAAGAGACAGTTGAAGACAGGAACACACGTTTGGAGTTAAAGAGTGGGGTGATAAGAAAGTTCTCACAATGAATGGTGGAGAAGGTAGCACAATATTGCAAATGTGATTAATCCCACTTAATGATATACTTGGGAGTGGTTGAAATGGGCAATTTTATGTTGTATGTATGTGTCCATGATTAAAAAAGAGAGACTAAAAAGACAATGACAATTAAACGCAATACATGATCTGGACTGGATCTAATAATGGCGGAGAAAATGCCAAAAAGACAATAGTGGGACAATGGGGTAAAAATGGAAAATAGATGGTAAGCTTTGTATCAATGTTAAACTTCTTGAACTTGATAACTGCTCGTAATGAGGTTATGTAAGTGAATATCCTTGTTCTTAGGAAATGTATATGGAAGTATTAAGTGTTCAAGGAGGAGGATGTATGCAACCTACTCTCGAATGTTTAGAAAATAGGTAGATGGATGGAAGGATGGGTGGATGGATGAGAGACACATAGATAGATAAATAGACAGAGAGATAGGAAAAAGAGTTAAAGAGGCCCTCAGAGACCAAACAGTGAAAACACAGATAGGTTTGTTGATTTAACAAATAGTTACTGACCACCTAGGATGGGCCAGGATTGTTCCAGATACGTGAGGCACATCTGTGAACAGAACAGGCAAAGATCCCTGCCCCCCAGGAATTTACATTCCAGTAGGACAACACAAAATCTGCCCACATTCAAAAATTATACCACTTGAAAGGGATAGGTGCCAGGGCAAAAAGGAAGACAGAGTAAAGAAAATGAGGAATGCCAAGTTGGGGGCAGCCTGCACCACGCCATTGGGCAGTCAGGGCAGGCCTCAGTGCGGAGGTGAGTTTTCAGCAAAGATTAGCAGGAGGTGAGGGAAGGAGCCAAGGGCATTCCAGGCAAGGGCTCTGGGACAGATACTAACGGACACAGTTAGGGTCTGAGAGACCCCCTCAGATCAAGGGAAGGATCCAAACCACAGACATGAAAGAGGAGAATGCCAACCAGGGGGAAATAAGACTTCGGTGAAAACAGATGGAAGAGAAACCAAAAGCCACCCGATGAGCCTTTCCTTTTCTGAGTCTCCCCAGCCCGTCTCACTCTCCATCCTCCTCTTGCCCTGTCTCCACCTTTTCCATCTCCTCCCCCCTCTGCCTCCAGGGTTGCCCCAGGTAGCCCCTGACGGAGCCCACAGGGTGCCTCTTTCGGGGGTGAGGGTCCAGCAGCCCCCACAGGAAAGTGTCTGCCACTGGTGTCAGGCCAAACCAGGGCCGAGGGCGATCCTGAGGCTGGCCCGAGGCCTGCCAGATGAGGAAGTCCTCGTAGAAGGGGTCGGCCTCTGCCAGGGGCTGGTCCCAGGGGAAGTAGCCAGTGAGGAGACAGAAGAGCAGAACTCCCAGAGCCCAGGCATCCAGGGCCGGCTGGATGGGCAGGCCCTCGGGGAAGGGTGGTGGGCCACAGAGCTCAGGGGCCGTGTAGGGGATGGGTGGCCCCGTAAGGCGGAGCAGTGTCCCGCGAGGCCGAGTATGGCCGAAGTCGGTCAGCTTGATACGCCGGCAGCCTGGGTCACACACTAGCACGTTCTCTGGCTTGAGGTCTCGGTATACCAGGCCGCGGGAGTGGATGTACTCCAGGGCCGAGGCCAGCTGGGTCGCACAGCGCTGCACTGCTGGCTGGGGGAGGCCCACCTGGGGGGAAGAGGCTGTCAGGGTCAACTTCACCTCTCTGCCAAGCTGGAAGGGGACTGAGAGAATGTAGCTTCTCCGCTACCCTGGGGAGCAGGCCTGGGGAGGTCCAGGGAGAAACTGAGGTCTGTATGAATCAAGAAGTCAAGGAGGTTGGCCAAAATCAGATGTGGTATGAGCCATGAGGACCATTGCATCCCAATGGAGCCTACTGTGAGCCATGAGGGTCACGCATCCCAATGGAGCCTACTGTGAG
>JAKSZT010054318.1:95620-128241 GCA_026826555.1 Tolypeutes matacus
TCCCAATGGTGCCTGGTGTGAACCATGATCACCTGTGCGTCCCAGCAGGGCCTGGTGTGAGCCATGAGCACCTGTGCATCCCAGCAGGGCCTGGTGTGAACCATGAGCACCTGTGCCTCCCAGTGGGGCCTGGTGTGAGCTGTGAGGACTAGTGCACCTTGATGGAGCCTAGTAGAAGACCATGAGGGCCAGTGAAACTCGACAAAGTGCAGTGTTGATTCTTGACATCAGTGAGTTCTAGAGAGGCCTAAAAATTCATTGAGACCCCTAAGGGCCATGGCTACGGGGATCCAGTGGGTTCACATGCAGTGACTCTCTCAGCGAAGTCGCTCAGGTGCATTTCTGTGAGGCCCAGTGAGGCTCTCGTAGGCATGCTCAGGGTCTGCCCACCCACCTTGGGCTGGATGTAGGCGATGAGGTCCCCATGCAGAACAGGCTCCGTCAGGAAGCTGTAGGAGTTGGCCGATTCGATGCCGATGCCGTAGGCAGCAACAATGGCTGAGTGCATGCCCAGTGAGAGGCCCACACAGAACTCATACAGGAAGCCACGGAGGGAAGTGGAAGCCTTCGGGAGTTGCTTCAGAGCCATGGGTGTGCCTGGGGGGAGGAGGGAACAGGTGTGGGAAGAATGTGAGAGCAAAAGGACCGTACGGGTCGCTACCTCCCTTCACTTTTTCCCATATGCTATCTCTACTTCCACCAAATCTTGCCTCCCTACCAAGCCCACCATAATAGCATGGCCACCAAAATAGTACTAGAGGAAATAATAGCATTTATTGAATGTCTACTCTATTTTCTTTTTTTTTTTTTTTTGAGGAACCAGGGCTGGGGATTGAACCCAGGACCTCATATGTGGGAAGCTAGCGCTCAACCAGTGAGCCACATCAGCTCACCTGAGTTGGTTTTTTTGTTTGTTTGCTTGTTGTTTTTTTTAGGAGGCACTGAGAACCGAACCTGGGACTTCCTGTGTGGAAGGCGAGAGCTCAACTGCTTGAGCCACATCCGCTCCCTGCTTTGCTTTCAAGTGTATTCTCCAAGAGTAAAACAGAGGGATCCCATTACGACCTAATTCAGAACCTCCGATGACCTTGTTTGGGTCCTCATTCAAACAAATTGCTTACAAAAAGCCGTTTTTGAGGTAATCAAGGAAAAAATAAACCTGCACTGGGTATTCAATCAAATTAAAAAACAATGATTAATTTTGTCATGTGTGAAAACAGCTATCTAGAATGTAACCTCTCTAAAGACAGGAACTTCTGTTTTCTTCCATTTTTTAATCACCTGCTGTCAGTCCCCAGCCTGTGATTCATTTCCTATCAGGAGGCCATGAGTGTCTGAAGACGGTCATTTCCTTTCCTAAAACTTTGGCCAATCCCTTCCCACTCTGGTTTATGCAGTGGCTCTTCTCTGTGTCAACCATGCCCTGTATTTCTGCCATAATGGCACATATTACCCTTTATTTTGATTACCTCTGCCCACTTTGTGTTCCCACACAAAGGACAGCTACATCTTCATGCCCCCAGCCTACCCAGCCCAGGGGCAGGAGTCCAGAGATGTGTGTTGAATGAAGCACAAAAGTGAATGAGGCCTCAATGGCAGTGCCTCTGCTCCCTGTTATTGCCCCCATCGCCAAGTTCAGTGATGACACAGGTCTGAGTCTTTGCATCTCTCTTTCTCTCCACACCCCACCTCCCCCATCAGGCTGGGAACTCACTGAAGGCAGAGACTGACTCAGATTCATCTCTACATCCCCAGCATCACTCACATAGGGCGGAGCCCCAGGTGGCCCCAGAAGGTGTGTATTGAACTGACATTAACTTTGCCTTTCATCTACAGCATCCTTGTTTCATGGGAAGGATGGAAGGATGATGCACAATTGGCAGAAAAGTGCTGGATGAGAGGGTGGTGATGGCACTGCACACCCACTGTGTTTGATGGCAAACACCATCACTGCATACTCCACTCAGCGACCACTCAATGAGGCAGTTGTTAGGACCATGACGACGGGGCTCTGCCTTGCTTGCTGTTGTCTCCAACAACTAGGACAACCAACATACACTCATCTTCAAGGAAGCTGAGGCTCAGAGGCATTAAGGGAGTTCCCAAGATCACACAACCAGGAAGGGGTAGAGCAAAACTTGAGCCAGGTTTACCAGATGCCCCAACCTTGGCTGTCTTCCTCCTGGAACTGGGTTCTCCCACCCAACACCAGTGTCCCCAGGCCCTGGCACCTTTCTGGCGATGGGTGACCAGCAGGACGCGGCCAAAGCGGCCCTGGCCCAGGGGACGCACGTCCTGGTAGAGCTCGTCCACCTCAGCTCGAACGAGCGTCTGGACGCTTAGCTCCATCATTTCCTCCAGAGCCAAGGCAGCCTCCTGGCCCTGCTGGAGCTCCTCCGCCGTGAGGGCCCCGCGGTCCTCCTCAGCTCCGTTCTCTGCAGCTCCTGCCTCCATCTGCGCCTCCTCTGACTGCTTGCCCGGCATCTGTGCAGGTCTGAGGGCACACAAGGGTGGGAGGTCAGGCACGCGGGTCTGACGGAGGAGGGGCTGGAGAACCCACTGTGACTCGGTCTCCCTCTTAGAAAGAGGCATCTGCGGAGTGGGGAGTCCAGTGCCGATGTGAGGTGAGGTCAAGCTTGAGGTTGCGGAGTCCCTGGACCCTGCCCCCACATTTCTGTGCCACTCCACGGCCCAAGGGTGAAAGCTGAACCAAACACTCAGAGACACCCCCCACCTTGTTTCCAAAGCAAACAGACGTGGGACATGGGGTGGAGGAGCAGTTTCTGTCTCCTAAGAGCAAACAGGTGCTCTCTGCCCCCAGAGGCTGGGGAGGGGGGCGCTGCACAGACTACGGCTGTGGACGCTCGGGTCCTGGCTAGAAGCAAAGACTTGGAATCCGTCCCCAATCCCTTAAGAGAACTGGAGTCCAGGACCCAGCCCCCTCCTCCCTCAGACCCAGCAGTCCAGGCCCCCAGCCCCTCCTCCCTCAGACCCAGTGGTCCAGGTCCCCAGCCCCTCCTCCCTCAGACCCAGTGGTCCAGGCCCCCAGCCCCTCCTCCCTCAGACCCAGGAGTCCAGGCCCCCAGCCCCTCCTCCCTCAGACCCAGTGGTCCAGGCCCCCAGCCCCTCCTCCCTCAGACCCAGTGGTCCAGGCCCCCAGCCCCTCCTCCCTCAGACCCAGTGGTCCAGGCCTCCAGCCCCTCCTCCCTTGCAACCTTATACAACTCACAACTTGGGAGCCCCAGAATCTGTTTCCCTAACATGCAATTACTCCTCAGCCCCAAGATCCAGCCCCTGCTTCTCTGAGGGACCCAGGCCTCGGGTCACTTGACCCTTTCCTCTCTCAGTGCTGCCTACTCCTGGCCATTTAACCCTTGCCCTCCTCCTCACCTGGGCCAGAGCTCCAGGCCTCACCTTCTCCAAGGCTCGCCTGACCCTTCGGCTGCCTGCTGTGGTCAGTGCCAGGCACTTAGAGCCCATGCCAGCCTGGCCTACCCAGGAGCAAGACCCGCCCCCACCTCGGGGGGTCGTGAGGCCCCGCCTCTGGCCCCACCCCTCCTGCCCCCACTGGGGGTAGAGCGACATCATGTGTTGACTCCCAGAACTGGCTGTGACAAGACAAATGCCTTCAGACCCAGGAGTCGGGGGCCCCCAGCCCCTCCTCCCTCAGACCCAGAGTCCAGACCCCAGCCCCTCCCCCCTCAGACCAGGAGTCCAGGCCCCCAGCCCCTCCTCCCTCAGACCCAGGAGCTCCTCCCCCAGCCCCTCCTCCCTCAGACCCTGGAGTCCAGGCCCCCAGCCCCTCCCCCCTCAGACCCAGGAGTCCAGGCCCCCAGCCCCTCCTCCCTCAGACCAGGAGCCCAGGCCCCCAGCCCTCCTCCCTCAGACCCTGCAGTCCAGGCCCCAGCCCCTCCTCCCTCAGACCCAGGAGTCTGGCCCTATAGCTGAGCTCGTGTCTCTGGCCCACTCTTGCCCTGCCCTGCCCTGCCCTGGCTGCCCCCACCAGCGTCCTGTTGACATGTCATACGCGTGTCTGGAGCGGAGTGTCCAGGCGACTGCACGCTGGGGTCCCATTTGGGGAAAGGATGAGACACTGAGATTCCAGAACGATGCCATGAGATGACCTCACATGTCCCGGGGTGGGGCGGGTGGGAAGCAGGTGCTGGAGCAACTGGGAAGAGAGGGGCGCTGAGGGGTGAGGAAGTGTGTGTGGGGTCCACAATGGATGTGCCTGCGAATTTCCGAGTGGGTGGGAGGAAGCTAAGGGCTGGGGTAGGGGGCTGGGGCCTGGACTCCCGGCTGAGGAGAAGGGGCTGGGGACCCTCCCGGTTCCCGAGGAAAGAGTAACAGTAACAGTAATAAAAATAAAATAGGGCAGCGGATGTAGCTCAGTGTTGAGCGCCTGCTTCCCATGTAGGAGGTCCTGGGTTCAATCCCCGGTACCTCCTCAAAATAAGTAAATAAAAATAAAGTAAAATAATAGGAATGACAAACCCAGAGCTCAGCTCAGGGGTTGAGCTGCTCAGCCAAGGTCAGCAGCCCCTGACGCAGTGTGTGGGGCCTTGGACGAGCTCCCTCCCTTCGCCGGGACAGCTGCACTCACCTCCGAGGCTCATAGCAAGATGACAGATGTGAACTCACTCTATTTTTTTAAATAAGCTTTTTATTTTGGAGGAAGTTTAGGTTTGCAGAAGAGTTGTAAAGGCAGTGCAGAAAGCTCGCTTCCACCCCCCACCTGGCTTTGCCACTGTTAATAGCTTCCGTAACCATGGTGCATTCACCACGACTGAGACATTAATGTTAGTTAAACCCCAGGCCATTCGTATTTCACTGTTGTTTTTTTCCCACTGACGTCCTTTTTCTGTTCCAAGATCTAATCCAGGATACCAGAGTGCATTAGAAATCGAGAAAGCAGACACGATAAAGTCCTTAGAAGGGACCTCAATTTGCAGGGCGCTGGGGATCCGGACGGAGTCCACGCAGCTCCATCCTGCAGGTGCAATCTGTCTCGAGCCAGGGGTCCTGGAGTTCCAGGGGCACCCAGCAAGGTGGGAGCCCAGCCCGCCCCGGGCCGTGAGGTCCTCTGGGTGACTAATCAGAATCAGTTCTGGCCCTTAGCAGCGCCAGGTCTGGGGAAGGCAGAGCTCAGACAGCCACGCAGCCCCGTGCTCCACGCTGTCGGGGCACTACGTGGGAGCAAAGCCTGCAAAGAAAGAGCCCAAGGAAAAGCTAGAGACACAGATCATCAGATCCAAGTTCCTGGGAAGGACACAGAGAATGCGGTGGGCACCCTACTTCCCAACCCATGGAGCTGGGTGGAAAGGGCTGTTGGTACAGGCAGCTGGCAGGAAAAGTGCTGTGCGCGAGTGTGTGTGCACGTGTGAATGTGTGAGTGTGATTTAGGTTCAGAACACTTGAGGGACTCCCCCAGTGTTACTTAGAACCCAGGGAAATGGAAGAGGTGGGTGGTGAGGTTTCCAGGAGGTCGGATCCTGAAAGTCTGGATTCTAAGTCATGGCCAGCGGGAGCAACCCAAGGTCTTAGCGGAGAAGTGATCCCATCAGAATGCCATGATAAGTTTTCAACACGTCAGAACTTATCCATGGGGAGAAACAGAACCTTGCTACCAGTAGACATGCTCAGGACAGAACAAAGAAGGATCCTTGGGGGAGGAGGCCCAGACTCCTGGGCCTGAGGGCGGAGACTGTACATCCACGTCCAGCATTCAGCAGGGAGAGGTGCAGTGTGTCCCCTCTCTGTCCTCCCTGGAACAGCTGTCTTCCTCCTCCAGGTGGCCACGGGGTGGGGGAGGGCCTTTGGTCCCCGCTCTGACCACCTGTCCCAGTCACCTGGTTAAGGAGCTCCCCTATCTGTCCCCATCACCTCACCACCTTTGTCCTCCTCCTTGTCTGTCCACTCCTCCAAGCTTGATCCTCCCTCTCCCTCCTCCTCCCCATCCTCCCCCGACAGAATCCCCAAGCCCCCAGGGCGCTCTCCACTCCCCTCCAGCCCCCAGTCATCCCCCAGGAAGTCCAGCACAGCCAGCGGGGGGCTCCTTGTCTCAGGGTCCAGGTCCAGAAGCCCCCGGAGCAGCTCCAGAGCGGGGGGTGCAAACTGGTCCCAGGGTGGCGGCGGCCGAGGCGGCTGGGGCTTGGTGGTCATCCAGCCAGCGAAGGCCTCGAACTCGGGGTCGGGGGCCAGAGCCACGTCCCAAGGGAAACAGGCAGTGGAGGCACAGAAGAGGAGCACGCCCAGGCCCCAGGAGTCCAAGGCTGGCCGCAGGGGCAGGGTGTCGGGTGGCAGGAGGAGGCAGAGCTCGGGCGGCGCCGAGGGCAGCGGTCCCGGCGGGGCGGGGGTCGGGCTGCCCTCCGGCCGGGTCAGACCCAAGTCGCCCAGGGCCACGCGGCTGCAGACGGGGTCGAAGACCAGGACGTTGTCTGGCTTGACGTCCGCGTGGACCAGTCCCCGGCTGTGGAGGAAGTCCAGGGCTCCGGCCAGCTGGGCCAGCACCCGCTTTACCAGCAGCTCTGGGAGGCCCTGGATCAAGGGGAAAAGACAAAGGTCAGGGTGGCTTGGCTCCTTCTGGATTTTGCTTCTTAATCACCCTCCGCAGAGACTCTGGATTCCAAGGTCCTCAAGGGTTGGAGAGCCCAGAACTCTAGACTGGGGGCTGCCTCCAACAGCAGGCTCCAGCCACGGGCTCCTCCAGCTCATCCTCACCCATGCTTGTGCACCCCTCGACCAGCTTCCAGATGTTTTCCCAACAGCAACCCCACTTCTAACCAGAAGCCTCTTTGCGCTTCCCCAAAATATTCTCCAAAGCCTAATACTCAAAGCCACACCAAACATTTCTTTCCATGTCTCCTCTAAACTGACCATCCAGCTCTTCTCTGCTGAGAACCCAAATCCTATCTTCAGCCCTCATCTTAACCTTGTACCCATCTGGACCCCATCTCTAACTCAGACCCTCTTCTATACTCCCCCAGCTTCATTGATTGATTGGTGAATCTATGCATCCTGCCAGCCAGCCAGTCATCGAACTCACCCCCCCACCCCTGTCCAACAGTCTATCACCAGTGCATCCACTCAACAGCCACTCAACTAGCTGGCCAGCAACCTGATAATTTATTCATGCAATAGCTAACATCCATCCATCCACCCACCCATCCACCCATCCACCCACCCATCCATCCACCCACCCATCCACCCATCCATCCATCCATCCATCCACCCATTCACCCACCCATCCACCCATCCACCCATCCACCCATCCACCCACCCATCCACCCATCCACCCATCCACCCACCCATCCACCCATCCACCCACCCATCCACCCATCCATCCATCCATCCACCCATCCATCCATCCATCCTTCTCCCTTCCAGTTATCCCCAGCCCCATCTCAAATACAAAGTCCATTACTAACATTATCCCCACCCTGACCTTCAAACTCCAGTTCTGTGAGAATCTCTTGGGTTCAGTACCAACCTGCTCTTCTTTCCGGAGGAAACCCCCTTCTGGTTCAATCCATCTACATGTCCCCGACCCTTTCTGGCTCCCATCTACAAACCATTCCATGTTCTTCTCCATATTTGTTTCCAAGCTCAACCCACTAACTCCATCTGCCCACACCCCAATCCCAGGCCAACTAAAACCCCAGCTCTCTCCATCCCAAATGCATCGGACCTAACCCATTCTCAACCCCAGCTCCCCACATGGCGCTGGGATGAGTGGATGGATTCGGGTGGGGTCAGGCATGGAGTTGCATTTAGCATTAGAAATAGGGAAGGTTGGGGGGCGGATATGGCTCAACTGGTTGGGCGTCTGTCTCCCATATGGAGGGACCTGGGTTCGATCCCCGGGACCTCCCGGAAAAATTAAAAAATAAAAAATAAAAAAATAATAATAGTGAAAAATAAATAAAAATAAAAAAAGAAATAAGGAAGGCATTTGGGGCCCAGGAGCCAGGGGTGGGGGAGGGGGGAGCTGGGTTGGAGATAGATGTGGGGTTGGGGACAGAGTTGGAACTGGGATGTACATCCCAACCTTTGCCCCCTGCCGGCCTCACCCTGTCCTGGAGCATCCCGCTGAGGTCCCCACAGGGCGCGTACTCCTGGGCGAAGGCGAAGTGCCGGGGGGTCTGCAGGGGTCCCTCCAGGGTCTGGAGGAGGCCTGGGTGTGAGGAGACACAGCGGCCCACACAGAACTCCCTCAGGAAGGTGGCTCTCAGGACCAAGTCCCGACGCAGGAGCTTCAGGGCCACAACCGGACCTGCCAGAGAGACTGAGTCAGAGGGGCTCCCAGGGCGCTGGCGGAGTCTCACTGTGGAACCTCTCTGAGCCTCCGATTTCTGACGGGTAGGACAAGAGGGGCGAGGCACAGTGTCGTGAAGGGGTCCCTAGGCTGGGGTCCTGACCTGCTGGGCTCCCAGCAGTGACCTGGGGCTCTGTAAAAAGGGGTTGCAGACCTCCTCCCAGGACACTGCTGCTGGCCTTTGCACAGCCGCCTTTCTCTCCCCCTTGTATAAGGCAGGAGGACACATGAGCTGGGATCAGAGGCAAGTTCTACTTGCTCTTGCCTTCCTGGGTGAACGCGGGCGAGTCCCTCACCCTCTCTGGGCGAGCTCTGTTGTCGGAAGATCAGCTGGCTGCGGCGTCAGCTCCTTTTTGGGTGGGGGGGATGCTCCCTGGCTTGGGGGCTTCTGGGAACCATAGTTATGGGCAGGTTGAGCAGCCCACCCTTTGGCGGCCGAACTCACCCCCTCGGCGAGGCCGGGCGAGGAGCACCCGGCCGTAAGAGCCAGAGCCGAGCCTTCGGATGAGGTGATACTGGACACGCAGGCTGCGCACTGGGGTCACCCTGGCAGCCGTCAGCTCCACAAGCCGCTGCAGGGTCGCGGCTGTGTCCTCCTGCGGGAGAGGGGCAGCGGTGGGGAGGGGGAGGCCTGAGGCCCAGCCCGGGGGCAGGGGGTCTCTGACCCAAGGGAGGGTGATGAGTCAAGATGACTCACCCAGCCTCAGGCCACCTGTTTCTTGTGTCCTGGCAGGGGTAGGGGAGACTGTCTAGGAGACCCCACCTGCCCCCCACCTGTGGGGACCCACCAGAAGCCCCCAGCGCCAGCTGGGACCACACGCTAAAACCACCTACCCCACCCAGCCAACTCGCCCTGCTTCCCTGCCGCTGTGCACCCCCGTGCTTTGTTTCTGAGTCCATTTCTCTGGGGGTTTCAGTCTCGCTGTGTCTCCTGGGTCTGAGTTCTCCTGCCTGGCACCCTGGCTTTCCGTGTCTCTGTCTGGTTGTCTGTCTCTCTGTCTCTCCGTCTCTTCCACTCTGACTCCATCTCACTCTGTCTCTCTCTTTTTCTCCCTCTTCCTCCCTTGTCTCCCGGCTCTCACCTCTGGGTCCCCATCCTCGGGGTTCTTGGGGTCCCTGAGTTCCATCTCAGGGTTGCCTGGCTTGGGTTGGCCCTTTAACAAGCCCTCCTTGCCTGGGGTCCCCAAAACCTGACCGACCCACCAGAGCTTCCTTGTGTCCCACGGGGCCTTGCCTGCCAGCACCAGGTCTAAGAGCGCCTTACGGGGAGTTTGCCTCCGTCGCCCTCTGTCTTTGAATCTGCAAAGCCCAAAATATTTCCCTGACTCTCCCTCCACCAGACTCTTCTTTTCTTTCTCTCACTCTGTTTCTTTCTGTTTTGCCCTGTTTATTTCTTTTGCTCCCCCTTCTCCTCTCTCTCTCCTTTCTCTCTCTGCCCTGTCTTCTCTCCTCTCTCTCCTTCTATATGACCCTCACTCTCTCCCTCTCTCTCTTCTCTTTTTCCTTCTTTATGACCCCTCTTTTTCCTCTCTCTCTCCTCAATCTCTCCTCTCTTTTTCCTTCTATATGATCTTCCCTTTCTCTCTTTCCTCTCTCTACCACCTCTGTGTCTCTTGTCCTTTGTTCTAGCTCTTAGGTCTCCAAGGCAGGTCTCCTTGTGCCCGGGCCCCTGTCCCCCCCCTTTTCCCACTGTTTGGCCCCACAGGCTGCCTTTCGGGATCTCCTGCCTGCTCTGTCCCCCTTCCCCTGCTGGCTGCCTCTCCCCGTGTCTCTGTGCCTTGTCCCTCTTCCTCTCTGCCTTTGTTCCCGACTCGCGGGGCCTTTTGTCCCTCCCTCTTTCTGGGCTGGGGACAGGGGTGTGTGTGACAGCTCAGAGACATCCTGTCCCCCCACACCCCTCCCTCACCCCCTCTGACCCGCTGCCCCCCTCCCTCCCCCTTCCAAACTTAGACCAGCTTGGACTCTGGGCTCTGGTCCCAGGACAGAGGAGACAAAATGTATTGTGAACCCCCAAGCACTGGGCGTGCGGGCAGTGGGGAGAAGGTGGATGACCCCTTCACACACCTTGGGTGGGATGGTAGACCCACAGCTTTCTGCTCTCCATCCTCTGTGGCTCCTCTGTAGCCTAGAAGTCTGGGCCTCCAGGAGTCAGGGGTGCTATTCCCAAAGCCCTCCTCCTTCAGACTAGGAGCCCTGGACCCAGGTCCTCCTCCATCAGACCAGGAGTCCCAGCCCCAGGTCCTCCTCCTTCAGACCCAGGAGCCCTGGACCCAGGTCCTCCTCCTTCAGACGCAGGAGTCTGGACCCAGGTCCTCCTCCATCAGACCAGGAGTCCCAACCCCAGGTCCTCCTCCATCAGACCAGGAGTCCCAGCCCCAGGTCCTCCTCCTTCAGACTAGGAGCCCTGGACCCAGGTCCTCCTCCATCAGACCAGGAGTCCCAGCCCCAGGTCCTCCTCCATCAGACCAGGAGTCCCAGCCCCAGGTCCTCCTCCATCAGACCAGGAGTCCCAGCCCCAGGTCTTCCTCCATCAGACCAGGAGTCCCAGCCCCAGCCCCTCCTCCCTCAGACCCAGGAGTCTGGACCCCCAGCCCCTCCTCCCTCAGACCCAGGAGTCTGGACCCCCAGCCCTCCTCCCTCAGACCCAGGAGTCTGGACCCCCAGCCCCTCCTCTCCTAGAACCAGGAGCTAAAATATCCAGGTGCTGTGTTTGGGGGAACAGCCCTGCTCTGAGCCCGGCCCCGTGCCAGGGTTTAATACCGAATCCCCCCACCCAAAGGGCCGGGGTTCATCCCCAGTTTACAGAGCAGGAAACTGAGGATCCGAGAGGCCGAGTGCCTCACGAAGGGCAGAGCAGGAGGCGCTGAGGGAGGGGGCCGAGCAGGTCCGTGTGACTCACGGCCAGGCCGTCCCACTCGCACTTCCACTACTGCTACAACTGCTGCTATTAATACAGCAGCAGTGCCCGGGCTGGGACGGGAGGACCCACAGAGCCGCTGCCTCCACGGGGGGCAGACCTGCCTCCGCCCTGCGAGCGTTATTTTGAGATTTGATCATGAAAACTTTGAAAGGTACCATCGAGCAGGAAGGACCCACTTCTGAACGCCGGGACGCAGCTGCTAGATTCAGGGAATGCTGAACGTTTTGCCCTATTCGCGTAATCCTTTTAGAAAATTTGGCATGAAACCTTTTAAGTGAATTACAATGTATTGCAATCCTTTTGGGTGAGATGAATTGCTGTGTGGCCTTTGCTTTAAAATTCTCCAGCAAAGGAAAATGAAATACGTGTGTGGGTGGGAGGGAGGGTGGACCAAGAACCGCCTCACTGGAGGCAAGGGCTTCGGGTTCCCTCCCAGAAAGCTGAAAGTTAGAAAATCAGCGGCGGACATCCTGGTAAACTGTGCCCAAACTCTCGATGCACAGGGCTATAAAAAGCACAACTGCCAGCCTAGCTGCAGCACTATTATCAGACCTAATAGCAGGAACAGTTCCTGAAAAATCAGTTAACACAGCCCATATTCCATTTTCCCCAAGTTTTCCAAAAATGCTTTTCATTGCTGCTTTAGTCAATTGCCAGGTGAACGTGCACAGGTGGCTTTGGGGAAACTTTTATCACTATCTTTTGCATTATTTGAATCGTTTCCCACCAGCATGGGTTACCCACCCCAAAATTTAAAAGAAAAGGAAATCATACAGGGGTGACTGTTTATCCCAAGTTTACGAGATGCCAGGCCCTGATAGTGTGTCCCCAACAAACCCCAGGCAAGTAGAACAAGGGTTCCCAGTGCACAGGTGGGGAAACTGAGGCTCCCAGGGCAGAGGCGGGGCCAGGCTTCATGAGGCCCCGGGACTCGGCCACCGCCTGGCGCTGCCCAGGACGCTGCTGCGAGGCAGACCCCAGGTGCCAGGAGGTGGGGTGCCGGGCTCCCCCCCGGGAGCTGGCCGCGTGCGTGCGGGGTCTGCGGGGGCGGGGGCGTAGAGGCAGCTGTTCCGCTGCAGCCTAAAGGTCAGGTGGACAACCGGCCACCTGGGTCCCCGGGGAGGAGAGCGCGCAGGGGACACGCCAGCCTCCAGTCCTCCGCTGTCCCTCCCTTGGAGGCTCACTTTTGATCCCGGGAGCTTTTCACCTCCCCATTTAGCAACGCCACCCTGCGGGGTCACCCGGAGTGACCTCGGGACACAGGTGTGGGCTGGGGAGGCTCACAAGCCGGCTAGGGCCTCCCGCACCTCCCGCCGCCCGCCCGAGGGGCTCCGCTCTCAGCCTCAGTTTCCTCCGTGGGAGGGGAGGGCAACCGCAGCTCCTCCCCAGAGAGTTACTGTTAAACAAGCATACAATATTTACAAAACATGTAACCTTCTGTATGCTACATAGGATACATCATGTAGAGCACACATGCACTATTTTAAGATGCTGTAAGTACTGCGATATATTCTAATATAGTATGATATATGCCATACTATATTAGACACAAATACATATCTTATATATTATAAATATTAAATGTTTACTTAACAATATATTATATAATATACACACTATATTAAATGTTAACATACACACTATAATATAGCATGTATAATATACATTATGTATTCTATTGTAAATATTAAATGTTTACTTAACTATACAGTATATATCATATACAACATAGTATATATTAAAAATATTTGTTTTTTGTTTATTATTATTATTGAAATAATGAAAATGCTCTAATGATTGAGGTGATGGATGCACAACCATGTGAATATACCAAATACCATTGATTGTACACTTTGGATGAATTGTATACTTTATTAACATGTATCAATAAAATTGATTTGTTAAACAAGTATTGTATATGCTATAATAATATTATATTACATAATGTTATACATGATGATATATTGTGTTATATAGTATAAAATATTATATTCTGTATAACATAATTATATATCATGCCTATATATGTGATTATTTTCAAATTGATTTAATGAATAAAATATATACTGAAATAGCATGTAAAAATTAACTTCTATTTCAAAGATTGTGCAGTTGACAACTTAGCCTGTCCACCAAAAGAAAAGAAAAGAAAAAAAGAAAAGAGCTGTAATGTCAAACTGATTTGTTTCTCCTGGAGAGTATGGGCCTGTGGACGAGTCAATCAGAATCTCGACAACTGATGGTCAGCCTGGTGCCCGTCACAGCCTCATGATGAAGGCTGGGCAGGCTTGGCGCCTGTTCTCGCAGCAGTAATTCCAGTCTGTCTACTGCACAGGGGCATCCCTTCTTTCGTAGAGGCATAGTTAATAAGTATTGTTTTTTTTTTTTTTTTTTAAAGATTTTATTGATTCACTCATTTATCCCCCCCCTGCTGCCCGCGCTCACTGGGTCAGCTAACCACACCGTGCGGGTGGGCCTGCCCTCACCAGGAGGCCCCGGGAACCGAACCCGGGGCCTCCCATATGGTAAACGGGAGCCCCACTGATTGAGCCACAGCCGCTTCCCAATAAGTATTGTTAAATAGAGCCACGGATGGGCTCTAGACCAGCCCCTGGCAAAGAGTGAGCAGCAGATAGGACAGGTCAGGCCTGTCACATGGCTGTCCATGGATTTCATTTCATCCTCACAACCCACCTGTGACAGACGTTTGCTCTGCTTCTCCTCCTTTACAGACGAGACACGGCACAGGCAGGCCCCGCGTGCCAGGTCTTAGCAGATCTCACACAGCTCCAGACCTCGCTGTGGTCCCCCAGGCACTGAACTATTTCAAAGCTAGCCTGAAAAATAGCACCGAGCCCCCCACTCAGTTCAAGAAACAGGACTTTTCCAACGTAACTGAAATGCCCTCTGTTGATGACTCCTCTCCAGAGTAGCCACTATCCCAACTCAGCGCTGTTATGGTTTTGTTTTTTTAAGGTCCTGGGGGCTGCGGATTGAACCTGGGACCTCATATATGGGAAGCTGGCGCTCAATCACTGAGCCACATTGGCTTCCCTGAGTTGTTTTTTTTTGTCCGTTTTGTTTGCTGTTTGTTTTTGTGTTTCCAGGAGGAATTCCTGACTCGTAAAGACAGGAGAGTGGGAAGCTTTTCCAGATATTGCCACGTTGCCCTCCAAAGCAGCTGAACCTAGCATTGTTGTCTTATTTTTATCTTCCGAGATCTTAGACCTCTCTGGAATCTGAAGAAAGCTGCCTGGTACAGCAGCCGCTGGCCCGGGTGGCTCCCGGACGCTGAAAACGTGGCTGGTCCGAATCGAGGTGGGCTCTGCGTGGGAAAACCAGGCCGGATTCCAAAGACAGAATGTGAACAAGCTCACTGATAATTTTGGAGCTCACTTCCAGGTTGACATGATAATGTCTGGCTATGTTGAGTGACATAGCGCGTCTTATTAGAATTGTTTCACCTCGTGTCGTGTCTTTTTACTCTCTTGAAAGTGGAAGCACGCGCGGCGCTGCAGAGCTGGAGTTCACCTGTGTGTCTCCCCTGGTCCAGACGCCACAGGCGGAGAACCCCAGGGGCTGCAGGCCAGGTCCCCAGTCCCCTCCTCTCGCGACCTCAGCCTCTGTGGTCTGGACCACCATCCGGCCTCCTCCGGGCCTCCAGAGAGGAGCCTGCCCCGTCTCTTCTCAGACCCCCTGTGCCGCCCCAGCTTGTCATTCCAAGCCCCCTGGGCACTCCAGCCTCGGGTATTAACACAGCCCTCACGCTCAGGGGTGTCTGGCCACTTCCGGCACCCTGTCTCCTGCCTGTCCCAGAAAACTCACCCTCCTCCCTCAGGACTCCCCTCTCGTCCTCCGAAACCAGCCCTGATGGCCTCCTCTGAGCCACCACTACCCCCAGGCCGCCTCCAGGCCCCCTGCACCAGAGGCATTGCGCTAACACCAGTTCTGCTCAGGCCCTCCCCTCCTCTAGAGCTTCCATGGCTCCCTATTGCCCTCAGGATAGAGGCCAAGCCCCTCAACTTGACCTCTGAGCCCCTCCAGAGCCAGCACCTGCCCCGTCTTATCTCACCAACACCTCGAGCACACGAAGGACTCACAGTGTAGGCCGGACTCTCTCTCTCTCAGGAGACGTGTGTGGACTGAGGGGACGGCTGGCTGGCTACAAAGTGGGTTCGCGATGGCTCTGCAAATCCCTTGTGATTAGCAATAATTACAGCTAGTATTTACTCAGCTCCGCGTCTTACCAGCCCCTGTGCTAAGCCTCGCAGCAGCCTGGGCAGGGAAGGCCTATTATTAGCTCCATTTTATAGTTGAGGAAAGGGAGACTGGCGGAGATCGTCTCTTGCCCCACATCCCACTGGGGGGTCTCAAAGCCGGATTTCTCGCTCCCCTTCTGTCTCCTATTTGTAGACACTTGTGGGCCAGGAATCGGACAGCTGTATGCCAAGGTGGCTGGCTTCTCTTGTTTCTGCTCAGATTCAACACACCTTTCCTAGGGCCCTCCAAATGCCAAGGTCTGAGCAGGGCTGGGCACAGGGTGATGAAGCAGACGGGCTCCGCACCTGCCCTGGAGGTGCAGACAAAGACACACTTATAAAAGAGGACAGTGCATGCTATAATTGGGGTGGCGGAGCGGAACCCCGGGCAGCTCTCAACTGTTCTGATGGGACTGAGGGTGGGGGAGAGGAAGCCTCTGAGCAGAGACCTGTGGATGGGAAGAGAGGCTGGCCGTGACTGCCATTCCAACCAAAGCAAGGAGGTTAGTTGGATAGCTATTAAGCACCTACCATGCTGCTGTGTGTCAAGCGTTGCTGCAGGCTCTGGGGATACAGAGGGGGAAAAGCCAACAAGACCCTGCCCTTCTAGGCAAAGCTATGGAGACCGGAAGTAGATCAGGGGTCACCTGAGGCTTGGAGGAATGAGTGCATTTGGGGTGTATTAATCAGCCAAAGGGGTGCTGATGCAAAGAACCAGAAATCTGCCAGGGTGGAAGCTTACAGTCACCAGGCCCTAAAGAGTCCAACTCAAAGTACTTACTCACCAAACTGCTGCCACGTGTTGCATCAGGATGGCGGGCGATGTCTGTGAGGGTTCAGCCCTCCTCCTCCCTCTTAAGGCTCTGTGGTCCCAGCTTCTTCCCATCTCAGCTGTGGGCTGGCACAGGGCTCGTCTCTCTCTCCAGGGCTTGTTTCTTTCTGGGCTCAGCTGCTCTGGTCTCTTCACAAGGTCAGCTGTGGACTGTCAGGCTCATCTCTCTTCCCAGGGCTTCTGGATGCTCCGTGTATCTTCCCTGTGTGTCGACTTCCATGTGAGAGTCTGTTTTACCAGCCCACAAGGGGTTGGGACTCAACGCTGTGTCAGACTCCCAAGACGTGGTTGAATCAAAGCACTAATCTTAGCAAAATTTAATCAGACCTATCAGCTGAATCTAATACAATCAAAGGGTATCGCACCCAGAGAAATAGACCAGTTTACAGACATAATCAATATCTCTGTTGGAATTCATAAATAATATCAAACTGCCGCAAGGGGCGAGTATGGGGTTTCTTTATCGGTGCAATGAAAATGTTCCAAAGTTGACCATGCTGATGGTTGCACAATTCTGTGACAATACCAAAAGCCACTGGTCTGTGCAATCTAATCGGAGGGATTGTATGGTATGTGAATTATATC
Organism: Tolypeutes matacus; assembly: GCA_026826555.1. Taxonomy (NCBI): domain Eukaryota; kingdom Metazoa; phylum Chordata; class Mammalia; order Cingulata; family Chlamyphoridae; genus Tolypeutes; species Tolypeutes matacus. The sequence continues at coordinate 112,531 of JAKSZT010054318.1, forward strand.
TCAATAAAGCAGTTCTTTAAAAAAATCCGGGGGGATGGATGTGGCTCAAACGGTTGGGCGTCCGTCTCCCATATGGAGGGACCTGGGTTCGATCCCTGGGACCTCCTGGTAAAAAAAAAAAAAAAAAAAAAATCCGGGAAGCGGATGTGGCTCAAGTGGTTGAATGCCTGCTTCCCACAGGAGAGGTCCTGGGTTCCGTTCCTGGTGCCTCCTAGAAACAAGGAAAACAAAAACAAAAACAAAAACAAAAAACATAAAGACGAATTCGGGGGTGTGTGTAAAATGGATAAAAGTAAATAAATAAATAAATCCTTTAAAAAAAAGTATAGGGGAGGAAGATACGGACTATAGTTAATAGTAACACTTTGACGATGCTCTTTCATGATTTGTTAACAAATGTTTCACAACAATGCAGGGTGTTTTTTGGGGGGTGATATGTGGGAGCCCTGTGTGATGTTATGCATGTTTGTTTTGTAAGTTCATGATGTTTACTGAACACTTACAGTTTATGTATGTTCATGTATGAATGATATACTTCAAATAAATGGTTAAAAACAAACAAACAAACAAAAAAACAAAAACTAACTCAGGGGGAAGCGGCTGTGGCTCAATCAGTGGGGCTCCCGTTTACCATGTGGGAGGCCCCGGGTTCGGTTCCCGGGGCCTCCTGGTGAAGGCAAGCCCGCCCGCACGGCGTGGTTAGCTGACCCAGCGAGCACAAGCAGCAAGGGGGGGATAAATGAATAAATAAATAAAATCTTTAAAAAAAAAAAAACAAAAACTAACTCAGGAGAACTGATATGTGGTCCTGGGTTCAATCCCTGGCCCCGGTACTTAAAAAAAAAAAGCCAAAAAACCCTTGCCCTCAGAGAGTCCGCACTCTAGCGAGACCATGGTATACCTGGCGTCTAGTGCACTACATGCCCAGGCCTCTTTTCACACCCCCTTTCTGGGTGGGGCAAAACTCTTCTCAGCAGTAATCACATAATGATCATCTTTTTCTTGAAAATTTTTTTACATTTTTTTCATGGTAAAATGTACATGACACAAAATTTATCATTTTTTCATTAACAAGGAAGACAATTTTAATACAATGAAAGGATTTTAAAACAGGCTATTTTAGCCACTTTTAAGTGTACAATTCAGTGTTGTATAAACATCGCTACTAACAATTTATAGAACTTTTTCATCATCCCAAAAAAACTCTGTATCCTTGAAGCAGTAACTTCCCATTCCATTCCTATTTTCCCCCTACCAACAGCCTCTAATCCACTTAATCTACTTCCTGGCTCCATGAATTTGCCTATCCTAGATATTTCCTCTGAGCAGAATCATTCAATATTTGTCCTTTGTGTCTGGCTTATTTCACTTAGCATAATGCTTTCAAGGTCCATCCATGTTGTCCCATGTATCAGAACTTCATTCTTTTTTTTGGCTGAATAAAATTCTATTGTTCATGATAGACCACAGTCTGTTTATCGATTCATCTGTTGATGGACGCTTGGCTATCATGAATAATGCTGCTATCAGCATCAGTGTGCAGGTAGCTGAGTACCTGTTTTCAATTTTGGGAGTATATACCTAGATGTGGAATTGTCGCATCATTCGGTAATTCTATGTTTAATAACTTTTTGAGGAACCTCCAAACTGTTTTTCATAGCGGCTGCACCATTTTACATGGCCACCAGCAGTGCATCAGGGTTTTGATTTTTTCCTAGTTTGAAAACAATGAATGATTAAAAAGAAAATATTTCAACTTTAGAGATATCAGCTCGATTTCAGAGATGAATTAAAATGTGCACTTAACAAATAAAAATATTATACCTCATGGATCGCAGTCTGTTTCACTGTTTTTAAACTTTAAACATGAGTTTAAAGAAGTCACATAGAAGGACATACTTGAAATTACTCAAGCTCTATTTCTTCGCCTTTTACAAGAAATAGAGCTTACTGTGTTATCAATGTTTATTTTGAAACTGCTGTCTTTTAAAAGAAGGAATGGGGAACATCATGACCAAGTGGGAGACACACTGCTGCAGCGAATTCAAATGATCCCAGATGGCCCGTGAACTTAGGCTCAAACTGAACGTGGATAGCTGGGTCTGCAGGTGACGGGACCAACTGTAAAACGGGTTCTCAGAATTAACTTCCATGTGCCATGCAATGTTTATCAGAGGCTAAAAGCATGTGCTAGTTTGAGGCTTAAACATATACATTATTAAAACACAGCAACAGCAAGCAAATGTGCAGCATTCAGACCAACAAAAGATTTTTTCTTCTGGGAGGAGTGTTTTATCACTGACATTCTGTAAATTGCCAGCACAAGGCGAAAATGAAAAGCAGACCAAACTTTGGGTGGGTTTTATTACTGCAGTTATATTCTTGTGCCAGCATCTGGACAGCCAGTCCCCGCCATCCTAGCCTCGGCACGCCACTGATGAGAGAGGCTATCCTCCACCTGTCTGATTGATAGAAAGTGGAGGATGACGTGGGGGAATAGGAAGGCTTCGGCGTTGCTGGTGGGGTGTCAGCTCGTGTGGCCATTCTGGGGAGCAAGGGGGAAGGAGTAGAGGACGTAAGACTCCTCTCCCAGGAGCACGCTTATGGGAAGCTCCCCACAAGTCTGCACAGAACGTAACGCGGAAATCCTTTGCAGCGCTGTGCCTGTGGTGGGAAACCAGAAGGCAACCTGGATATGCTGGTTGCCTTTCGTGTGTCCAAGGAGGCTCGCCCTTCCGCCCGGGTCATCTGGGCTCCACCTGACTTCTGCTTGGGTTTGGGGTGGGTGGGAGGAGTAAGTTCCCCAGCTCTCTCCCTGCCAGGATGCAGGTTTGGCAGTGGCAAGGATCAGTGAACCCAATGTGCTATGAATCAAGGAGGGCGATTTAAGCCGTTCTTGGCCAACGGAATTCAAAAACATGAAAAAAATCATAAGGAAACAAAATGTGGTTAAGTGGTTATGAAGACTAGACACATGGAGTGAAGCTTGCACAGGGACGGGTGAGGAGTAAGCCTTCAATAAATGCTTACTCATTATTTAACAGCAACTTAAATGTGTGGCTGAAAATATGAGCTCTGGAGCCAGCCTGCCTGGTTTGATACCCCATCTCTACCACTTACTAGCCTTGGACAAATAATTACATCTCTCTGTGCCTCAATGTCCTGGTCTGAATATGGAGATAATAATGGCATAAATCACATAGGCTTGTGTTGTCACATATGGAGATGAAATGAGTTAATACATGTATATCACTTTCTATTACTGTGTAACAAATTGCCCCAAAACTTAGTGGCTCAAAAAGATACACATTTACCATCTCACTGATTCTGTGAATGAAGAGTCCCAGGGTGCAACTCAGCTGGGCTCTGTTTCAAGGTTCTCAGGAGGCTAGAGTCTCATCCGCTGGCTCGACTGGGGCAGGATCCCTTTCCAGCTCACTTGCATTGTGGATACACAGATCTGGTTTCTTGTGGGCTGTTGGGCTGAGGCCACATGGGCCTCTCCATGGGGCAGCTCAAGTCAGAGCGGGGAAGCTGAAAAGACAAGAAAAAGCACGCTGGCAAGATGGGATCACCTCAACTTGAGAGTGGCGTCCCATCCCTTTTGCCAGATTCTGCAAACATCAAGGGGAGGAGGTTTCCAGGAGGGGGAACCACTGGGGGCCATGTCAGAAGCTGCCAACCACAACCTATAAAGCCCTTAGAGGAATAAGTGGGGAAGAGGATGTGGCTCAGGCAGCTGGACTCTTGCCTACCACACGGGAGGTCGTTGGTTCAGATCCCGGTACTTCCTAAAGACAACAGCGAGCTGGCGCGATGGGCAGGTGCGGCGAGCTGACACAACAAGAGACACAAGAAGAAAATATATAATGTGAGACATAACAAAGCAGGGAGCAGAGGTTCCCAGTGCCTCCTAAAGAAGACAGTGAGCTGACGCGACGGCCAGGACGGTGAGCTGATACAACAAGATGATGCAACAAAAGACGCAGGGAGGAAAAACAAGGAGAGACACAACAAAGCAGGGAGCGGAGAGGCACCTCCCTCCCATATCAGAGGTCCCGGGTTTGGCTCCTGGTGCCTCCTAAAGAAATAAGGAAGACGAACAGACACAGCAAGTGCCAACAATGAAGGGGTGGGGATAAATAAATAAATAAAATATATATATATATAAAGAATAACTGGCATGTCATATTATTTAAGCGGCAGCTCTTGGCTGCTGTCCTTCTCCTCCTCCTCCTCATTATTGGCCCAGGCACCAATATTAACTGGTTGGACAGTCCTGGCTGAAGCCCTCTCTGCTACTTGCTCCCTGTGTCACCCTGAGCAAGTCATCTCCCCTTTCAAAGCCTCCGTCTCCTCCTTTGTAAAACGGGGGTGGGTTAGGTTATAGTCCTCACCTCATTCATTTGTGGGACAATTATTTATGTGTCAGGGCTGTGCTGGACTCTAGAGACACGATGGTGACCCACCCATGGATTTTACATTCTAGTGGGTGTGGGGACAACAAATTAATGAAATAAATGATTCAATGAGAAGAAAACAGTGAGGAAGGTGGTTTTGTTCCCATTCGGCATATAGGAAAGAGGCTTAGAAATAATTCATCAGATGATTCAACAAATCCATTTTGAGCACCTGCTGTGTTCCAGGCACTCCCCTACATCCAAGGAATCCAGTGGTAAGTCACAGCCCAGGGTTTCACCCTGGTAGAGCTCAGATGCTGGTAGGATGGACAGATTTGAAACAATTAAACAAAGAAACCAACTTACTTGGACAGAGAGTGCTGTGAAGGAAACAAATCAGGGAGATCGTATTCATCATCTATGCTGCGTAACAAATCACCACAAGTTTAGCAGCTTAAAACAACACCCGTTAATTAGCTCACAGCTTCCATGGGTCGGGAGTTTGTATTCGGCGTGGTAGGGTCCTCAGCTTGGTATCTCATGGGCTGAAGTCAAGCCGTCAACTGTGCCCCATTGTTCTCACCTGGAGCCCAGGGTCCTTTTCTAAGACCCTCAGGTCGTGGCAGGACTCGGGTTCATGTGGTTATAGGACTGAGTCCCGTGTCCTTGCTCCTTGCTGGCTCTTGACTGGGGTTTGCTCTCCACTCCTGGAGACTTCCTACATTCTTTGCCAAGTGGCACCTCCATCCTCAAAGTCTGCAGCAGAGACTCTCCCTTGTGTGGAATCCCTCTCATGCTTCAAATCTCTCTCTCCTGGAAGAGCCCAGGGTCCACCTGATTAGGTCAGGCCCACCAAGGATAATCTCCCTTGGCTAATGCTGACTGATTTGGGACCTCAATGACATTGCAATATCCTTTCCCAGAAGCACCTGGCTCACCGTCTGACTGAATAACTGGGAGAAGGTCTGTGTACACCTGCGGCGGGAATCCTGGCGGCCATTGTAGAATTCTGCCCCAGTACAAGGGTTGACGGGGCAGGGGGGGAGGTTAGAGAAGGGGGGTGAGGAAGGCCTCCCGCAGGGGGCATTTAAGGGGAGGCCTGAAGGGAAGTGGGAGGGAGGTGTCATTCCAGGCAAAGAGAACCGCACGCCCACGGTCGTGAGGCGAGAGAATGTACTGTTGTGGAGATTAAATGGGCTGAGGCCAGCCAAGCGCCTGGCCCGGGAACCGCGCGATGATAAGTGGGAGCCTTACGGGAACTCTGGATGCCGCCCAGCTCTCCCCCTCCCCTCCCTCCCCCAGTGACCTTGGGCAGGTCATGTCCCTGACCTGCGTCCCCAGGGTAGACGACCCTCCCTCCTGGAGGAAGAAGAGATGATTCTGAAGGAGGGCACGACTTGGGCAAAGGCCCAGTGGCGGGATGGGGGCAGGCCGGGCTGGGAAGCTGGGAGGAGCCGGGCAAGTGGCAGCAAATATTTATGGTGCAAGGGCTGGTGCCAGGCACGGTGTGAGGCGTGGCGAGATAAGGGGCCTGGAGGAGGCCCCGGGACTTGGCCTCCAAGGCTGAATTCCAAACCCCCAGGGAGGCCGGAGCAGGGGAGCCAGTGGGCAGCTGGAGGAGGGAGGGCACGAGGGAAGGGGGTGGAACCCTCTCTGGGTCTGCGGCGGGGAAGGGAGGGTGTGGGCGCTGGGGCCGCAGGTTTCCGTCCCTCCTGGAGCCTCGGCGCCCCCTCTGCCAAGGGTTCCTCACGTGTTCAGCCCCCTCGCTCAGTCGGATCAAGTCTCGGCACAAAGCTGATTTCTCTAGCTACGGAGGCACCTCCCGTCAGCCCCCAGCCCGCCCCTGCCTTATTTTTTCTTGGTTGCACCTGGCACTGGAACAGGTGGGCTTCAGCGGCAATGACGTAGGCTTGGATTGTAAGCCAAGTATAAAAGAAATACCCGGGAAGCGGCTGTGGCTCAATCAGTGGGGCTCCCGTTTACCATATGGGAGGCCCTGGGTTCGGTTCCCGGGGCCTCCTGGTGAGGGCAGGCCCACCCGCACGGCGTGGTTAGCTGACCCAGCGAGCACAAGCAGCAAGGGGGGGATAAATGAATAAATAAATAAAATCTTTAAAAAAAAAAAAAAAGAAAGAAATACCCATGAGTCAGGCTGATATAAATAAATGATAGAATAGTTAAACAAGCAGAAGAATTCCGAAGAATTTAGGTAGATCCCGCTCCCTCTGGAAGGTGGAGCTTCATCCCGGCACACCGTTCCCTGACGCTGGGAAAGCAGGGACCTGCCCTCCGGGGTCTCCTCACACTATACATGCCTGAATGTGGTTTAAGGGGGAAATGCTAGGTTGTATATATGTTGTAAAAGAAAAATTTTAAAAATTAAAAGAAACCCAACAACACGGGACTGTGCAACACCAACAGTGAACCCCGATGGAGAGGATGACTATAGCTGATAGTACAATTACATCATATGCTTTCAGCAATTGCGACAAAGCTGCCGCACTGATGCAAGCTGTTGGTAACAGCTGGAGTATATGGGAGCTCTGCAGCTTTTTGTTTTCTTCTTTTTTCTGGTCAGCTCTATTGAGGAATAATTCACCTACAAGAATTGTACCAATTGCAGCGAGTTTGACAAATACACACAGTCCCAGCAACCAGCACAATCATCTCCAGCACCCTCAGCGGTTCCTGTTTGTGGTCAGCTGCCCCTCTCCACCCTGGCAATCACTCATCCGCTTTCTGTAGACTCTGTTTTGCCTTTTCTGTAATGACATAAAATGGAACCATTTAGTGTGCATCCTTTTGGGTAACTGTATTTTCTGCACGATTTTTTCTGTAAACCTACAACTTCTCTGACTTAAAAATATATATATATTAAAAAAATAATAAAAAGGAAAGTCTGAGAAACTGTCCCAGACCAGAGGAGACCAAGGAGACTACATGGAAGCTGGGTTCCTGGATTGGCTCTCTGAACCAAAAAAGGTCATTAGGGAAAAACTCGTGACATCTGAGTAAAGGGCAGAGTTTCCTTCATAGCACTGTGCCAGCATTGGTTTCTGCCTCAGTCTTGAAAACGTATCACGGTAGTGAGAGGTGATAGCAATAGTAGAACTGGGTGAAGAGTTCACAGGAACTGTGCACTATCAGAGCAACTTTCCTAAAATAAAAAATGTTTTTTACGAAAACACACTCACACAAACAGGCGGGTTTAGGAGCGCTTTTGCCCCATTCCATGCCAGTCGATTCTGCACACAGAGAGAAGCCAGAGAGAGATTGCTAAGTTGGAAGATGTGGTTGTTTACTCAGCTGTAGGTATTTGTCAAAACTCATCAAATGGTAACATGTGAAATGTGTGCATTTAAATTTTACCCAAGAAACTTAAATAAATATTTAATATCTAGTTACTGATATGTATGCTGAAGTGTTTAAGGGTGAAGTGAACTGATGTTTGCAACTTGCTCTGAAATGCATCCAGAATAAAATGGATGAAAGGAAGGAAGGAAGGAAGGAAAGAAGGAAAGACTGGTAGGTGTATGGATAGGAGGATGGATGGATGGATGGGAGGATGGAAGGATGGATGGATGGAAGGATGGATGGATGGATAGATGGAAGGATGGATGGATGGATGGATGGATGGATGGATGGATGGATGGATGGATGGATGGATGAATAGATGGAAGGATGGATGGATGGAAGGATGGGTGGATGGATGGAAGGATGGAAGGACGCATGGATGGGAGGATGGATGGATGGATGGGAGGATAGATGGGTGAATAGAAGAGCTATAGATGGATGGATGGGAAGATAGATGGATGAATGGAAGAACGATGGATAGGTGGATGGATGGATGGATGGATGGATGGACAGACATGTTCATTATGAAGCACATATAACAAAATGCTAATTGTAGAATCTTATGCCACCGGATATGCCACCGGATGGGCATATCGGTGTTCATTCTACACCTCCTTCCATTTTCTATGAAGTTTTTATAACAAAATACTAAAAGGAAAAAGAGAAGTAAAATCCTGCCAGCCTCTGTGTGGATCCTTTCAAAGGCTCCCCACCTGCCTGCAAGTAGAAGCCAGAGTCCTCACCAGTCCCTCCCAATCTGCACCCTTCCCCTCCTTGACTTGCTCCCCCCCTCTCCCTTCCAACCACACTGGCCTCCCTGCTCCTTGAACACACCAGTTCCATTCCCACCTCAGAACCTTTGCACCAGTGGTGCCCTCTCCCTGGGACATGGCCCCAGTTATCTGCATGGCTCTCTCCTTCAGCTCCTGCTTCTAAGGACCTGCAGTTCTGATCCCTCTTGTCCTGTGCCATTGTCTTCCAAAGTATTTATCCCCTCCTGAGATGCTTTATCATTTACTTGTGCATTATGTGGCCTTGTCTGTCTCCCCTGGCTAGAATGGAAGCTCCATGTAGGCAGGGCTTTGTGTCAGTTTCATTAACTTATGGCGAGGTAGCACCAAGGACAGTGCCCAGAACCTAGTAGGGGCTCCATAAATATTTGTTGGATCAACATCTAGAAGATATTTGTTCATCTGCATCTGCCACCACAAAGCACTCTCCAAGCGGGCAAGGACTTGTCCACTGCTGTTTCTCCAACCTGTAGCCTAGTCCTCTACACATAGTAGGAGCTCAATAAAGATCTTCAGAATGAATGAATGACCCATTAGGTAAGGGTTAAGTAAACAATGCCAGAGGTCAGACCTGGCGCTGCCATTTCTTAGTCATGTGACCTTGGGCCAAGTCAGTTCACAACTTCAGGCATTGGTGGGAATGTAATGTTCCTCAAAAAAAAGTTAATCACAAACTTACCATAAGACCCAAAAATTCCACTCGTAGCTATATACCCAAAAGAACTGAAAACAGGGACTAGAACAAAAACCTGTACCCTAATGTCCCTAGCAGCATTATTCACAATAGCCAAAAGGTGGAAGCAGCCCAAGTGCCCATCAACTGATGAATGGATGGACAAAATGGGCTCTAGCCCTAAGTGGAATATTATTCACCCCTAAAAAGGAATGAAGTTCCAATGTATGCTGCCACACACCTCATGGATGAACCTTGAAAACAATATGCTAAATGAAGGAAGCCAGACACAAGCCTGTTTACAAAATGTCCAGAAAAGGCAAATCTATAGAGACATTAAAAAGTAGATTTACTAAAAGCCATTGAATTTTTCACTTAGAGTGGGTGAATCCTATGGTATATACATGATGCCTCAATAAAGCTGCTGAAGAAGATAAGGAGCTTGTCATAGCATCTGTCTGATGGGACTGCCCTGAGATTAAATGAGCAAATCCATGAGTACCATTTAGAAACAGACAGAAGGTCAACACTCAATAAATGCATTTTAGGGGGTCGGATGTGGCTTGACTGGTTGGGCTCCGTCTCCCATATGGAGGGACCCGGGTTTGATTCCCCGGACCTCCCGGTAAAAATAAATAAATAAATGCATTTTATGTTATTGACATATGAGGTTGCACTCAGGGTTCAACACGGGAAGACCACTGCCACTACTTCAGAACTAATGATCATTTGATTATTTTATTATTTCCTGGTCTCTCCCATGTATCTGGGCCTCAGTTTTCTCACCTGAAAAATGAGTAAGCTGGGCTCCACCCCTAAGACCCTGTTCCCTTTGTAAGTTTTGTGCTTTGTTCAAGGAGCAAATCCTGAAGGCAGAGGAGTCAGCAGGTGGGGTGGGGAAAGGGTGGTGGGCAAACCTGTAAAGGGGAGACCGAGGCCAGGTTTCGGGGAGGGAGGGGCTTGAAAGGTGGGGGGTGGGGTGGGTGGAGGAGCTGATCCTGAGGGTCATAACTGCCTGGGCGAGGCTTCTTGGTTTGGAGCCAGTCAGGCTTGGGTTCGAATCCCACATCTAACATTCCCCCGCTGTGGGATCTTGGACAGGTGACCTCTTCTCTGCATGTTGTTTCCGCCTACAGAAAATGGGGAGGATGTTTCCTACCTCACAGTGGGGGAGAGGGTTCAGTGGCACCATGAGTCTACCATGGTTTCCTTATGAAAGAATAATAATAGCAAAACAACATCAACAACTTCCTACCGGGTCCCAAGCCCTGTTCCCAGCCCCACTGTTATTGAAGGGCAAATGACTTCTTAGCTTTAAGCCTTGGTTTACCCCATCTATAAATGGGGCCATCGAATCCCCTCCCTCGATGGGTTCCGTCCATGAGATTGTGCTTACGCTCACAAAATGGTGGCGGACATTTGGATATGGTAATGGAGAGCCACGTGAGGTTCCTGGGGGAGGGAGGTGGCTTTGATGTAATGAAAGCATGCCTTTATGTCCCCTCCTTACCTGACTCTCTAGGTTTAGTTACAGACTCTCAAAGGATCTAATTCTTTGGAGACCTGCTCTCACTTGGTAAGCCTACGTTCCATGCCAATATTTGATTCTTGTCCATCTCTTCTGCTGAACTGTGAGGTCCTCAAAGGCAGGTTCAAGGCTGGTCTCACTCACTGCTCTATCCTGAGCAGCCGGTGCTCAAACGCATCGACAGTCAGCTGAGCTGGCCCCCCCCCCCGAATGCTTGCTCTGTCCCAGGTGCATTCTAAGAGCTCAACAAGATGTGTTAAATGCACCGACAGGGGGGATTCTGGGGAGCCTTGGGTGGGCAGCATCTCCTCACCTTGACCCTCAGCCACCACCTCCCCTCCTCTGCTCTGACTGGGGGTAACTGACTTTCCTCTTGGAGCCTCGGCTGAGCCCCTGGAAGTGACCCCACCCCCCACCTTGCCTTGTCAGTGTGAAGATATCTAAATGGACAAGGCTGCTATTGTTTTTCACAGGACACGAGGCCATTGGAGGATACGAGGGAAAGAGAAGGGGGTTTAAAGGAGATTTACCTGTAGATACACCCCCCCCCCATTCCTAGAGCCTAAACCAATGAGGACATTATGGTGAGTGAAGCAAGCCAGACACAAAAGGGCAAATACTGCATGATTGTGCTATTATGAACAAAATATATTGTGTAACATATTGTATGAATCAAAAAATATATATTATAGGGAAGCGGCCGCGGCTCAATTGGTTGGGCTCCCGTTTACCATATGGGAGGCCCCGGGTTCGATCCCTGGGGCCTCCTGGTAAGGAGCTCCCGCGTGTCGTGGGCACTGGTGCAGCAAAGGAAGACAAACAGCAAGGGGGGATAAATAAATAATAATTTTTAAAAAGAGGCTATGGCAAGAGCCTAAATTATATATATATATATATATATAAAATTATATGTATCCAATACATTTAATTGAGAAATGTATGTTTTTATTCAACAGTATTCTCTCTTTTTTTAACTATTTATATTTTCAATTATTAAATGTACAAAATAAAGTTTGAAAAAAAAAGACACTTCCCACACTACCCCTATTCCCTGAGGTCCCTCCAGCATGTAATCTCCCACCTCTCGGCCTTTGCCGGCACGTTCCTTCTGCCTGGCGCTCTCTCCTCCTAGATATCCAAGGGGTTCCTTCCCTTTTCTTTCCAGTCAAATGTCACCAAGGAGTCCCCCCACCCCCTGCCTGGCCATGCACTGTCATCAAAATGCAACTCAGTTCTCTGAGCAGTTTTATCAATACCTGACGCTATATTGTGTATTGGTTTACTGTTTGGAGCAGCAGGGTCCACAAGATTTTTCAGCAATGATGGAATGTTCTAGAGCTTTGCTTTCCAATATGGTAGCCTCCAGCCACTTGAAATGACCAAGGAATGGAAGTTTTAATTTCATTTACTTTCCATCATTTTATTTAAATCTATACGTGTATTGATTTTAAATGTTGAACGCCACGCGTGGCCGGTGTCTCCCACAATGGGCCACGCAGCTCCGGCATTCCAGCTCCGCAAGGCCAGTGTTTCTCCCTTCTCCGTGGAACCCCCAGGGCCCAGCACCGGCATGGCACAGGGGTCCAGCCAGCGTGCGGTAAATGCGGGTGGACGGGATGCAAGCAGAGTCCCTAGGTGACCTGGGCAGCTTCATCCTCTTCTCACACGCAAGTTCCTTCTCAGTCCCAGGTTCTCGGGCTTGGTTTGGTTGAGGGACCCATGTGCCCACGGTGTCCACACCCCTCCTGCACCGAAACGCAGCTCAGAGTCTGCTGGACAAATGCCCACTCACCTTGCCCGGCCTCAGCCACCCCCTCCCCACCTCCACAGACAGCCTCACTCACTCTCTTCAGTTTCACGAACTCACATTTATTCACAGATAGACAGAGGGACAGGGATGGACCTTTGCTCACTGGGGATCCCCAGGCTCTGGCAGTTCCAAGGAGGTGATGTCCAGTGTGTAGGTGTGAGGCGGGGGACGGCAGGCAGGGGGCCCCACCAATGTCCATTCCCCTTGGCAATTGTCCTCCGGCTCCTTCTCCAAGTCGGCCTGCCTTACGACACACGTGTCGGGGTGAGATTCCCTAACTAGCGTCGGGGAGCCTGGGGACGGGCGATGGGGAGGGAAGGGAGGTCCAGGCCCCCCCCTCCTTAGTGTCAAGGGCTGGAAGGGGAGGGGCGGGTAGACAGAGGAGGTGCCTCTCCTTCAACTTCCCTCCTCCGTATTGCAAACTCGGGGGCTCCGATGCGGGGGCCGAGGGCTGCGGGAGCGTCAGGAGGCCAGTTCCCCCAGCCCGCGGAGGTGGGCCTTGCTGTCCACCTCTTCTTCCTCCATCTCGAAGGCTGAGTGGTCTTGGCTGTCGAAGCAGGAGGCGCTGAGGAAGACGGGCGGCTGCGGCGGGGACCGGGGCGCGGTGCCGGGGGAGGGAGGCTCTTCCTTGATGCGCGCCAGCGGCAGCGGCAGCCCCTCGGGCTCGGGCTCGACGGGCGGCTGCGGGGGCGGCGGGGGCGACGGCGGGGCTTGGGCCTGGAGCGCCTGCAGGGCGGCGGCCCGCTCCAGCTCGGCGCGGTGGCATCGCTGGTGCCGCAGCAGGCTGTAGGCGCGCGAGAAGCGCCGTGGGCAGCGGGGGCACGGGTGCGGGGCCGGGCCCCCCGCGTGGACCTGCGCGTGGCGGGCCAGGTCCGCCAGGCGCTTGAACTCGCGCTGGCAGCGCACGCACTGGAAGGGGCGCGCCCCCGAGTGGGTGACCCCGTGCTGCCGCAGGTGCGCGCGGCGCCGGAAGCCCTTGCCGCACTCGGGGCACCAGAAGCGGGGCTCGCCGGCGGGGGGCCGGGCCGGCCCGGCGTCGCCCCCGTTCTGCCCGCCGTCTCCGCCTTCCGGGGCGCCGCCGCGGTCCGCCGCGTCGCTGCCCTCGGGCCCCTTCCCTGAGTTCCGTCCGCCCGCGACCTTGTCGTCCTTCTTGGCCGCGCCGGGCAGTGGGCCCAGGAGGCTGAGCGCGCCGTGGACGCGGCGGTGCTGGCGGAGGTAGGAGGCGAGGCGGAAGGCCAGGCCGCAGTCTGGGCAGACGAAGGGGCGGTCGGTGGAGTGGACCAGCCGGTGGCGGGACAGCGACCAGGGCCTGGCGAAGGCCTTGAGGCAGATGGAGCACTGGTGGCGCTTGGGGCGCGGCGGGGGCCCGCCCTCGCCCTCCTGTTCGCCCTCGGGCCGCAGACACGGGTGGGCTTTTAGCTCGCCCTTGGTGGCGAAGGCCTCGCGGCAGCGCAGGCACAGCAGCGTCCAGTCGGCCTGCAGCAGCACCTGCTTCTCCTCCTGCCGCCCCGCTGCCAGCGCCAGCTCGGCCCGCAGCTCCGCGGCCCCCGCCTCGGCCTCCTCCGACTCCCGGGGCTCGGGGGCCGTGGGGGCCGCCGCGGCGGCTGGCTCCCCCGCTGGCCACGTCTCGGGCCACGCGGCCTCCTCTGTGGCCGCCGCCGCCGTCGTGGGCTGCTCCGCGGCCTCGTCCGGCGAGCCCCAGCTGGACTCGGCCGCCTCCTTGGCGGCCCTCTCGATGGCCAGCTCGACTTCCCCGCCCGCGTGCTCCTGGGCCAGGTGGCGCCTGAGCTGGGCGGGCTCCGGGAAGGTGCGGGGGCAGGCGGCGCAGCGCAGCGGCGGCTGAGGCCCGTGGCCACGCAGGTGGCGGGAAAGGTGCGCGGGCCGGCGGAAGGCCTTGGGGCACAGGGGACAGGCGTGGGGACGTAGGCCCGAATGGCTCAGCCGATGCCTGGAGAGGTAGTAGGGGAAGCGGAAGAGGCGGCCGCAGGTGGGGCAGGGCAAGGGCGCTCGAGGGGCTCCGGCGCCTCCCCGGCCTCGGCCTCGACCGCGACCCCGGCCTCGGCCTCGACCGCGGCCCCTGCCACGGTGGGGAGGGCTGCCCTGGGCAGGTGGAGGGGGCTGCGGATCCATGCCTGTGGGGAGAAAGGGGAGACGTGGAGAGATGGGAGGGGCAGAGAGAAGGGGAAATGCATGGATGGGGCGGAGGGAAGCAGAGGAGGTGTCTCCCCCACCAGGGAGACAGCGATAAGGGACGGGGAGTAGGGATGGAGAAGCAGAGAATGTCGGTAAGAGACGGAACAGAGAGACGTGGGGGACCCAGGGAGTGAGAGAGACGCAGGGAGGGGGAAACAAAGAGATTTAGAGACCCAGAGGCAGAGGTGGTGCAATAGACGAGGGACGTGGAGAGGGGGAGAGCGAGAAGAGATCAGAAATACAGACAGGGAGACACAGAGGGAGACAGTCAGCAAGCGGCTTTAACTCCAGGGTGCCCTCCCCCTCGGGAGGGGCTGGAAACCAGCCCGTGGGGCCTGAGTGGAAGGGGTGGGATTCAAAGTGAGGCCCCACAAACGGACTGTGGGTGCTCAGAGGCTAGGGCCTGGGGCAGGCCAGGGTGGGAGGGCCATACTCCTGGGTCTGAGGGAGGAGGGGCCTGGACTCCTGGGTCTGAGGGAGGAGGGGCCTGGACTCCTGGGTCTGAGGGAGGAGGGGCCTGGACCCCTGGGTCTGAGGGAGGAGGGGGCCTGGACCCCTGGGTCTGAGGGAGGAGGGGGTCCTGGACTCCTGGGTCTGAAGGAGGAGGGGCTGGGGGCCTGGACCACAGGGTCTGAGGGAGGAGGGGCTGGGGGCCTGGACCACTGGGTCTGAGGGAGGAGGCCCTGGGGGCCTGGACCACTGGGTCTGAGGGAGGAGGCCCTGGGGGCCTGGACCCCTGGATCTGAGGGCGGAGGGCCTGGGGACCTGGACCCCTGGGTCTGAGGGCGGAGGGCCTGGGGCTGGACTCCTGGGTCTGAGGGCGGAGGGCCTGGGGCTGGACCCCTGGGTCTGAGGGCGGAGGGCCTGGGGCTGGACCCCTGGGTCTGAGGGCGGAGGGCCTGGGGGCCTGGACCACTGGGTCTGAGGGCGGAGGGCCTGGGGCTGGACCCCTGGGTCTGAGG
>JAKSZT010054318.1:128251-143047 GCA_026826555.1 Tolypeutes matacus
CTGGGGCTGGACCCCTGGGTCTGAGGGCGGAGGGCCTGGGGCTGGACTCTAGTTCTGGGACTATGGATTCCTGGGTCCGGATGAAGGAGGGGGCTGGTGGGGGAGGGGCAGCGGGGTCCCTAAGACAAGGGGGAGGAGGCGGCTGCGTCCAGCTGCCTCCAATCTCCAGGGAGGAGGAGGCCGAGGGCCGGAGCCCTGGACCCCCGAGGAAGGCTGCGGGCCCGGGAGCCCTGGGGCTCCGCCGGGGGCCGAGCTCCGCCGGCCCGGCCTGCGGTCCCCGCAGGAGCAGCAGGATTGGGGCCGCGGGTCGAGGCCTCGCGATCTCCCCGCCCCGCGCGCGGCGCTCACCTCCGCCTCCGGGCTCCTTTCTTCCCCGCGGCCGGCGGTCGCGGACGGCGGTGGCGGGGAGGGAGGGGGCCGAGCGTGGTGGGGGGTGGAGGAGGCTGGGCTCGGTGTCACCGCCTAAGCCTTCCCCCCGGAAACGCGGCCTCTCGCCCAAGCCCGGCAGAGGAAAGGCTGGCCTGGGAAGGCGGAAGCGGGAGGACGAGGGGACCCGGGGGGCGGAGAGGGAGGGTGGCTTGGACTCCGGGGTTCTGCGAGGGGAGGGGGCTGGGGGCCTGCCCTCCGGCCTCCGAGAGGGAAGAGGGGGCTGGGGGCCTGGGTCCAGCCACTCGCCACCCCCCCAGGGACACACATATTCATTCAGTCCTTCACAAATACACATTGATCAGGCCCTGACTGTGCCAGGCACTGTGTCGAGGGAGGACGCAGCGGGGGGACAGAGCTGAATGAAGCAGTGACAGACGTTTCAGGGAGAGTGTCGGGACTCCGGACCAAAACCGGCTCCAGCCTTCACTTGTCTGCCTGAGCAAGCGGCTCTCCCTTCTCGGAGCCTCAGTTTCCCCTTCTGGGATAAGCCCTGCGTACATTCATTGGGCCCCAAGCGTCCAGTGTTTACTGAGCACCTACTATAGGCCTACTGTGGGCTAGCTCTGTCCTTGGTGCTGGAGCTACAGAGGCGGAAACGCTGCTGGGCCCTGTCCGCAGGGACCACGCTGTCTGATGGCAGAGGCAAACAAACACAGACCCAATCACGCTCCTAGGGGCTGAGCTCTAAAGCAGGAAACACAGGATGCTGTGGGAACTCAGAGGACAGAGAAGACGCAGAGGGGTGGGTGATCTGTGAAGACTTTCCACTGAAACCTGTGGGATGAAAGCCCGGGGTTAGAAATGGGAAAGGGGAGCAGGTGGTAACTGGAGAGAAATGTATCGCCATGCTACATCAAACCTAATGTTGAGAACTATGCAACACAAACAAGGAACCTAATGTAAACTATGGGCTATAGTTAATAGTGTAATTATAATAATATCACTTCATCAGTTGTAACAAAGGTGACTAATGCAAAGTGCTAATAATAGGGAAAACTATGTGTGTGAGGGAGGGTATAGGGAACTCTGTACTTTCTGCATGATTTTTTTCTAGATATCTATAGCTTTTCTAATAAAAAATAAACAACAACCTAATGTTGAGCAGAAAAGGCACGTTTCAGGGCTGTCACTGCAGCCTGCCACTGTGGTTCGTATAAGGTTAAAAACATGCTCACCGCTGATGGCAGTGTGGGAAAGCAGGCCCTCTCATATGTGGCTGGATGAGTAAAATTTGGAACAGCCTAAGTGAGCCAGCAAGTCCAGGAACTTATCCTTGGGCTGGGTCTACGCAGAAAAGTGCAAGACGATGCCTTGTACCAGGTAATCATTGTAGCCTCACAGCAAAAGATTGAAAACAATCTAGATGCCCATCAGTAGGGGATTGGGTGTCAACCATGATAGGCTGGCTCAAGGGAATACTATGCATCCATAAAAAAGAGTGGAGATGCCGCACATGATGTATAACTATCAAGCGAGGCTTCGAGTGGTAATGTGCAGCTGATAATGAGAGAGAGGAAAAGAAAAGGAAGATGAAAAGCAGACAATGCAGATGTGTTCCAACCATCTGTGTTTGTTTAATAGTGGATTGCATCTGGAAGGACAGACGATACCATCTAACTCCCAGGACTGAAACTTAGTACACTCTATCCTTTTGTACTTTTAAAATTCGAAACCAGGTGAACGTTATACACTCAAAAAAAAAAAAAAAAATTTTTTTTAAAGAAAATGGGGATAAAAAAATAGATGAAAATGAAAGCAAAATAATAGCTTACTCTTGTAAGTGCCTTACAAATATGAATCCACTTCTCCTCCTTAACTTAGGAAGTGGGTAACTTGTTCGAAAACGAAAAGGTTTCAGAGGCGGTGAGCCTCTCCAAGTCTTCACTCTTCACAGAGACATAGGCGGAATGATCGTGGTCCAGGAGCATGATTATTTAAGCCACCTGGCCAGTACTATATTTTTAAGGAGAGCAATCTGGACATACATGTCTAGTATTTTAAAGTTGGCGGCCGTTGTACGGGTGTGCCCTGTTTTATTATCCACAGTTTAAAGGCTTATAAGATTTTATATGGCTGAGGAGAAATGAATCCTGGAGGAGGGTGGTGGGAAAGAAGATGTCAAGCAGAGAGAACGAACAGCACGCGGTGGGTCGTGACTTGGGGGGCGGGGGCTCGGCGCCTCGGATCGGGGCGCTGCGGGAGCCCGTGTGCGGGGCCTGGGCTTGCACTCATTCCGAGGACGCGGAGAAGCCATTGAAAATGCTTTAAGCAGGCGCGTCACATGATCCGACTGGCGTTAGAGAGATTCCTACGGGACCCGCGTGGAGGCCCGGCCGGATGCGGGGGAGACGAGGCGCGGGTCCAGGTGAGAGGGGGGCCCCGGCGGCCGCGGGCCGGGGGCGGGACTGGCGCTGATTGGCCCAGAGCCGGGCCCGTGCACGCCAGTCCCACGACAACAGCCTCCTCATTGGCTTCCCTAAGCCCCCTCCCGTCCAGTCTCCTGCAGCCAGGAATCAGGTGACGTCACGTCTCCGTCGAACCCCCTCCGGTGGCTCCCCATCTCCCTCGGAATAAAAGCCAGACTCCCTCCCAACGCTGCGGGCCCTCCCTCGCCGCCTGTGCTTCACTCTGCTGCCGCCGCACCGCTCTCCTCGCGCTTTCTGGACGCAGGGCCTTTGCACTTGCCACCCCCTGAGCCTGGAACGCCGTCGGATTTCTAGGAGACTTCCTCCCTCAGATCTCTTGAGGCATCTGCCCTGCCCGCCTTAGTGAAATAGCCCTCCTGTCACCGTTATCCTTCCTCCCGCCTGGCTTTTTGCCCTTGCACTTAAGGCAACCAAACATTAGGCCACTTAATTTACCCAGCGATGCCCAATATCCCCTCTCCCTGGAACAGAAGCGTCACAAGGGCAGGGAGGCTCGTTTTGCCTGCTGGCTCTTAGCTCTTCCCCAGCACCGAGCCTGGCTCGGGGGAGGTGTAGGGGGGTGGGGGCTCAACAAATATTTGTGGCTGAAGAAAGGAAGATGAGGGGTAAGGAGTGGCCAGGTGGGCTCGGGATGTGGGATACTGGGGCCACCCCTAACGGGGGTGCTGGGGAGATGCACGTCTCAGGCTAGCGGGGTTGGGGGAAAGGCGGCAGCTCCGCGGGCAGAGGCCTGGGAGCCGAGGGCTCTGCCTAGTAACTGCTGTTGGGGAGTGGTTGATCATCCTTAGAGCCCCAATTAGCACTTCTATAAATGGGGCCACAGGGGAACGAGGGGGTTACAGGGCCCCGCCCAGACACCCAGGAAGGAGGTTGAGTTCGGGGAGGCGGCTGTGGCTCAACTGGTTGGGCTCCCGTTTACCATATGGGAGGCCCCGGGTTCAAGTCCCGGGGCCTCCTGGTGAGGGCGAGCTGGCCCGTGTGGCACAGTGGGCTGGCGGCCCAAGCGGCCCAGCAAGATGGGGCAACAAGCAGACACAGAAAAACGCAAAGCAAATGGACACAGCGAGCACAAGCTGCAAGAGGGGATAAATAAATCTTAAAAAATAAAATAAAATAATAGGTTGAGTTCCTGTCCCTATGGTCTCAGAAAGGGCGTCAGGCCTGCCCGGAAGAGAGGCCGACTGGTGGAGGTGTGGTGGAGGGGGGAGCCTCCGACTCCCCAAGTCCCTGTGCATTACCGGGAGGCCACCGCGACCCCGGGGGCTGGGCGTGGCTCTAACCAGGTCCCGAAGTGGGCGTGCCCTCTCCTGGGGGCGGAGCCTGTGTCTAAGGGGCGGGCCCTGTTTCTCCAGAGGCAGGTGGGTTTATTCCCACCCTTGGGGGGTGAGTCTGGTTCCTGGTGGTGGTTGCGGAGTGGAAAGGACTGTCTTTAAGGCTCAGCATCCTCGGGCTGACAGTGAAGAAGGCTCCCCTTCACCCCCAGACGCTTCCTTATTTCCTTCCCCTCCAATAGATGTCTCCCTCTTGTAAAAGGTTTTCCTCGTGGATTATAAGACACATAGATAAAAGTGCCTAAAACAAACGTACACCCTAACAAATGATTATAAAATGACCACCAGGCTAAGAAACGGAATGTTGCCAGCTACCTCCAGAAGTCCATAGAAGCTTCTGGCATGTAATCCGCACGACTTCTTTTTTTTTTTTTGCCTGATTGCATTACGTTTATTAAATAGTAGGTCTCCACACATGGCTTTTTAAATAATCCAGGCAAGGGGAGAAGGGAGAGGAAGACACATTTGGCGCTCCCCACCCCCACATAAGTACATAAGTATCTACATTTCTGCAATTGGACAAACCTTGTCCAGGACGAGGCAGCAAGAATCTGCAAACGTTGGGAAAGGGAGCCCCAGAGGAACAGACGGCAAGACTTACTTCCCCTACCCTGAAAACTACCCATTCACCCCGTCCTGGTGTCTGATGATGCCCATCTCCCATTCCTTCCCAAATCATGGAAGCAGAATAAGAGCTCTTGGGATAACAGGAGGGTCCCCTCACCATTCCTGGGAGTTTTATGGAGAATTCTTACTTGCTTTCCTCTATGTTTATTCCCCACAGAGTACCCTGAACAATATTCCAGTTTAGTTTTGCCTGTTTGGAGTTTTACATAAATGGAGTTCTACTCTGTGTATCTGGCTTCTTGAAACAGCCAGTCGTGTAATCGTGTGTACCTGAAGCTCTTTCCTTCCTGCTGCTGTGTGCTATCCCCTAGCATGGCTCTGCCACCACTTAT
This sequence comes from Tolypeutes matacus, assembly GCA_026826555.1. Classification (NCBI taxonomy): domain Eukaryota; kingdom Metazoa; phylum Chordata; class Mammalia; order Cingulata; family Chlamyphoridae; genus Tolypeutes; species Tolypeutes matacus. Next base: position 133,397 of record JAKSZT010054318.1, read on the forward strand.
TTACCCGCTGTGCCCTGGATGGACGTTTCGGCTGTTCTGAGTTTGGGGCTGTAAATATTGAATGTTCTTATAAGTGTCCTCTGGTGCAAGGGGACATGAGGGTTTTTTGTTTGTTTCTTGCTTTTAGGGTTTGTACCTTTAGGATTTGTAGGATTACTACATCACAGGACATGCACAGCCTCAACCTTATTAGAGAATGCCAATCTACTAGGCATCTTAAACTTAAGAACTTCAAGATGGAGCTCTTGAACTCCCTAAAGCCCTTCCCAAACTTGTCCCCAGCTTTCTCACGTTGGTATGAAGTGCCACTACCTAACTTCCCTGTCCATCACCACCGCCCTCCAGCATGCACGCCCACGTGCCCACAGAGGAACACATCGGGTCCTCTCTGTTCCACCTCCAGGTCTCGCCTCAAGTCCATCTGTTTACTTCCAGACCTCTTATTTCTCTCCTAGGTGCCTGCAATAGCCTACGGCTTCCACTCTTGCCCCTCCAAAGCCAGAGAGACCCAAATGTCATCTCATTCCTCCCTGCTGAAAACCTGGCTTCCCACGTCCAGAGATTGAGTCAAACTCCCCCCTGGGCCCGCCAGACCTGACCTTGCTTACCTCCTGACCACGCCCCTGGCGCAGCCCTCCTCCCCCTGCAGGTCTCAGATCAGATGCCACCCCTGCTGAGAAGCCGGGCAGGGGGGAGGGGGGGCCTCCTCCCCATCTGAAATCACCTTCCTGTCTGATCCCCGAGCTCCCCGAGGCAGGGGGTTTTCTATTTAGGTCGCCGTTGGTTCTGCAGAGGCGGGGCCCCGGCCTGGCACAGAACAAGCCGCGCATAAATTGGGGGCCAGGAGGCAGGCAAGGGCGGGGCCTCTTCCAGGGGCAAGAACTTGTCTCTGGTTCCTAGGGGACATGCCCCGAGGGAATGACGGTTTCTCAAAGGCTGTCCCGCCTGTTGGAGATGGCTCTTATGTTGAAGGGAAGGGGTTCCACTTACGTCGGAAACCGTGCCTGGTTTTCAAGGCCTTGTACCGTCTACGGGACTCAGCGCTTCTCGGCAGGGAGAAAGGGTCCGTCTCTGCTTAAGGGGCCAGTCCTTGGGGGGGTGTAGCCAAGGGTCAGAAAATGAGACGGCAGTTGACTTGACGGGACTAGGTTTATTGGGGTCCTGGAGACAAAGGGATGTGGGATGAGGGGGCGAGGTCGAAACTCAAGGGGGGGGACCCCTTAGCCAAGACCCCCTTCCCCTGGAGGTTGGAACACAGGGACAGACAAACCAACAAAGAGATGGAAAGACTGACAGGTGCTAGATAGAGCCCGGGAGGACCCCGATGCCCATCACCTCGCGCTCGGATGGGTTCCTAAGCTGGGAGTGAGCGGGCCGGTGCCCGTTCCACGGATGGGGAGGAGTGTCTAGTTCACTCTAAGGACGGTGGGGGCACAGGCCACAGCCTGGACCGCTCCACGCCGAGTGGGGCGGGGCGTGTGTATCTGGATCAGTCCATTCTACTGGGCAGGGGGACTTCGGACCAGTCTATTCTAGCGTTTGAGGGTGGGGGAGACGGTCTGGGTCAACCCACTCCACAGCAGGGGAGGGAAACCTAAGGGGGTGGGAGGCATCTACCCTGGTCCTCTTTCAGCATAGGGACTGAGATGGGGGAAGGCAGATTCCGACTGCATCCACTTTCTGGGGGCACCATCTCAGTGACTCTGTTGGTAGCACTTGGAGGGGACCCTGGGAGATTTGGAGACATGGTCCCCCTACATTCTCCAGATCAAGGGCATTGGGAATGATGGCTCTCGGGCAACGGGGCTGTTTTCCCTGGGGGGTGGGGGTGGGCTCTTTTGTTATTAGGGCCCTCAAAATGAGGAATTACCTGTGGGGACCCATTCTCATTCCTAGGTCCCCAGAGATTTAGGGCCTGCCGATTTTGGGGTGTCCTGCTCATAGTCCAGGAGTCTCAACCTCAGGAGCCTCTCCACTGATTTGGGGACCCCAACTATTGCGTTCTTGGACCCTCTCGAGAGTCTCTCGGTTTCTCTGCGGCCCCACCCCCACCCCAGCTCAGAAGCCTGAGTTTGGCGGCCCCATCTCTCCAGACAGGGCCCCCTCCCCGCGGGGCCTGGGTCTGGCTTTGGGAGTGCGGGGGGCCCTCCCTCGCAGCTCCCCGGTCCCCTGGCCCGGGCCCTGCGTCCAGTCCCCGGGGGACCGGCCCTTTCAGTCCATGCCCCGGTGCAGCTTCAGGTGCCGCGAGAGGTTGCTGAGCGTGATGAAGCCCTTGCCGCAGATGTGGCAGGGGAAGGGCCGCTCGGAGCCGTGCAGCAGCCGGTGGCGCTTGAGGTAGCACTCGTGGCGGAAGAACTTGCCGCACTCGAGGCACGGGAACGGCTTCTCGCCCGTGTGCACCAGCACGTGCCGCTCCAGGTCGCGCGGCGAGCGGAACAGCTTCTCGCACTCGGAGCAGCCGAAGATCTTCTTGCCGCGGCCCGAGCCCGTCGCGGGCTCACCCTCGGGGGCCGCCGCCGCCGCCTCCGCGCCGCCGCCCTCGCCGTGGCTGGCCCGCCGATGCTCCTCCAGGGCCGCCAGGGCCGCGTACAGCGCCCCGCAGTGCCCGCAGCCGTAGGCCGCGGGGCCCGAGTGCGCCTCCAGGTGGCTGGCGAGCGCCGCGGCCGACGCAAAGAAGGTCCCGCAGTCGCACTGGTACAGGGTGTCTTCCGACGGCTCCGCGGCGGCCGCCGGCGCCGGGGCCTCCCCGCCGCCCTCGGGAAGCAGCGCCCCCAGCTCGGGCACACCTCCCCCCTCGGCGCCCAGGAGCAGCCCGCCGTCCCAAGCCGGGGGCGCGTCGCCGGCCTCCGCAGCGCCCCCCTCGGCGGCCGTCTCGGGCCCGGCGGTGGCCCCCGCGGCCCAGGCCTGGGCCGGGGGCGCGCCCGTCCCCTGCAGGTCGTGCGTCAGCTTGTGCCGCTCCAGGAGCGCGGGCGCATTGAAGTCGCGCTCGCAGCGCGGGCACTTGAAGGGCTTCACGTCGGTGTGCGCGGCCCAGTGCGCGGCCAGCTCGCGGCCCTGGTCGAAGCGCCGCGCGCAGGCGCCGCACGCGAAGGGCGGCAGCGAGGCCGCCGCCGCGGCCGCCGCCTCCGCTAGGCCCCAGGCGCCGGCGCCCGCCCCCTCGGGGCCCTCTCCGGCGCCGGCCCCCGCGCCCCCGCACACGGCGCAGGGCCCCACGTTGCAGCAGACGGCGCAGGGCGCGTTCAGCGGGGGCATGCCGGGGGCGGGCGGGAGCACTCCGCGGTGCTGGCGCTTGAGGTGGCGGCCCAGGCTGGAGCGCGAGGAGAAGCGGAGCTCGCAGACCAGGCAGCAGTAGGGCTTTTCACCAGTGTGGACGACCTGGAGGGCGGGAGGAAGGGGCCGGAGTCAGGGCCCAAGGCCTAGCCCGGAGGAGGGCTCCCCGGTCCCCCGGGCGCAGGTTGCCGAACTAGGCCGCGCTCCAGCTAGCGGCAGCCTCCCGTCCTTGCTTCCCGCTTTGCGCCACAGTGAAAACGGCCAAGTCCTTTCTAGCGTCAGAGGCCCTGCTTTCCCAGGCTGGGAAACTTCCTGCCGCTCTTCCCTGCTAACTCTCCAGGGGCTGTGACTCGCTCACAGACCCAGGTGCAAATCCCCCGAGCCCCAGCTCTGCCTTCCACGCGCTGGGAAGGGTTGGGCAAGCAGCCTCTCCTCTCCCTGCCCTGTCGCGGGGCTGTTGTGAGGGTGGCAGAATCATACTTGGAAAGTGAGTGGCCCCAAATAACTACTCGGCTCCTGGAATGTATCATTCAAACCAACGGACTTCTCTGGGTCCTGCGGATGTCCTGTAAACTGTGTGTGGGCAGGAGGGGTTTCGCGCCCTGTGACGCCCCACTGTCCAATGGGACTTCCTGTCGTGATGGAATGTCCCATATCTGTGCTGCCTGCCACATGTGGTGACTGAGTCCCGGAAATGTGGACGGTGTGCCCATTTAATTCATTTACATTTAAATGGCCACCTGTGGCTGATGGCGATGCTAACTGCCCTCATGGATTATTTAAGAGTCTTGGAATGGCAGAGATTTTCTTTGCAGTGTATAGAGTTCTGCAGATTGGTAACAGCTGCCTGGAGTGCGGTGGGGAAAGGACTGTGGGGCTTGGATGAGGGGTGCAGTGATGAACTAGTGATGCCTGCCACACCCGCGATCTGAAGGAGCAACAAGGAGTGATACCTGTTGCCATCCTGACGAAGATGTGACTCTGTGGCTGCAATAAAGTGTGGCTCCAGGGACCTCTGTCCTCTTGGTCACTAAATGTATTCTCCCTCCACTCTGACTTCCTAACACAAGCAGGTCATGCTGGCCTCAGGGCCTTTGTACGAGCCCTTTTCTCTGCCTGGAATACTCTTTCCAAAGTCCAGGTCCTCCCTTACTCTGTAGTTTTCCATTTACACATGAGATCCTCAGGGACCTTTCCCCGAGTCTAGCCCCTTGGCTCGCCACATTATTTTCTCTCTCTTCAAAGCTTATGGCTCGAGTCACACTAAGTAACTCTAGCTAACTTACATGTTATCTGTCTCCCCACCAGACAAGGACCCTGGAACTGGGGACCATATTGGTTTTGCTCACTGCTGCATTTCCCATTTCCAAGGGCTGGCACACAGCAGGAGTGACAAGCCCTGCAGCCTCTCCAGGCTTCCGGGGATACGCCGCCCCTGGTTCTCTGTACTCTGGCCACATTGGCCTTCCTCCAGTTCCTCTTAAAAGCCTTCCTTGAAGGAAGCAGATGTGGCTCAAGCAGCTGGGCACCTGCATACCACACAGGAGGTCACAGGTTCAGTTCCCAATGCCTCCTAAAGAAGATGAGCAAGACAGCGAGCTGACGCGACAGGCTGGCATGGCGAGATGATGCAAAGAGGAAACACAATGAGAGACCCAACAAGCAGAGAGTGGAGGTGGCTCAAGTGATAGGGTGCCTCCCTACCACATGGGAGATCCCTGGTTTGGTTCCTGGTGCCTCCTAAAAAGAAGATGAGCACACAATGAACAGACACAGAGAGCAGAGAGCAAACAACGGGGGTGGGGGGAGAGAAATCTTTAAATAAAAAAAAAAAAAAACCTTCCTTGAAAGTGCACATCCTGTCCTCTGACCCTGGAGAGCTCTTTCCCAGCCCCATTTCTTTGCCTGGTTAGCACCTCCTTCTCCACCAGGAGCAGCGCATTCGTCACCTCTGCCTCAGGAAAACCAGCCCTGACTCCATCCCTGACCCAGACGACATCAGGTCACTCTCGTCTTGGCCTCGGAGCACCGTCACGCACTGTCCTCATACTTTTGGTTGCAAGTTAGCCTTTATTAACCTGATTGCTTGGGTACTGTCTTCCCTATGGGACTGCTGGCTCTGGAAGCCCAGGACAGGGATGGACTGTGTCTGTTTTCTTTCCCATGCTCCCCTCCCCAAAGAGCCTAGCTCTGTGCCTGCATACAGTTAGTGCTCCTTAAATGCTCAGTTGAATCATAACTGGCTGGTGGGCAGGGCTGAGGCTTCAAAGGACTGTGGATGTCAAGTTAGGGTCCCCTGCATCCTGAGGGGCCAATGTTCTAAGCAGGGGGTACCTGCCACTTGGTGAGGGATGCAGAGGCCTGGCCCAAGGGGCATGCACGCGGCAATACGTCTGGCATATGGCAGGCGTTCCCTTAAAGCAAATTCCCAGTTCCTTACAGCCACTGAGACAATTCCACAGGACCTAGCCTCCGCCAGCCTTCCACCTCATCTCCTTCCACTCTCCTCTGAGCTCTCTCCATGCCAACCACCCGGTCCCCAGGAACCTTGAACCTTGGCCCTACCAAGCTCTGCCCATCTCGGGGCCTGTGCTGCTCCCTCTGCCCAGAACTCTTCCCATGGTGGACACGCCTTCTGCTACTTCAGGTCTCAGCTTGAACATTACCCTGCCCCACCAGGTCTCAAGTAGCCCATAGTTCCCACCTATTTACCCCAGTACATCAATCTGGTTTTTCATTTCTTTCCCAGCACTTCTCCCTTTCCAGAAAATTCTTGCCTATGTATTTGCTCTCTTGTCTCTACCTGTCTACCAACCACCTCCAATGGAATGTCAGCTCTGTGAAGGCAGGGACTGGGCAGGTAATAACAACAACAAATAACTGTTGAGGGAAGTGGATGTGGCTCAAGCAGTTGGGTGCCTGCCTACCACATGGGAGGTCCTGGATTCGGTTCCAGTGCCTCCTAAAAAAGACGAGCAAGACATAGAGAACACACAACAAACAGACACAGAGAACAGACAGCGAGTGCAAACAATGAGGGGGCAAGAGAAATAAAATAAATCTTTAAAAAAATAACAAACTGTTGAATGAAGGAGTTAAGTATATATGTGATACACCTATTTGAAAAACAGGGGAGGGGGTGTAGCTCAGTGGTTGAGCGCCTGATTCCCACGTACAAGGTCCCGGGTACAATCCCCCAGTACCTCCTGAAAAAAACAGTAAGGGAATGAAAAACACAAAATTACAAAATTGCAGATACTGGCGTAGGAGAGGGATGTTGGCAGGGCTGGCCTCTGGAGAAGGGAGGAGCACAAAGGTAGAACTATTGTTAGTAAGAATGTTCCAGGGAAGCGGCTGTGGCTCAATCAGTGGGGCTCCCGTTTACCATATGGGAGGCCCCGGGGTCGGTTCCCGGGGCCTCCTGGTGAAGGCAAGCCCGCCCGCATGGCGTGGTTAGCTGACCCAGCGAGCACAGGCAGCAAGGGGGGGATAAATGAATAAATAAATAAAATCTTTAAAAAAAAAAAAAAAAAAAAGAATGTTCCAGTACGTGGGAGGTCGCCGAAAGGGGCATACCTCACGCCCGATGGCTCAGAGGGATCCAGGGCCAGCTGCCGGCCCCCTCCAGCAGAATCGGGCCCAGGGGCTCGGCTGGGTGTGCAGCCCACGAGACCCCCAGGCTGGGGGAACTCACCTGGTGGTGCAGCAGGCCCGTGGAGTCCCGGAAGCCCTTGGGGCAGGCGGAGCAGCGGTAGGGGCGCTCGCCGGTGTGCGAGCGCAGGTGGTTGGCCAGGTTAAAGCTGTGCTTGAAGCCCTTGCCGCAGCGCGGACACGCGTGGGGCTTGAGCGCCGTGTGCCGCGCGAAGTGGCGCCGCAGGTCAGAGCGATAGCGGAAGCTCTTGCCACACTCACTGCAGTGAAAGGGGACGCGGGGGGCGGCGGCGGGAGGGGCGGGGGCCGGGGCCGGGGGTGCTGGCAATGGGGCATCATCCATGGTGGCCAGGAGCGGTGGTGAGTGGGGGCTCTCTCTGGAGTGAAGGAGGAGAAATACGGGGGAGGTGAGAGGGTCACTTCCTTACCAACCCTCCCCTCCCAGGCCCCTTGGACTCAGCCCCCACACCAGTTCCCTGGAAGCCCCGCCCACTGCTCGCTAAGCCCCTCCCACTGCTCTCTAAGCCCCTTCTCACTCTTCCCCACTCATCTGTCAATCCTCCTAATCACCTCCAAGTGATTAGAGACCAGGAGTCAGTTTTAGGCCCCTCTCAGCCCCACCCACTTCTCAACAAGCACCACCCACTAAACAAAACCCCTCCCACTCTGCAGCAAGCCCTACCTGCTCCCTGGCCAAGCCCCGCCCTCTCGGCCCCAGGCCACACCCCCTGGCTTTAAGCTTCGCACCCAGTGACTGAGAACCAAAGGTTTGCAGTGCCGCCCATCAGAGACACCCTTCCGGGGTGGCTGGAAGCAGCCCCCCAAGCTTGGATGAAACTCATAGGGCAATGGTGAGGATTAAGCCAAGTCATGGCAATGTGTGCTGCGCGCTATTTCGATTCCTGACTCTCCTTCAGGGCCCTCCTCTTGCAGCCCTCCCAGGCTTTCCTAGGTTTATTTGACTTCTGGGAGCCTGGCTCTTCTCCACTAGGACTCGCCTCTTGAAACTCTGCTCAACTTTTCCTCTAAGCCCCGCCTTCAAATGGGCTCCCTCCTTTCCAAGACCCCCTACACTCAGCTCCTGTCGCCTGTCTCGGCCCTTTCCCTCCAAGCCCCTTTCGCCTTCTTTATGAAGTCATGGCATTTCCACTAAGATGTTCCAAAGGACACACCTAAGCCCCGCCTCCTCGCTTTGTCCGCCCACCTCCTCTAAGCCACACCTAGACAAACTTCTCCCACTTCACCCACAGCCCCATTTCATCTCTAGAGTTGATGAATTCCTTCCACCCCTCAACCAAAGGCCCCTTGGGCCCCGCCCCTTCCGCAAAGCTCCACCCACAACTCTCCGCTAAGCCCCTCCCAGTTTCGTGTAAGCCCCGCCCCAAACAGGCTCCTCCCGGTCCCTGCTCCGCCCCAACGGTCGCTCAAGCCCCGCCTCCTCCCCCCCCCCCCCCCCCCCCTCGGGGTGCCCCCCCCCCCCCTCCCCCCCCCCCAGTCCGCTCAGGCCCCAGGCCCCAGGCCCTGGGAGCCGGCCTTTTGTGCCCCTCCCCCGGCCCTAAAAGGTGCGACTCCGGGCGCCCGGGGCGCAGGGCAGGGCGAGCGGGCGCGGGAGCCAGGAGAGTCCACCTCACTCGTAAGGAGGGGTACTTCTGGAGACCTGGAGCGGCCCCGGGAGGCCGGGGAAGTCGGTCGGCTTTCCTCTTTAATTACTTACACCTCCCTCTGGGCGCCGACATTTTGGGCAGTGGGGGCAGCGTCACTTCCACCCGGGGGGCCCCTCAACTTCCGCCTGGGTCCTCCCGCCCTCTTGGCTCCCCCCTTCCCACCCTCGCCATTCTCCCCCATTCCCTTCCCGTTCCTAGCTCTGGAAAAGGTTGGAGAAGCCAGAGAGGCGCCATCTTGGATAAGGGCAGCGGGAAGGGGCGGGGCTCCGGGTCGGCGCCATACAAACTAAGGGCAACCAGCCCCGGTGCGCTGTAGCTGTACCCCTACGTGGAGAAGCTAGCCGCCACGGGTGCTAACAGATGAGGACAGATGTGATTCCTTTCCCCCAGCTTCCGGCTCCTCCTTGGTAGGATGTACAGTTGAATCAAGAGAAAAGAGCGAAATGGGAGAGAGAGACACACAGGAGAAAAGACCAGGCTCCATCTTGTCCGCTTAACTCCCGATGTGGATTTGAAGCCTGTCAGGCACCATGTTAATTACGGGCAACGAGCAGCCATTTTCCCGCTTCTCATCCACTCTGGGACTCTCTTTGATTGGGCCACCCTGCTGGGTGCTTTGTGGGAGGAAAGCTACTTCTATGTTCTCGGGGATGCGGTGGTGGCGATGCCGGTGGGGTTATTTCCCCGACCGCATAACACGAGCGAGAGAAGGGAGGGGCTTGAGACTCCGGCCCACAGCCAGCGACGGCGCTGGTGCGCAGGCGCGGCGTGCCCGCACGGACGCGACCGGCCCTAGGACCCAGCGGGCCGGGCGCGGGCGGCCCCGGCGAGTCCCCTTTGTTCCCTGCGGGCGCGCGGGCCCGGCGGGGAGGGGAGGGAGGGGCGTCCCGCGCGCCGCCGCCGCCCCCGCCCCGCCGCCGCGGAGGGGCAGGGCCCCGCACCCCCGCCCCTCCCCACGCTCCGGCCCCGTCGCCCCCGCGCGCGCGCTCACGCGAGCCCAGGCGACATGCAAATGAGGTACCCGAGAGGCGGGGGGGCCCGGGCGGGGGAGGGGCGGGCGGGCGGG
>JAKSZT010054318.1:153047-335380 GCA_026826555.1 Tolypeutes matacus
TGCCCCCCGAGCCGCCCGCCAGCGAGAGCGAGAAGGCGGCGGCGGCCGCGGCGGCCGTGGTGTACGGCGCGGTGCCCGTGCCGCTGCTGGGCGCCCACCCGCTGCTGCTCGGCGGGGCCGGGGCCGCCGGGACCGGGGCCGCCGCGGCCGGCGCGCCGGGCAAGACCTTCTGCTGCGGCATCTGCGGGCGCGGCTTCGGGCGCCGCGAGACCCTGAAGCGCCACGAGCGGATCCACACGGGCGAGAAGCCGCACCAGTGCCCGGTGTGCGGGAAGCGCTTCCGCGAGTCCTTCCACCTGAGCAAGCACCACGTGGTGCACACGCGCGAGCGGCCCTACAAGTGCGAGCTCTGCGGCAAGGTCTTCGGGTACCCGCAGAGCCTCACCCGCCACCGCCAGGTGCACCGGCTGCAGCTGCCCTGCGCGCTGGCCGGGGCCGCTGGCCTCCCGGGCGCCCAGGGCCCGCCGGGCTCGTGCGGCCCCGGGGCCTCGGCCACGTCGGCGGGGCCGGCGGAGGCGCTGAGCTACGCCTGCTCAGACTGCGGCGAGCACTTCCCCGACCTCTTCCACGTCATGAGCCACAAGGAGGCCCACATGGCCGAGAAGCCGTACGGCTGCGACGCCTGCGGGAAGACCTTCGGCTTCATCGAGAACCTCATGTGGCACAAGCTGGTCCACCAGGCCGCCCCCGAGCGCCTGCTCCCGCCCGCGTCCGGCGCCGCGCAGACCCCCGACGGCTCCGGCGGGGCCGACGCGGCCGCGGTGCTGGACAACGGGCTGGCGGGCGAGGTGGGGGCGGCCGTGGCGGCGCTGGCAGGGGTGGCCGGGGGCGAGGACGCCGGGGGCGCGGCGGCGGCCGGGGCAGGTGGGGGCGCGGCGGCGGCGGGCCCGGAGCGCTTCAGCTGCGCTACGTGCGGCCAGAGCTTCAAGCACTTCCTGGGCCTGGTGACCCACAAGTACGTGCATCTGGTCCGCCGGACCCTGGGCTGCGGCCTCTGCGGCCAGAGCTTCGCCGGCGCCTACGACCTGCTCCTGCACCGCCGCAGCCACCGGCAGAAGCGGGGCTTCCGCTGCCCGGTGTGCGGCAAGCGCTTCTGGGAGGCGGCCCTGCTGATGCGGCACCAGCGCTGCCACACGGAGCAGCGGCCCTACCGGTGCGGCGTGTGCGGCCGCGGCTTCCTGCGCTCCTGGTACCTGCGGCAGCACCGCGTGGTGCACACGGGCGAGCGCGCCTTCAAGTGCGGCGTGTGCGCGAAGCGCTTCGCGCAGTCGTCCAGCCTGGCCGAGCACCGGCGGCTGCACGCCGTGGCCCGGCCCCAGCGCTGCGGCGCCTGCGGCAAGACCTTCCGCTACCGCTCCAACCTGCTGGAGCACCAGCGGCTGCACCTGGGCGAGCGCGCCTACCGCTGCGAGCACTGCGGCAAGGGCTTCTTCTACCTGAGCTCAGTGCTGCGGCACCAGCGTGCCCACGAGCCGCCGCGGCCCGAGCTCCGCTGCCCCGCCTGCCTCAAGGCCTTCAAGGATCCCGGCTACTTCCGCAAACACCTGGCCGCGCACCAGGGCGGCCGGCCCTTCCGCTGCTCCTCCTGCGGCGAGGGCTTCGCCAACACCTACGGCCTCAAGAAACACCGGCTGGCACACAAGGCCGAGGGCCTCGGCGGGCCGGGAGCAGGGGCGGCCACCCTGGCAGGGAAGGATGCCTGAGCCGGGGGACTTGCTGCGCCCGCTCGGATCAGATGGCCCCGCCCCGGACCCCCAGGCTCAGGCCCTTCCCTCCTGGCCGTTTCCCGGTTCTCCAGAGCTGCAGGCAGCCTCGCCTCCTTGGAGGCCTAGGCCGTCCAAGCTCCCGACTGACTCGCGCGGGTCCGGGACCTCCCTGGCCATTCCCGTCAAACCCCGAACTTGATCCTCTGCGCCCCCCCCCCCCGCCCTTGTGACCCTGGTCAGTCCCCCAGCAGCATTTGGGCCCCAGTAAGTTTGGCGGAGATGACGTGGGATCTGAGCTTCCCCTCCCCTTCCTTCTTTTGGAATTTGGCTTGACAGTGGGATGGGAGCAGAGTTGGTGGGGGCACGAGGGGGGGGCGCCGGGGGCACTTTGGGAGGGTGGGGGGGGGGGTGGGTGGCAGACGCGGCTTGTACAGAGCGGAGAATAATAAATCTTATCAATAGGTCTGCTCGAGTCCTTTCTTGCATCCCAGCAAGAGTGAGGATTAACTGGTGGCAAAACGAAAGGTTGAGAACTTTTGTTTCCTCTGGGATTTTTACTCCCTGACATGTTGGGACTCAGCCTCTGCTTTTACTTCTTCAACCAGTACGTGCTGAGGCTCTTTTTCGTTTTACAGTTCACTCATAGCCCTGTCCCTCCAGGATAATTTTGGGGTATTCAAAAGCCCTTTCACAGCTCTCATTTTGGTTCTCAGAACAGTGAGATGTACATCCTGCAATACATGGTTCAAGGATCCCCTTGTCAGAAGAGGGTCCTCCCAGGACATCTAGTGAATCCAGTTCCCCAGGCCCTGGTAAGAGGGGTGCTCCAGTTTTACCCCAGGAGGACCGCTTCCTAGCATGGCCTTCGTGTTTGATGCTGAGGAGCCAGCAGGAATTGGACCTTGAGCTCCTGCTGCTGGGCACAAAGACCTCAGAGAAGGGAAGGCAACAGTAGGGGGTGCTGGAAATCTCATTGGGCTGAGGGAGCCCAGAAGGGGCACCTTATCACACTGGGGGCAGAGGCTAGGAAAAGCTTTCTGCAGGAAGGGAGATAACCCAAATGACGACAAAGCAACAGGAGCTTGCCAGATAAAGCAGGGGAAGAGAATTCCAGGGGGAGAGCTTAGTTTGTCTACCCCCAATTATTGTGGAGAATTCCAAGTAGAATAGTATGGCTGGAAGAGGGGGATTGGGCTCTGGAATTGTGTATGATGAGACAGGAGAGGTTGGGGCATGGGGGTGGGGGTGGCAGATTCTGAAGGGCCTTGCACTCCAAATTGGAAGAGCTTGGATGGTTTTGTAGGCTAGAGGTTGGAAAACTGGCTGCTGCCAAGCTGGGTATGACACATGGATGTATTTTGTTTAGTCCATGCATTAAAAAATAAAGTCTAGCTTAGTTGCCAATATTTGAAATTCAAAAGACTATATAATTTGAACTTAAACTTCTGGAAAATTTGGAAGGTCTAGTTGCCTCATCTGCATCGTCCCTGGGGGTGAAGCAGCCATTGCCCTCCTCAGGTGGGGCATGTGGTTTCCAAGTTGCCACCAATTCCCACCACTCTGTTGAATCCCAAAACTGAGCTCAAGTCTCAGTCGCCATATTTCACCTGGTTTGTACCTTGAACCTGCCCACCTTACTCATTCAAATTGCCGCCCACTGACGTTTGTGATACCTTCTCAAGGCAACGAGGAACTGTGGCTTGGTGACCAGGTGGGACTCGCCTTTGAATGACCCACCCATATGGTTGCAGTATGGAGAAGGGAGAGGGCAAGGCCTGGGGGTCAGGAGAACAGTAGGCTGCTGCAGTTCTCCAGATGTGAGACAACTGTTGGCTTGGTCTACAATAGCAGTGTTGATGAAAACAAGTGTTCAGATCCCCAAAGTGCTTAGATGGTTCAGTAGAGGGAAACTGATACTGTGGGAAATTGATTAGATACACAAGATGGGGGATAGAGGTTTAAGGAGCCTGCCCAGCTAGGGTAGTGATGCCAGCAAGATAGGAAACATGCAGGCTTCCTGGGGAGAAACTGAACGTGTTCTGTCCAGATTGAGGATGAGTTACCTATTGGTTATTTCATGGGTGATGGCAGGTGAACAGGAAGGTGTACAAATCAGGGACTCCCCCTCCTTAATAAGCATGCCGAACATAGGAGTCCCCCATTCCCACAGCTGAACGATCTAACATCTCTACATAACCAGAAGCTGTTCACACCATCCTGAAGATGAGGAAGTAAAGGTTTGGAGAAAGTCCATTGCAACTCAGTGATGGTGGCAAGACCAGTGTGGTCCCTTTCCCCCCATGCCCCAAAAGCAGACAGCCCAAATCCAAGACCAACATGGAGAAATCCTTCAGAAAGTCTTTTAATAGGAATAGAGCTGGAGGCTTCCCACCTCCAGTTCCAAGTTCTCATCTCTCCAACACCATGGTGACTCCTTTTATTCCATACCCACCACACCGTTTTAAACTCCACCCAGCCCACCCTTTCGCCACCAGGCAAAACTTCTTTGGGATTGCTTGAGGACTTGAGCAGTAAGGTGTTTGCTTCAAATTGGGAGTGGAAGATGTTAAGAGAAACCTGAGGCTACTTTGGAGATGTGGGAGACCATGGGTGCTGAGCTGAAAGCTTTTTTTTTGGGGGGGGGGGGAGTTAGGGCGGGAGGGAATATCGGTGGCTGCTTGTTGTCCATGTTTTCAGTTGCCTCCCAAGAGGAGTCTGGATGGGTTAAGGAGGGACCACTGTGGGGGCAGGGTAGCAGCTCTTGGAGTCAAGATCCTCATGGCCAGGCTTACATCCTTGAGGCTCAAGTGCTTTGGGGACCCTTTGGCTCCAAGGTGATGGGATTCCAGTCTCTTTATGGAGGACCTGGAGGGCATCTTCTGCCTGAGGGTGAGTTGGAATCCCAGGTCCAGTGCAATCCAGTGAGGTAGGCAAGATTCCATCCTGGTCCACCCCAGGGAGCCCCCAATCGTCCAGGGCTATGCAGATGAGGGGCTGAAGCAGAGGTGCAGGGTGGACCCTGATTCCTCCCCTTCCTTGCAACCCTGGCTCCACCTCCTTAGTTCCCTTTCATGGCAAGCTGTCTTGCCCAAGGACAACCCAACATGGGTCAAGCAGGGCAATGAAACCTAGCCCATGTTCCTCTCATTTACCTGGGCATCCAAGGAACTGTGTCTGTACCTTTTCCTAAGTCTCACAAAGGTGTGGTGTGGGTCTGTGGGAGTCCTGAGCTGGTACTCCCTCTCCTCTCCCTCTGCAGTCCAACTCTACCTGCTCATGGCTGGCACCATTAGCTGGCACGTCATCTCTGCCTCAGTCTCCCCTCTTCTGTCCCCTGACTCCTTTTTCCCACTCCACCCCTTCATCTGTCTTCTACTTCTCATGTTAAACCCCCTATGGCCCTGCTCTCCCAGACTACTGGTCAGCCTCCACTTTCACCTTCACTGGTTCCCCACGCCGCTCTTCCAGGGTGTTTCCTGCCCCACACCCGCTCCCTGACCCCTCAGCCACTGGTCCCAGCTGGCTTCCAGAGTCTCCCAACCCAGGTCCTGGCCCATGGAAGTGGGTGCGCTGGTGCTTGCGGAAGTTGGAGGAGTTGTTGAAAGTGCGGTCACAGAGGGTACAGCGGAAAGGGCGTTCCCCTGTGTGGATGCGGGCGTGGCCACTCAGCACAGAGGACTGGGTAAAGCCCTTGCCGCAGACACCACAGTGGTACGGCCGTTCGCCCGTGTGCACCCGCTCGTGGTCACGCATGTCTGAGGAGCGGCGGAATGGTTTGGCACAGAACCTGCAAGCAAAAGGCTTCCCCACTGCTGCTCCTGCTGCGGCAGCTGCCATCACCACCTCTGACCTCTCCTGGGGCACCCCCGGCCTCTGTTCTCGAGCTGCCGCCACTTCTGGAGACCTCCGAGAGGTCCCCGGCTCCATGCCATGTCGGTGCTGGTGCCGTAGCAGAGGCGCCAAGGCCTTGAAGGCCCGGGGGCAGAGTGGGCAGCGATAGGGCCGCTCTCCCGTGTGCAAGCTGTAGTGGGCACGGAGGCTGGCAGGACCTGGGCAGCTGTGGCCACACACATGACATCGGCTTGGGTCCCCACCCTGCCCGCCTCCCTCAGCCCCTGACAGGTGCCCATGTTCATGGAACAGCAGCTCAGAAACCAGCCGGAAGGCAGCCGGACACAAGGCACAGTGAAGAGAGCCTGGTTCTGGGGGCTCAGGGACCAGGGTGGTATCTGTCACCTTCACCACCTGGATCTCGATGAGGTCACTCGGGGGTGTAGTGGGGTGGGCATCATCAGGCACCAGGACCTGGGTGAGGAGAAGAAACAAGGAGCCTGTGGACCCTGCCTCAAAACCTTCTCCTGAAGGTCTCCCCAACATGCCATGCCTCTACTTATTAAAATACCCATCTCCTACTGGGGCCCTCAATCTCTAGTACTTATTCTCCAACCTCTAGGATTCTGTTGAATCCCCATCAGAATTTCCCCTCCTGTCTAAAACATATCCTGGATACATCCATTTCTCAAGTACACCCTAGGTAAAGCCCATCATTTCTTGCCTCAACAACTGAAAGAGCCTCCTAAATGGAATATCTGTTTCTACTCTTTTCCCCTCATAATCATCTACAGCAGCCTGAATGGCTTTTTGAAAATGTAAATCAGACTGTCATTCTCCTGTTCAAAACCTTCCCATGGCTCCAAATGAACTTAAAAATCCAAGATCGCCACCATGACTTAAACATCCGTCATAGCCAGGCGCCTGCTTCTCCTCTTTGACCCCTGCATAAATATAAACCTGCACTCAGCTGACTTCTCTTGTCTACATTTAGCTCTTTCCCATCCCCCGCCCTCTATCACATCACACTTTTAATTTCCTTATTGAAAGGATCACAGTATATCTATTTTATTGCCTCTCTCCCCTCCCTAAACTGCAGGCTCCAAGAGAAATGGTCCTTGTCTGTATTGTTCACCCCTCTATCCACAAAGCCAAAGCAGGCGCTCAATAAATGTTTGTTGAAGGAATGTATGTCCTCACTTACTCTCAGATCCTGAGTGTGGGAATCTGTAAATTCCAGTCACTTGTAGCAGCCATCTCGGCCCCCCCCAATCCTCCCTTGGGTAATCGAGACACTCAGACCCTTTCAGAATTACCACCCTCCAACTTGGGTCTCCCACTCTCGAGCCCCCACCCTTGTCTTTCGGGGTCACCTTCCCAACGTTCCACCCAAGTTCACAAGCCCTAGAATTGTCTCTGAGGCCCCGCCCCTCTGAGGGCTCTGCCCCCTAATTATACAAATTCAATCCCTCTGACTCTTCTCACTGGACGCATCCCGGGCCAGACGTTCCACCCAACCCCACCCCATAGAAAACTGCCCGGGTCCCAGTTCCCTCGCCCACTCAGAGGCTCCTCCCCAAGCCCCGCCCCCGGGGCTAGAGCGCTAAATGCCTCCCCCGCCCAACGCTCCTAGGCCCCGCCCAGGCCCCGCCCCCACCCTGCGACGTCCTCCCGCCTCGAGCCCCCCGCCCAGGCCTTTCCTCGCCCGCACCAGGTCCGGAGGCTCCGGAGAACGGGATTCCGGGGTCGGTGAGCTCGGACTCGAAGGTTCCGGGCGCGCGGCCGCCATCTTGTGCCCAGGCCCCACCCCCGAGGCCAAAGGTCGCCCCGAGGGGGCGGTGCTCGCGTGCGTCCGAGCGGCCGCGCAGGCGCACTGGAGGGCGGCCCTCGGCGGCGGGGGCGGAGCTCCAGGGCCCCTGAGTCCCCGTGGAGGCCCTTAGTCCCTTTCCCTGCGGTCGGCGAGGCCCCCGCGAAGTCTGAACACCCTGTGAACAAACCCGAAGCTCCCCCTTCCACAAAATGAGCAGACACGGGCTCCGGCTGTCCACTGGATCTCACCAGAATGTAATGAGGATAGGTTTTATCGTTACCTTTTCTGCATGGCTCATGATAAGGTAGAGGCAAAACTTACAAATTCAAGGGATGTTTGTTTTAGGGCAGTTTAAAGAAACAGTAAACAACTGTACAGGTGGTCCTTGGATGTAGCAAAAATCTGGAAGTTGGTATGACGTTCGGGAGACCCTGTTGGCAGGAAAGAGCTCAACGACGAGGGCTTCCGGCAGCACCACGGACAGGGCCGGGGCACGTCTCAGCCGCCACTGTATTCGGCGGTGGGCAAGTCTCTACCCCCTCTGTAGAGTTGTGGTGAAGACCCAATATGGGAAGAGATATGGAAGAGCTTTAGAATATTCTGAAATTATTGTATAATTTTTTCAAGGGCAGGGTAGGAGATGTCTAGCCATCATGACAATTCCCAAATATTCTGTTTCTTCTTCTGGGAATATGGTAGAATTGCACCTTCCTTTGAAATTGGACGTGACCATTGGATTGTCTTTGGCCAATGAACTATAAACGAAAGTGTTGCGTGTCACCTCCAGTACCCATCAAGAACCAGCGGGCTCTTCATGTTTCCTTTCTGTCATTCTGTGGTTGGGAGTCATAGGTGAAATGAAGTTTCCATGAGCTTGAGACTCAGAGTGCTACAATGAACAGAACCTTAGTGCTTGGATATAAAGCATTTAAAATAAACGTTCCTTATGTTAAGCCGGGTAGCTTTGGAGTTGTTTGTTACTGTAGCATAACCTGTTCTATCTTGATTGATATACACAGGGTGTCTTTTGTTTATTACCCTGGTGCTGACCTGCTTTGGTAATGTAGCACTTAAAATAAACTTTTTTTGTGTGTGTTAATCCACTGGAATTTGAGGTTGTTTGTTACAGCAGCATTAGCTATTCTATCTGGACTGATATACAATAGGGAGTCTTTTATTTGTATTTATTTTATTGAGAAATATTTCTGCGTCCAAAGTTTATTGGCGCATGCAAAGAAGTTCCTGTATGCACCAATAAACTTTAAAAATACAACATTACAGATACAACCTAAGTCCTCTGTGTATGCCCCATACCATTATCCTCCCTCCCTTACTGAGATTATTTGTGATTTATCACTCCCACGTGTTTTATTTTAATTTTTGCCACATATACGGAATTAGAAGGTATTTTTTGCATGTTCTAAAATTTTAAAATAAGTTTAGTTGTAATCTCCTCAAGCTTGGTTTTGTTTTGCTTTCTTGAATTTTTTTTAAATTTTTGTCTTATGTTGATACAGATAGCTCTCGTCCCTCATTAGCAATGCTGGTGTGATACTGCATCAATGATTATGTCACATTACATGTATTCATTCTCCCTGTGATGGACATTAGGTTGTTTCCACTTTCTATTTTTATTATTACAAACGATACTGTCATGAATATTCTTGCTCATGTCTCCTTGAACCTGAAAAAGAGTTTTCTTTAGATTACATATAGGGAATTGACTTACTAGGTCAAAGAATAGGAACATGTTCAACTTCTATCTTCAGTTTAGTGGACATAGCCCAATTGCTCTTCGTAATAATGTCACCACTTACTAACTGGGAGATCTTGGATAAGTTATTTAACCTCAAGGGCTGTATTATGACTTTTGGGGGCCCTGAGCATCTGTGCCTTCATGGGTACCTTCAACCATGAAGACACATTAAAAATTACATTTTAATGACTGTGTTGGTATAAAGAAAAATATAATCCAGGAAGGGTGATATTCTTTTTTTTTTTTTTTTTTTCTTATGATTTTAAAAGAACTTAGAACATTTTCATGATAAAAAAAGCAAAACATTTTCATGGGCCCCTAAAAGTATTATGGGCCTCAGACACTGTTTCTTCCATGTCAACTGGATGTCGGCCCTTTCTGTCTCAGTTTCATCATCTTAAAAAATGAAGAATATAATCGTTTGAATTGGTATCAACATATGTAATGTGTTTTGAACAGTATATGGCACAAAGGGGGCACTATGTGTTTGCTGTCATTATTATTATCAGTAATTTCTAAAATCTGATTTTTGAAAACCATGAATCGATACCATGAGTAATTCTCATTAACTGCAAACATCTTG
Source organism: Tolypeutes matacus (assembly GCA_026826555.1). NCBI lineage: Eukaryota > Metazoa > Chordata > Mammalia > Cingulata > Chlamyphoridae > Tolypeutes > Tolypeutes matacus. The sequence continues at coordinate 162,734 of JAKSZT010054318.1, forward strand.
AAGGTGGAGGCCATGGCCATATCATTCCCTGCTCCATCTCCAGCACCCACATCAGTGCCTGGGATGTTGCAGGTATTTGTAAACATTTATTGAATTAATGGATCAATAAATATGTGAATCAATAAGTAGCTGGTAACAATAGCTGAAGTCCTGAGCCAATCATAATCCTCAAAAAGACCTAAAATGACAACAATATTAACAATAATAACTAACATTTATTTAGAGGTTATTGAGTGAGAAGCAGGGGAGTCCAGGTTTTGTGGTGCACAGAGCAGATACAATTAAGAAAAATAATATAAAATTTAAAATACAAAATAAAGTATAAAAATGAATATTTATTATGAGGAAACAAACTCCAACCAACTACACAATTTAAAAGGTGACAATTACCATATGAAACCCCAAAATTAAAAAGCATGCACATGTATAACTGCGTTATTATGAACCAAATATATTGTGTAACATATTGTGTGATTCAAAATTTTTTATATGTATCCAGTACATTTAATTGAGAAATGTGTGTTTTATTCAATTGAATTTTCTTTTAAAATTATTGTTTATATTTTCAATTATTAAATGTACAAAATAAAGTTTTTTTTTAAAAAAGCATGCACAATATGTTTTATTAATTTACTGTTGGGAAGCGGATGTGGCTCAATCAATAGGGCTCCCGTTTACCATATGGGAGGCCCCGGGTTCGGTTCCCTGGGCCTCCTGGTGAAGGCAAGCCAGCCCACGCAGCGCGGTGAGCTGACGCAGCAGGATGACTCAACAAGGGGAGACAAGCAGACACAGAGAAACACACAGCAAATGGACACGGCGAGCACAAGCAGCAAGAGAGGGATAAATGAATAAATAAAATCTTAAAAAAAAAAAAAAATTACTGTTTGACACATCTATAATACTTTCCCCCTGTACCTTCTTTGATCTTTGATCGACTCTTCATGACAGCAATTTTTTTTTTTTTAAGATTTATTTTATTTATTTTTTTCCCTACCCCCTCCCATTTTGCGCTCGCTGTCTGCTCTGTGTGTACTTCTGTGTCTGCTTGTCTTCTCTTTAGGCAGCACTGGCAACTGATCCTGGGACCTTCCGGAGTGGGAGAGAGGCGCTCAATCTCTTGTGCCATCTCACCTCCCTGCTCTACTGCATCTCTTATTGTCTTTCCTCTGTGTCTCTTTTTGTTGTGTCATCTTGCTATGCCAGCTCTACGCGCAGGCCAGGACACCGTGCAGGCCACCACGCCACACAGGCCAGCACTCTGTGTGGGCCAGCTTTCCACATGGGCTAGGTTGCCTTTCACCAGGAGGCCCCGGGAATCAAACCCTGGACCTCCTATATGATAGGTGGGAGCCCAATCGCTTGAGCCACATCTGTTTCCCCATGACAGCAATTTTATATCATTTTCTATAGAGAAAATAGAAAGATAATTCAGTCTTTCCTCTAATATAGTTGATCAAAAAATTAATTGTTGATTGTTTATGAAAGTCTTATTTTAGATTCACAACACTCTAGTTTTACTATTGTCAAGTTTGGGAAAATCCTTCTCAAATTTCTTTCAGCTACGAGTTTGTTTCAGGACACTGCATGTATTTTTGAGCAGTCACTAATCTTAAATACTGAGTTGTCCACACTCATAAGGCCTTGGAAGGGACTTGTGCAAAAGAGGAGACACTCTGAAACTTAACCTCCTTCGCTTCCTAGTAAATCACTCTTGGCCGTTGTGCTTAACTACTTTTAGTGGAAAGAATATCCGTTTTGATAAGTGCGAAGGGGAATCTTGATAAGTAAGGCTGGGAATCACATGGTGAGAACCCTGAACACCGCTTTTAGGAGCCTTTTTCTGACGGTCCCCAACTATTTTATTTCCTACCTATTTTCAAAGGGGAAAAACTGAGGTTCTGAAAACTGGGAGACAGGAGGCTCTGGCTGGATTCCCATTTGGTCCTTCCCCATTCCAGGCCTCATTTCCCCCAGTCGGTGTAATAAGATGGCAGTTCCGATCTCCTGATCTACCCCCAGGGCTGTGGGAACAAAAATGAAGCAAGAGACCGGAACCTCCTCCGCGGAGGGGCCCTTTGTATCCCACTTATTGGAGGGGGAGCCGGAGCGTGCCGCAGGCCCTTCCTGTCTGGGCCTGCGGTTTCCAGCCGGAGCGTTTTCGAAGAAGGCCCGGTCGCGCTCCCTCTTCCCAGGCTCTGTCCCTGGAAGCCATGGCTCCTCCTCCCCGCGGCCAGGCCCTTCCTGGAAGAGCTTTCTTCCCGGCCGCCTGTCGGCCTGATCCGACCCGAGAGGTAGCGCCGAGGCCGGGCTAGACAGGCGCGGAAGGCGGATATCAAGGCCCTTAGAGAAGGAGCGAATAGACAAGCCGGGGGAGAAGGGTCACCATAGAGAGGCTGGCGGTGGATAGAGGGGTCCGGGCGGGAGGGAAACGAGACGAGGCGTGAGGGTAGATGGGTGCGGGGAGGGGAATTAGGGTTCTCGAAGGCGGGAATGAGAGATGCCAAAGAAGAGGTGGGTGGTTTGAGGGTTGCGGGGATGGGGGTGGTGTTTTCTGCCCTCAGTGTTTTCCCTGGTGAAAGGGCAATTCAGCGCCTCTCGCGACCGTAGTGGTAATTAAGAAAGAATCGCGTGTGGAAGCACTTAGCATAATGCCTTTAGATAGTGGGCAACGTGTGGAAACTCGTGTTATTATTATAGCACTTTGACCTCCTGTCTGTAGCTCTGAAATTCTCTAGGGCATTGAAAGGCAGTAGGGTATAAAAAGGAGCTCTTAGGGTTCTTTACGTAATTGCTCTTGAGAGCTCTCAATCTCCGCAGCCCCCTTCCTTAGCTCAGCTCTCATTCTTTCTCAGCTGGGTTACAGCACCAGTCTCCTCTCTAGTCTATCAGCTTCCACCCTCTTGCCCTCTGCCAGAGGTAGAGAGATCATTCCAAAACTCAGGTCTCATCTCATCCCTTCCCAGCTCAAAACCCTTCCATGCTCCCCGTTGACGCAAGACAAAATCCCAAACTCCTGAGCCTGGCATTTGGAGCCTGTATTAGTCAGCGAAAGGGGTGCTAATGTGAAATACCAAAAATGGGTTGGTCTTTATAAAGGGTATTTATTTGGGGTAGAAGTCCACAGATACCAGGCCATAAAGCGTTAAGTTTCTTCTCACCAAAGTTCATTGCCACGTGTTGGAGCAAGACAGCTGCCGGCGTTTGCCAGGGTTCAGGCTTCTGGGTTCCTCTCTTCCCCCGGGGCTGCATTTCTCTCCGGGCTTAGCTCCTGTTTCCTCCACAAGGTCAGCTGTAGACGATCAGGCGAACGGCTTGCTTCTCTTCTCCTGGGGCCTTCTTTCCAACATCAAAACTGCTTCTCAAAAGACTGCTTCAACTGTCCTTTGCCTTGTCTTTTATATTCAATTCCCCACCCACCAAGGGGTGGGGCTCAACGCTCTAATCCTAACCTAGTCATCCCCAAATTGACAAGTCAGTTTACAAGCATGATTCAGTTATATTTTTGGAATTCATAATTACAGCAAACTGCCACAGAGCCCTTGGTGAGGTAGTGCCAGCCAAACTCTCCAACCTCTTCTCTTACCGCTTTGATCGTGCTTCACCCAAACCCAATATCTCACACTTCACTGAAAACCCTCACACTTTTACTGCTCCAGGTGCTAAGTTTTGGGTCATTTTTGCTCCCTCTTTGTTTTTTTCAGGATTTATTTCTTCCAGAAAGCAACCTCAGATTCCTGCCCACCTCTCCTTCCCAGACTGACTTAGGCAGCCCCTGGGCTTCTCTCCTGTGCTGCCCTCAGTCCACTACTTCGGAGGAATCCTTCCAACTCCCTCACATAACAGTGTCCCATGCCATTCAAAACCCTCCAATGGTGTCCTAGTTCCCTCAGGACAAGATCAAGCTCCTCAGCCTGACACCTCCCCATGCTTCCAGCCAGCCTCAGCCATAGCTGGGCACATTGTCCTCAGTCACTCTGAAAGAAGTGCAGTTCTCCAGGCTGTTGCAGTCTCTTAGTTCTCCCAGGCTGCCATGTGTCTAATTCTCTACTCATGAGGACACCAGTCATGATGGATTAGGGCCCAGCCTAAACCAGATTTCCCTCATCTTAATAACATCTTGAAAGACCCTATTTCCAAATAAAGTCGCCTTCAGAGGACCAGGGGTGAAGAACTGAGCATGTCTTTTTGGAGGACACAGTTCAACCCAGAACACACTCACTGTTCACTCTGCTTGGAATTATGTTCACTGTTCCCCAAATCTGCCACTAACTGTCTCTTGTCCTTCAACACTTAACTGAGAACTTACCTCCAGAAAACCTTTCCAGTTCATTCCCCCTCCCAAGGTGGGTCAAGTGTCCCTTCTGCTCTGGAGTTCTGTGGCATTGCACTTATGACCCCACATTGTAATTGCCTATTTGTCTCTTTCTCCAGACCTGTCTATCCACTATGGAAGCCACTGGCCACATGTGCTCTTGAGCAATTGAAATGTGGTTAGTTCAAATTGAGATGTCCTGTAAGTATAAAATATGCATCAGATTTCAAAGACTATGACAAAAAATAAGGCAAAGTATCTCAGTAATTTTTATATTGACTGCACATTGAAATATTATCTTGGATATGTTGGATACAATAAAATATGTTATTAATATGTATTACCCTTGCTTCTATTTACTTTTTTAAAATGTGGCCACCATCACGTGAATAATAAGCAAAAAAAAGCAGGGGTAGCTATACTAACATCAGACAAAGCAGACATTAAATGCAAAAAAGTTAAAAGAGGGAATCAGATGTGGCTCAAGTGATTGGGCTCCCGTTTACCATATGGGAAGCCCCAGGTATGATTGCCAGGGACCTCATGGTGAAGGCAAGCTGGCCTGCGTGGCACGGTGAGCTGGCTCAGCAAGATGATGCAACAAAAGGAGCAAGGAGACACAGAAAAACGCACAGCAAATGGACACAGCGAGCACAAGCAACAAGGGAGGGATAAATAAATAAACCTTAAAAAAAAAGAGAAGAGATACAGAAGGTCATTATATATTAATAAAAGGGACAATCCACCAGGAAGATAAAACAGTCATAAATACCTATGCACCTAACCAGGGTGCCCCAAAATACCCGAGACTCTGGGAAAACTGAAGGGAGAAGTAGACATCTCTATAATAATCATTGGAGACTTCAACACTCCACTCACATCATTAGATAGAACAACTAGATGGAAGATCAATAAGGAAACAGAGAACTTGAACAATATGATAAACAAGTTAGACCTAACAGACATATACAGAACACTGCAACCAAATTCAGCAGGTTATACATTCTTCTCAAGTGCCCATGGGTGTTTCTCCAGGTTAGACCACATGTTAGGTCACAATGAAGCTCTCCATAAATATAAAAAGATTGAAATTATACAAAGCACCTTCTCAGATCATAATGGAATGAAATTAGAAATCAATAATAGGAAAAAAGTAAATTCGCAAATGTGTGGACGCTGAACAACACACTCCTAAATAATCGGTACGTCAAAGAAGAAATTGCAAGTGAAATCAGTAAATACATTGAGACAAATGAAAATGAGAACACAACGTATCAAAACTTATGGGATACAGCAAAGGCAGTCTTGAGAGGGAACTTTATAGCCTTAAATGCATATTTTACAAAGGAAGAAAGAGCTAAACTCAAAGATTTAACTGAACAACTAGAGAAACTAGAAAAAGAACAGCAAACCAATCCCAAAGCAAGCAGAAGGAAAGAAATGATAAAGAGAAGAGCAGAAATAAATGAAATTGAGAACAACAACAACAAAAGCAATAGAAAAAATCAACAAAAACAAAAGGTGGTTCTTTGAGAAGATCAATAAAATTGAAAAACCTCTAGCTATACTAACAAAAAAAGAGAGAAGATGCAAATAAATACAATCAGAAATGAAAGGGGGGGAGTTAAACTGACCCTGCAGAAATAAAAAGAATCATAAGGTATTATAAGAAACTATATGCCAACAAACTACACAACCTAGATGAAATGGACAAATTCCTAGAAATGCACAACCAGCCTACACTGACACTACAAGAAATACAAGAACTTAACAAACCAATCACAATTAAGGAGATTGAATCTGTCATCAAAAATCTCCCAGCAAAGACAAGTCCAGGACCAGATGGCTTCACAGGTGAATTCTACCAAGCATTTCAAAAAGAATTAACACCAATCCGGTTTAAACTCTTCCAAAATATTGAAGAAGAGGGCAAATTACCCAACACATTTTTTTTTAACTTTATTTTGTACATTTAATAAATGAAAACATAAACAATTAAAAACTAAAAAGTAAACACAGATGAATAAATATATACATTTCTCAATTAAATGTAATGGATACATGTAATTTTTTTTTTAATCAAACAACATATTACACAATATATTTGGTTCATAGTAACGCATTCATACAGTATTTGTCCTTTTGTGTCTGGCTTGCTTCACTCAACATAATGTCCTCCAGGTTCATCCATGTTGCCATATGCTTTATGACATCATTTCTTCTTACAGCTGCATAATATTCCATCGTGTGAATAGACCACAGTTTGTTTATTCATTCATCTGTTGATGGACACCTGGGTTGTTTCCAACTTTTGGCAATGGTGAATAATGTGGCTATGAACATCGGTGTGCAGATGTCTGTTCGTGTCACTGCTCTCAGTTCTTCTGGGTATATACCCAGTAGTGGTATTGCAGGGTCACATGGCAAGTCTATATTCAACTTCTTTAGGAACTGCCAAACAGTCCTCCATAGTGGTTGTACCATCCTGCATTCCCACCAACAGTGAAGAAGTGTTCCTCTCTCTCCACATCCTGTCCAACACTTGTAGTTCTCTGTCTTTTTCATAGTGGCCATTCTGATAGGTGTGAAATGATATCTCCTTGTAGTTTTGACTTGCATTTCCCTAATCATGAGTGATGTTGAGCATTTCTTCATGTGTTTTTTTGCCATTTGTATTTCTTCTTCGGAGAAATGTCTATTCAAGTCTTTGGCCCATTTTTTAATTGGGTCATTTGTCTTTTTATTGTTGAGTTGTAACATCTCTTTATAGATCCTGGATATTAAACCCTTATCAGATATGTGATTTCCAAATATTTTTCCCCATTGAGTTGGCTGCTTTTTCACCCTTCTGACAAAGTCCTGTGAGGTGCAAACGTGTTTAATTTTGAGGAGGTCCCATTTATCTACTTTTTCTTTTGTTGCACGTGCTTTGGGTGTGAGGTCCAAGAAACCACCACCTACTACAAGGTCTTGAAGATGTTTCCTTACATTTTCTTCTAGTAGTTTTATGGTCCTGGCTTTTATATTTAGATCTTTGATCCATTTTGAGTTGATTCTTGTATAGGGGGTGAGATAGGGGTCCTCTTTCATTCTTTTGGTTACAGATATCCAGTTCTCCCAACACCATTTGTTGAAGAGACTGTTTTTTCCCATCAGCGTGGGCTTGGTAGGTTTGTCAAAAACCAGTTGACTGTATAGGTGAGGGTTTACTTCTGGATTCTCAATTCTATTCCACTGATCGATATGTCTATCTTTATGCCAGTACCATGCTGTTTTGACCACTGTAGCTTTGTAATATGTTTCAAGGTCAGGCAGTGAAATTCCTCCCACATTGCTCTTCTTTTTTAGAATACTTTTGGCTATTCGGGTGCACTTATGCTTCCAAATGAATTTGGTAATTGCCTTCTCTAATTCTGTAAAGTAAGCTGTTGGGATTTTGATTGGTATTTCATTGAATCTATAAATCAGTTTGGGCAAGATTGACATCTTCATGATATTTATTCTTCCAATCCATGAACACAGAATGTCTTTCCATTTCTTTAGGTCTTTTTAAATTTCTTTTAGCATTGTTTTGTAGTTTTCTGCATATAGGTCCTGTACTTCCTTGGTTAAATTAACTCCTAGGTATTTGAGTCTTTTTGTTGCTATTGAAAATGGAATTTTCCTCCTCAGATTGTTCAGTACTAGTGTACAAAAACATTACTGATTTTTGCGTGTTGATCTTATATCCTGCCACTTTGCTGAACTCATTTATTAGTTCAAGTAGCTTTGTTGTGGATACTTCAGGATTTTCTAAATACAGGATCATGTCATCTGCAAACAGTGAGAGTTTTACTTCCTCTTTTCCTATTTGGACGCCTTTAAATTTTTTGTCTTGTCTAATTGCCCTTGCTAGAACTTCTAGTACAATGTTGAATAACAATGGTGACAGTGGGCATCCTTGTCTTGTTCCTGATCTTAGGGGGAAAGCTTTCAACCTTTCCCCATTGAGTATGATGTTGGCTGTGGGTTTTTCATACATGCCTTTTATCATATTGAGGAATTTTCCTTTTATTCCTATCTTTTGAAGTATTTTTATCAAAAAAGGATGTTGGATTTTGTCGAATGCCTTTTCTGCATCTATTGAGATGATCATGTGGTTTTTTTCCTTCAATTTGTTAATGAGGTGTATTACGTTGTTTGATTTTCTTATGTTGAACCAGCCTTGCATACCAGGAATAAATCCCACTTGGTTGTGATGTATAAGTCTTTTGATATGCTGTTGGATTCGATTTGCAAGTATTTTGTTGAGAATTTTTGCATCTATGTTCATGAGAGTGATTGTTCTGTAATTTTCTTTTCTTGTGGAATCTTTATCTGGCTTTGGTATTAGGGTGATGTTGGCTTCATAAAATGTGTTGGGTAATTTTCCCTCCTCTTCAATTTTTTGGAAGAGTTTAAACAGGATTGGTGTTAATTCTTTTTTTTTTATTTTTTAAAGATTTTATTTATTTATTCATTTATCCCCCCCCTTGCTGCTTGCGCTCACCGGGTCAGCCAACCACGCCGTGCACGCGGGCCCGCTCTCACCAGGAGGCCCCAGGAACCAAACCCAGGGCCTCCCATATGGTAAACGGGAGCCCCACCGATTGAGCCACAGCCGCTTCCCTGGTGTTAATTCTTTTAGAAATGCTTGGTAGAATTCACCTGTGAAGCCATCTGGTCCTGGACTTTTCTTTGCTGGGAGATTTTTGATGACGGATTCAATCTCCTTAATTGTGATTGGTTTGTTAAGTTCTTGTATTTCTTGTTGTGTCAGTGTAGGTTGGTTATGAGTTTCTAGAAATTTGTCCATTTCATCCAGGTTGTCTACTTTGTTAGCATTTAGTTTCTCATAATATCGTCTTATGATTCTTTTTATTTCTGTGAGGTCATTTGTAATTTCCCCCCTTTCATTTCTGATTGTATTTATTTGCATCTCCTCTCTTTTTTTCTTTGTTAGTCTAGCGAGGGGTTTGCCAATTTTATTGATCTTCTCAAAGAACCAGCTTTTGGTTTTGTTGATTTTCTCTATTGCTTTTCTGTTCTCATTTTCATTTATTTCTGCTCTAATCTTTATTATTTCTTTCCTTCTTTTTGCTTTGGGATTGGTTTGCTGTTCTTTTTCTAGTTTCTCAAGTTGTTCAGTTAAATCTTTGAGTTTAGTTCTTTCGTGTTTCTTAACATAGGCATTTAGGGCTATAAATTTCCCTGTCAAGACTGCCTTTGCTGTATCCCATAAGTTTTGATATGTTGTGTTCTCATTTTCATTTGTCTCAATATATTTACTGATTTCACTTGCAATTTCTTCTTTGACCCACTGAATATTTAGGAGTGTGTTGTTCAGTTTCCACACATTTGCAAATTTCCTTTTTTCCTGTCTGTTATTGATTTCTAGTTTCATTCCATTATGATCTGAGAAGGTGCTTTGTATAATTTCAATCTTTTTATATTTATTGCGAGCTGTATTGTGACCTAACATGTGGTCTATCCTGGAGAAAGATCCATGGGCACTTGAGAAGAATGTATAACCCGCTGAGTTTGGATGCAGTGTTCTGTATATGCCTGTTAGGTCTGACTTGTTTATCATATTGTTCAAGTTCTCTGTTTCCTTGTTGATCTTCTGTCTAGTTGTTTTATCTAATGATGTGAGAGGGGTGATGAAGCCTCCGACGATTATTGTAGAAATGTCTATTTCTCCCTTCAGTTTTGCCAGAGTTTGTCTCATATATTTTGGGGCACCCTGGTTAGGTGCGTAGATATTTATGACTGTTATATCTTCCTGGAGGATCGTCCCTTTTATTAATATATAATGGCCTTCCGCATCTCTTATCACTTTTTTGCATTTGAAGTCTGTTTTGTCTGATATTAGTATAGCTACCCCTGCTCTTTTCTGTTTACTATTCGTGTGGAGTATCTTTTTCCAACCTTTTAGTTTCAGCCGGCTTGTATCCTTGGGTCTGAGGTGAGTTTCTTTCAAGCAGCATATGGATGGCTCATGTTTTTTTATCCATTCTGTCAGCCTGTATCTTTTGATTGGCGAATTTAATCCATTCACAGTTAATGATATTACTGAAAATGCACTATTTATTTCCTCCATTGTATTCTTTGGTTTTCATATGTCATCTTATTTTTCTCTGTCTTTTTACTCTTTTGGTTATCCTTTCTGCTTTTCTTTCTTCTATACTCTCCTCCAAGCCTCTCTCTCCTGTCTTTTTCTTTCAGGTTCTAAGGCTTCCTTTAATATTTCCTGCAAACTCTCTTAGTTTCTGTTTGTTTGTGAATACTTTATATTCACCTTCATATTTGAAGGACAGTTTTGCTGGATAAAGAATTCTCGGCTTGCAGTTTTTCTCTTTCAGTTTCCTAATTGTATCATACCACTGTCTTCTCGCCTCCATGGTTTCTGAAGAGAAATTTACACTAAGTCTTACTGGACGTCCTTTGTACGTGATCGTTTCCTTCTCTCTTGCTGCTCTGAGAATTTTCTCTTTATCTTTGACATTTGACATTCTGAATAATATGTGTATTGGCGTAGGTCTATTTGGATTTATTCTTATTGGGGTACGGTGTGCTTCTTGGACATGTAAGTTCATTTCTTTTGTGAGAGTTGGGAAATTTTCAGCTATTATTTCCTCAAATACTCTTTCTGCCCCTTTTCCTTTCTCTTCTCCTTCTGGAACTCCCATGACACGTATGTTCTTGTGTTTTGTGTTGTCATTCAATTCTCTGAGCCCTGCTCAATTTTTTCCATTCTTTTCTCTCTCTGTTCTTTTCTCTCTTCAATTTTAGCTGCTCTTTCTTCAGTATCACTTATTCTTTCTTCTCTCATTTTGAGTCTGCTGTTGTATGCTTCAAATGTATTTTTGACTTCACCTATTGTGTCTTTCATTCCCATGAACTCTGTTACTTTTCTGTTCAGGATTTCAAATTCTTCTTTGCGTTCGCTCAATGACTTCTTTTTTTTTTTTTTACCGGGAGGTACCGGGGTTCGAACCCCAGGCTCTCCATATGGTAGATGGACGCTGAACCTCTTGAGCCACATCCGTTTCCCTACTCAATGACTTCTTGATGTCATTGATCTCTTTAACTATATTTTCTTTCATCTCATTAATTTGATTTTGGAAATTTGTGCTCATCTCACTGATTAGTTCTCTCAAATTCTGCATCTCTTCTGGGACTTTGCTGTATTCCTTTTCTTGGGCCATGTCTTCTATTTTCTTAGTATGGCCCGTAATCTTTTGCTGGTGCTTAGGCATCTGGTTAGTTTGTATTTTACTTAGATGCTCTATCTCTTTCTCTTTTATGGGGTTTTAGTGGCAGGAGGCTGTCAGTTACCACAACTCTTTGATTTTTGGCTCAACCTTGATTGTTAGGATTGTTCTGCTGGTTGCTCATAACTGGGCACTGGACCCAGTAATTGGTTGTAGAGTCGTTTCCTAGGTCCTTGGGCAGGGAGGCTATAGAGGCCAGGAAAAGCCTCTCATTAATTTTCTTATGTGCACTTTCTTGGTCTGCCAGGAGATGGCGCTTGTTGGCAGCTCTCAATTCATTGCCTGGTCAGAGCGTATTTGTTGTGACACAGACCAGATCAATGTGATAGAGCTTCCTGTCTGGGGGCTAGGAGCCCTGTGTTTCAAACTTTCTGAGACAGTTCTCCAGACTTTTCTCGTAGCGCTCCCCTTTTCCCCCGCTAGGAAATATTTCCACTCCCTTCTGAATCCTCAACAATCAGTCCCTGTTAGTAGATGAGGAGATTGGGAGGTTTGTATATCTTTAGCCCCTTGCAGGCTCCAAGGCAAACAATGGCACAGCCCCACCCAGCCTGGAAGGGCTCTCGGGACAGGGCAGACCAAACCTGGGAGTCCAAAGTAGGGTCAGCCCCAGGCTCTCTCTCCCCTCTCCGGTGGAGTCCTCAACAATTAGTCCAGGCTAGAAGAGAGGGAGGTTGGGAGGGTCGGATTTCTGCAGTCCTTTCTAGGCTCCCAGGGCAAACGGCGTGTGGAAGGATCCGTGGGGCTCCGCAGCCCAAATTTCAGGTCAGAACCTGAGTCAGCCTAAGGCTGTGTCCCTCTCTCTCCCCTTTCCAGGAGTGGCAGATCCCTGAAGCCCCCTTTGTCTGTGGTCCCAGGCCCAGAGGCCCGAGAATTCTGAAGAGTGTGGGGGAGGATGACGGCAGCAGCAGAAGCTGCTACTTGCAACTCACGGTTCTGTTGTCACGATTTCCCTCTTCTGTCCCTCTCTCCTCTGGGTGGTGTGCAGCCTTCACCTGCTGTCCTAAACCCTAGAAGATCTTTTTCGGGGCTGTTCGGGGCTGTTTCCGCTTGTCCTCTGGCTATTTTCCTGGGGAAGAGATTCCCGTGTCTTACTAGTCCGCCATCTTCCCGGAAGTCTACCAACACATTTTATGAAGCCAACATTGCCCTAATACCAAAGTCAGATAAAGATACCACAAGAAAAGAAAATTATAGAGCAATCTCTCTAATGAACATAAATGCAAAAATTCTCAAAAAAATACTTGCAAATCGAATCCAACAGCATATCAAAAGACTTATACATCATCATGATCAAGTCAGATTTATTCCTGGTATTGCATGCTGGTTCAACCTAAGAAGATCAATCAACCTAATATACCACATTAACAAATTGAAGGAAAAAACCCACAAGATCATATCAATTGATGCAGAAAAGGCATTTGACAAAATCCAGCATCCTTTTTTTGATAAAAACACTTCAAAAGATAGGAATAGAAGGAAAATTCCTCAATATGATAAAAAGTATATATGAAAAACCCGCAGCCAACATCATACTCAATGGGGAAAGGTTGAAAGCATTTCCTCTAAGATTGGGAACAAGACAAGGATGCCCATTGTCACCATGGTTATTCAATATTGTACTAGAAGTTCTAGCTAGGGCAATTAGACAAGAAAAAAAATATATTAAAGGTGTCCAAATAGGAAAAGAGGAAGTAAAACTCACTTTTGTGTATGTCATGATCCTGTACTTAGAAAATTCTGAAGTATCCATGACAAAGCTACTTGAGCTAATAAATGAGTTCAGCAAAGTGGCAGGATACAAGATTAACATGCAAAAATCAGTAATGTTTTTGTACATTAGTACTGAACAATCTGAGGAGGAAACTGGGGAAAATTCCATTTACAATAGCAACAAAAAGACTCAAATACCTAGGAATTAATTTAACCAAAGAAGTACAGGACCTATATGCAGGAAACTACAAAAGAATGCTAAAAAAAATTTTTTTAAAGACCTAAACAAATGGAAAGACATCCTGTGTTCATGGAATGGAAGAATAAATATTGAGAAGATGTCAATCTTACCCAATCTGATTTATAGGTTCAATGCAATACCAATCAACACCAAACAACAGCTTACTTTACAGAATTAGAAAAGGCAATTACCAAATCAATTTGGAAAGGAAACCACCCGAATAGCCAAAAGCATTCTAAAAAAGAAGAGCAAAATGGGAGGAATTTCACTGCCTGACCTTGAAACATATTACAAAGCTACAGTGGTCAAAACAGCATGGTACTGGCATAAAGATAGACACATCGATCAGTGGAATAGTATTGAGAGTCCAGAAATAAACCCTCACCTATATAGTCAACTAGTTTTGATGAACCTATCAAGTTAACAGGACAAAACAGCCTCTTCAACAAATGGTGCTGGGAGAACTTGATATCTATTACCAAAAGAATGAAAGAGGACCCCTATCTCACCCCCTATACAAGAATCAACTCAAAATGGATCAAAGACCTAAATATATAAGCCAAGACCATAAAACTACTAGAAGAAAATGTAGGGAAACATCTTCAAGATCTTGTAATAGGTGGTGGTTTCTTGAACCTTACACCCAAAGCATGTGCAACAAAATTAAAGATAGGTAAATGGGACCTTTTCAGAATTAAACACTTTTGCACCTCACAGGACTTTGTCAGAAGGGTGAAAAGGCAGCCGACTCAATGGGAGAAAATATTTGGAAATCACATATGCAATAAGGGTTTAATTATCCAGGATATATAAAGAGATGTTACAACTCAACAATAAAGACAAACAACCCAATTAAAAAATGGGCAAAGAATAAAAAATAAAATAAAAAAAAAAAAGGGCAAAAGACTTGAATAGACATTTCTCTGAAGAAGAAATACAAATGGCAAAAGAACACATGAAGAAATGGTCAACATCACTCATGATTAGGGAAATGGAAATCAAAACTACAATGAGATATCATTTCATACCTATCAGAATGGCCACTATTAAAAAGACAGAGAACTACAAGTGTTGGAGAGGACATGGAGAGATAGGAACACTTCTTCACTGTTGGTGGGAATGCAGGATGGTACAACCACTGTGGAGGACTGTTTGGCAGTTCCTAAAGAAGTTGAATATAGACTTGCCACGTGACCCTGCAATACCACTACTGGGTATATACCCAGAAGAACTGAGAGCAGTGACACGAACAGACATCTGCACACCAATGTTCATAGCCACATTATTCACGATTGCCAAAAGTTGGAAACAACCCAGGTGTCCATCAACAGATGAATGGATAAACAAATATTCCGTGGTCTATTCACACAATGGAATATTATGCAGCTGTAAGAAGAAATGAAGTCATAAAGCATATGGCAACATGGAAGAAACTAGAGGACATTATGTTGAGTGAAGCAAGCCAGACAGAAAAGGACAAATACTGTATGATTGCGTTACTTTGGACCAAATATATTGTGTAACTTATTGTATGATTTAAAAAAAAATTATATGTATACAGTATATCTAATTGAGAAATGTATGTTTTTATTCAACTGTATTTTTTTTTATTTTTAAATTATTGTTTATATTTCTAATTATTATATATACAAAATAAAGTTTGCTAAAAAGAAAAAAATTAAAATAAAAAAAAATGTGGCCATCATCAGATAGTGCTGCTTTGGACCTGTGCCTCTCATTACTGTGGCACTCACCTCATGTGGCTATTTACATTTAAATTGTTAAAATAAAATAAAATAAAATAAAACAATTCACTTCCTCAGTCACACTAGCTGCATTTCAAGTGCTTACTAGGCACCTGTGTCTGGGGGCTGCCATATTGGACAATGCAGACTGTAGACATTTCCTTCATCGTAGGAAGGTCTATGGAATAGCCATACTACAGGCTGATTAATATCTTTGGGAAAAGATTATAAATCTTTCCCTTTCACAATTATATTCTCAGTTCCTAGAACAGTACCTGGCATATAGCATGTGATTATTAAATAGGGCTGAATAAATGATTTGCTTCACTCAAACTGTGTCAAGTGTCTCTTCTTTGCTCTTAAAATGCCCTGTGCTTGCTACCTCTACTATGGCACATCCTTCATTTTGATTGCTAGTGACTGTGTCTGATTTCATGGAAATCAGAGATAGGAGCTAATTAATTTCAGTGCCCTGGCATCACCCAGCCCATTGAGTGGTGATGGCAGCCAGGAGCTATATGTTGAACAAAAAAATGAGTCAATGCCTGGACTCAGAATGCCTTTTGTTTTTTTCCATTGTAGCATGTCATTTGTAATTTGATTGTCTGCCTGACTTCTCCCACACTATGAGTATTTCTTGGGGGTAGGAACATGGTTTGACTCATAACATCTATTATTTCCTATGAGGTCAACGCTACCTTATGTTAAGTGCTTACCTTGTGCCAGGCACTTACGATACACTTTATGTTCTGGAGTGGGCATTTTTCTTCTTTTTGGTTGCTTGGCATCTGACTATCCTTCCTATGTTTGGGGAATCCTCCATTTCATGGATCTTGGTGGCAGAAAGAGCCACCCCTCATTATAAAAGTCAGGAAGATCATATACAAACATAACGCTGAGTGGGGAAAAAAAAAAAAAAACAGAGAGAGAGATCTATAGCATATCATTTAGATAAATTAAAATGCTTCACCCCAAAACCTGCTAGCTAATGTTTATCGCAGCTTTATTCATAATCACCCAAAAGTGGAAGCAACCAAGATGTCCTTAAATAGGTGAAAAGAAAATGTAGTACAACTGTAAAATGGAATATTATTCAGCAATAAAAAGAAATGAGCTATCAAGCCTCTAAAAGATATGACTAAATCTTAAATGCACATTCCTAAGTGAAAGATGTCGGTCTGAGAATGCTACATACTTTATGATTCCAAATATATGACTTTCTGGAAAAGGCATAGCTATAGAGACAATAAACTACCAATGGTTGGCACGGGTTTGGGAAGTTGAGGTGAAGCACAGGAATTTCTTTTTAGGGTACTGAAACTATTCTGGTTTCTACTCTAATGGATATATGACACCATGCATTTGTCAAAACCCACAGAACTTTACAGCACAAAGAGCGAACCTTAATGTCTGCAAATTAAAACAATTTAGGAGGCTGGGGCATCCCAGTATGGAATGCAGAATAAGACAAAACTATCTAATTGTATTACAAATATATGAAACAACTGCCCTGAAGAGAGTGAGGTAAAAAGTTACTGGTGGAATTACATTTAATTGAGAAATGTATATATTTATTCATCTGTGTTTACTTTTTAGTTTTTAATTGTTTATATTTTCAATTATTAAATGTACAAAATAAAGTTAAAAAAAGTTACTGATGGAAGTAACTTTAGAAAGGAACAGAGTCTGGAAGGCGAAAGGCCAAAATAAACTTGTACATAAGCACTGTACGAATGTTGATGAAGTTGTTTCCCATGGGCGTATGTGTTAATTCAGATACTGCTACACATGTACACTGGAATTGAAAAATTAAATAAATGGATGGTGGATGGTGGGAGTCAGACTGCTCACTGGAGGAACAGGGAGTTTATAGATCAGCAACAGGAAGAAGCTAGAATGGTCCATGTGGTAATAGATTAGAGCCGAAGACATCAGTATGAACTAGAAGAATAAACATCTAAAAAAATCATGGGAACTGCACAGCACAGTAAACCCAGAGTTAAACCATGGGCAATTAATATGACAATTATAAATATGCTCCTTTATCAATTGTAACAAATGTGCACAGCAATTTAAAGTGTTAATAATAGGGTGGTGTGGAAATCCTGTACTTTGTGCATGATTATTCTGCTAACTCACAAAATTCCCCAATTAAAAAATGATGATGATGGGGAGACTGGATGTATTAGTTAGCCAAAGGGGTGTTGATGCAAAATACCAGAAATCTGTTGGCTTTTATAAAGGGTATTTATTTGGGGTAGAAGCTTTCAGTTACCAGGCCATAAAGCATAAGTTACTTCCCTCACCAAAGTCTGTTGCCACATGTTGGAGCAAGATGGCTGCCGACGTCTGCGAGGGTTCAGGCACCCTGGGTTCCTCTCTTCCTGGGGCTTGCTTCTCTCTGGGCTCAGTTACCCTGCTGTCTCCACATGGCTGGCTGTAGACTATCAGGCAACTGGCTCTGTCTCTCTCCCTGGGGCACGACTCTCTCCAGGCTCAGGTAATCTGCTCCTCTGTGTGCTTACTTCCCCAGGCTCCAGCATTAAAACTCCAGCTCTCTTCTTTGCCATGTAGATTTCTCAACGCCCTACTGACGTGGCCCAATCAAAGCCCTAATCATAATTTCATCATGCCCAGGTACAGACCAGTTTACAAACATAATACAGTATCTAATTTTGGAATCCATAAACAATATCAAACTTCCACACTGAGTGTGGAGTATGTGGGAACACTTTGCAATTTTCTTGTATATCTGCAAGTGTTCTAAAATAAAAAGTTTATTTTAAAAGTGAACGAAAAATGTGCTACACTAATGTAAAATGTTAAGAAATGAGAAAACTGTGTGTATGTGTGTGTGTGTAGTATATGGGGACTCTGTACTTTCTGCATTATTTTTCTATAAACCTACAACTGTTCTAAAAATAAATTCAAGAAATGATTGCACACAGGTGGAAACAACCCAAAAGTCCATCAATTGATAAATGGGTAAGTAAAATGTGGTATATCCATATAATGGAATATTATTCAGCTGTTTAAATGGGTGAAGTACTAATACATCATACAACATGGACAAACCTTGAAAATGTTATGGTACCTGAAAGTAGCCACATACAAGAGGCCACATATTATATAAAATTTATATATAAAATCTCCAGAATAGGCAAATCCATAGAGACAGAAGGAAGAGGTGATTGCCAGGACTGGGGGGATGAAATAGGGAGTGATGGCTTAATAGGTACAGAGTTTGGTGTGATGAAAATGTTTTTATAATGGAAGGTGGTGATGGTTGCACATTTAAAATGTACTAAATGCAACTAACGGTAAATTTTACATATATGTATTTTTTTTTTTACAACTAAACAAATGTATACACACAAAGTAATAATACACATTTTACAAACACACATGCAAATAAAAGGGTACACGTGAAACAGTTTTTTTAAAGATTTATTTTTATTTATTTATTCCTTTATTTATTTCTCCCCCTTCCCTCATTGTTTGCACTTGCTGTGCCTATTCATCTTTCTTGTTTCTTTAGGAGGCACTAGGAACCAAACCAGGGACCTCCCATGTGGTAGGTGGGAGCTCAATTGCTTGAGCCACATCCACTTTAGCCACATCAGCTTCCCAAAACACATTATAACGATTGCCTGTGTGTAAGATTGCCAGACAAAATACACGACACCTGGTTCAATTTGAATTTCAGGTTTCAAATGACAATTTTTAGTAGAAGTATGTCCCAAATTTTGCATAGGTCATACTTATATTTTTAAAAGTATCCACTTTTTAATCTGTAATTCAAATTACTTATACTAAAAATTGTTCATTTGAAATCTGAAATTCAAGTTTAACTGGGTGCCCTCTATTTTTTATTTGCAAAATCTGGCAATCCTACCTATGACAACTGGGAATGGAGGTATGTGGATGAAAGGGAATAAAAGAATAAACAAATATCTGAGAGAAATTCTTACAGGGACAATGACGATATTGTGTCATGAACCAAAGAAGAATAGTAATTCAAGCTTCTTTATTTGAAAAGCTACCAAGAAAAAAGAAAAGAAAATAAAAGAAAAGAAGAAGGTCAGCTACCTTTCCCAACCTTCTTTGCAACTATGGTATGGGCACATGACTCAGGCTCAGCCAAAGACACACACACACACCAAACATCAGTTCAAGAGCTAGGGAAGGGAAGCAGGTGTAGCTCAGTGGATGAGCACCTGCTTTGTATGTATGAGGTCCTGGATTCAATCCCCAGTACTCCCCCCCCCAAAAAAAAAAAAAAAAAAAAAGCTAGGGAAGCCAACAGCTTGGGGGTGGTGCTTCTATGGGGGGGGGCAGTGATGGCTGCAGTGAGATTGAGTTCCCAGTGCAGAAGTGGTCTTGGCTAAACTGTGGTGTCTCATGTCTTGGGGTGGCAATGGCAACAATGGTTGACCTGACAGGCTAGTTCTGTGGCAGGATTTGGGCTATTGTTCTGTTGACTTACCCTTGAGCTTGTTACTTCTCCTGTCCGCCAGTGATTCCCTGAGCTACCTAATATCTTTTTTTTTTTTTAAGATTTTATTTATTTATTCATTTATTCCCCCCTTGCTGCTTGCGCTCACTGGGTCAGCCAACCATGCGGGCGGGCTTGCCTTCACCAGGAGGCCCCGGGAACCGAACCCGGGGCCTCCCATATGGTAAACGGGAGCCCCACTGATTGAGCCACAGCCGCTTCCCCTAATATCTTTTAATCCACCTCTTTTCTCTTTAGGTAAGCCAGTGTTGGCATTTGTGGCTTATAGCAAAGAACCCTGTCTCATTTAATTTTCTCAGAAGTCCACTTGGGAACGTTTTCTTCCTCTGATGAAGCAACTCAGGCTCTGAGAGGTTAAGGGCCCTGACTAAGGACACATAACACTTTGTGGACCCAAGACTCAAAATATAGTTGAGCTGACTCGAGCACCTGAGATCTTAACCCTCCCAGCCTCTTACCTGCCATTAATAATGAGTGATCCCT
Organism: Tolypeutes matacus; assembly: GCA_026826555.1. Lineage (NCBI taxonomy): Eukaryota > Metazoa > Chordata > Mammalia > Cingulata > Chlamyphoridae > Tolypeutes > Tolypeutes matacus. Next base: position 183,039 of record JAKSZT010054318.1, read on the forward strand.
CGATTTTAAAATGGGCAAAATATTTAAATAAACATCGCACAAAAGAAGATATTAAAATGGCCAATTGCCATATGCAAAAGGATTCGTCATCATTAGTTTTTAGGGAAACATAACTAAATCCACAATGAGATACAACTTTACACTCACTAGAATGGCTGAAATTAAAAGGACTTTCAATATCAAGTGTTGGAGAGGAAACTCGTACGCTGCTGACAGAAGTGTACATTGGTACAGCACTTTAAAAAACATTGTTGGGGGGAAGCGGCTGTGGCTCAATTGGTTGGGCTCCCGTTTACCGTATGGGAGGCCCCGGGAATTGAACCCGGGGCCTCCTGGTGAGGGCAAGCTGGCCTGTGCAGCGCAGTGAGCTGACATAGCAAGATGACACAACAAAGGGAGACAAGCAGGCAGAGAAGAACACACAGCAAATGGACACAAAGAGCACAAGGAGCAAGGGGGGATAAATAAATAAAAATAAATAAATCTTTAAAAAAACAAAAAAAAAAAACAAAAAAACATTATTGGTACCAACTCTAGTCATAGGTATGTCCTAAGGCTCAGCACCCAGAAATACACGCAGTGAAAATGGGTGCTGATGTCCACCAATGACACGTACAAGAATATTTGTAGCAGCTTCATTCATAATAGACCAAAACTCAAAACAAAAGAAATGTAGGAATTTCCCTCAACAGTAAAAAGTGAAATAAATTGTTCTATAGTCACACAATAAAATCTGCACAACATAAAAACCTATTGATATACACAGCAACATGGAAGCTCTCACAACATTCAGTGAGAGAATTAGTCGGACATGAAAGAGTACCTATTAAAAAAATACACCACCAAAAGAAAAATAAAAAAAGAGTATCCATAGTACAATTCCATTTATATGAAGTTTCAAAACAGGCTAAAGTTTTTGGGAATAAGTCAGAATAGTGGTTACCCTTGATGGAGGCTAATGACGGATAGGAGGCTTGAGGGAGTCTTTTGGGATTGCTGGATATGTTTTCCAAGCCAGTCTCAGTGGTGATGTGGTTATGTACACTTGCAAAAATTTACTGATCCAAAACCCTAATGTTTGTGCACTTTATGTAAGATAAATACCAACATATAAAGATAAAAATAAATGAACAAGGAATGATGGCTTTCTACATGATGGATGGGGAAACTGAGGCAACATATGGGGCATGAAGTCAGACAATGTTTCTCAGATTTGTACAAGAGGTCAGATTGTTTTGAGATCAGAATCGGGATGGTATTCTCTTGCTCACATATGGTGATTCTTGCAATGCAAGAAATTATAACAATGAGGTGGAGCCAGTGGCCACTTGACAGTTTTTTGGGTAGGGAGGGGATGAGCAGTTGAAATACAGGGGCTTCTTTGGGAGTTGGAGGTTGTCCTGAGTACTGTTGTGGCAATGGATGTAGGCCATTTTAAATCAGCACACACCACTCAGAACTGAGTGGGAGAGAGTGTGGTCTACAGTGTGAACTGTGGTCTATGGTTGGTGGCAAGGCTCCAGGAGGTGTAGGTTCATTGAGGTTGGTGGGCCACACTATGGGAGATGTTTGTGTTGGATGTGGTGGGAGGTGTGGGAGGTGGGCAACATGGGAATCCGAGTGGGTTCCGTATAATATTTTAGGTAATCTAAGCACCTCTTAAAATATATGTATATATATATATAAAAAATAACATTTTTGTAAGCAAATACACATATATGCATATATATTTATATATCATTTTACAAATGTTTGTATGTATTGTGAGAATTTTGATTTTTACCCATAAAAAAAAAAAAAAAAAAAAATCGGGATTCAGTCATTTTTCAATCCCCCCAAACCTAGAAGGCTCTCTTGTCTGTTTGACCTTTTTTGTTTGTTTATTTGTTTGTTTGTTTTGTTGCTCGTTGTCTGTTTCTTCTTTAGGAGGCACCATGAACAGAACCTGGGACCTCCCATATGTGAAGTGGATGCCCAACTGACTGAGCCACATCTGCTCCCGCTTCCACCATTTCTAAATTGCCTCATTGAAGTCTGATGTTTGCATCCAGTCCTGATGGACTGCCTACTACTTCCGGGCAGTCTGCATTTGGCAAGGCAGCAACCTTGTCATGATTTTTCTTTTTTAGGAGGTACACGGGGACTGAACCCAGGACCTTGGATACGGGAAGTAGGCACTCAAACCACTGAGCTATACCTGGTCCCCATGATGGATTCTTAAAGTTGGGGAAGAGTGGGCACTCAAAGGCCCTGCCTTCTGGCTCTTCCTTGCCAGCACCCACACCCAGCATATGGCTGACCAGCTTCGGATCACTCCCTTGAAGGCTGGGAAATCCACACCTCCCGGGAGGCAGTTTCACACTCTCTTGCCTCTTTCCCTAAGGAAGTTCTCTTTCATTCTCATAAACTTTCTTCACAGCTTCACTCCTTGTAGCTCCCAGGGTCTACCAAACTATGTCCCTAAAATGAAGGTGTTGGGTTGAGAATGCATAAAGACATTTCTAACTTTGGGTTCTAATCCTGACTGCCACCTCTTCTTGTGTGACCACGGACACTTCACCTAATCCTCATCTGTGAAAGGCTAGGTCTGAATTTGAGAAACTAAAGGAACTTCTAGCTCAAAATTCTAGTCTTGGCCTACAGAAAGCTCCCAAGTGATACCGAATGTGTCCCTGCCTATTTTGAATTCCAGTCTCCTGGTCTGAATTCACTGAATTCACTGGTGGAAACAAATCCTCCGGTGCTGAGACCGGGCGAGGCTTTCGATGTTTTAGTCTTTGTCGCCCTCACGGGGCCGAGGAGAGGCCGGTGACTGCGGCAGGTATTCAATCAATCGGATTTATGGCCTCTTCGAGGGAGGAAAGCAAGGACTGCATCGATCTGGTTTGCTCATTCTTTTATTCTCAGAGGCTGGCATATAGTAGGGATTTAATGAATATATGTTGAAATGAAACCCTAAATAAAATAAAAGGAAGAATGAAGGAACTGACCAATATCAGTGGAAAAAAGGGCTTCCGGAACATGCCTGCGAGGGCATGTGTTTCTGAGCGGACGACTTTAGCGGGGACCCCGCCCCCTTGGTTGGAGGGAGCTCAACGACCTCCTGGGGGACTTAGCAGGGGCTCCCGAAGCATGCGGGAGGGGTGCTGGGAGGGTAGAGGGTCCTCCAGAGAGCCCCTGTCGGTGCTGGGGTGGGCATCCAGAGGCACAGAAAGGCTGGGACACACTGATCTGGAGTAGGGGTGTTTAGGGAGGATCAAGGAATTTTGTGTCAGAGAACCACTCCGGACATAGAAGGGGCATCAACTAGGGAGGCCTTGGTGGGCCTTGGAAAGTAATGTTGGGGAGCTGATGGAGTGGGTCAGATACAAGCTCTCTGAGGTAAGAAACTTCTGGGGGATAGGAACACCAATTGATGTAGGAGGAACATGAAAAGAAGGGATCTTTGAATTGGAGAGAAAAAAAAAAAGTCTGGAAATATAGCAAGAGAGATCGTAGAAGAGAAGGGTAACTCTGATGGGGAGGAATAGAGAAGCTGTGAAAAGAAACCCCCTGAGTAGTAGTTTGAAAGCAAGGATAGATAACCCCAGAATTGTAAAGAAAAGTGTGAGTCATACAGATCCAGGGGAGTATAAGGCCACCCTCAGGGCACACTACAGGAATTGGGTTTATAGACCCTGGCAGCTGGTGCAAATGCCGGGAATGTGGAAAAGTGGTAAAGTTAGAAAGTCTAGGGGTTGGGCACAATGAGAGAAGGTCATGGGAAATGTCCCAGCCCTTTTGAGAGAGGAGGCATTTGTTTAAGGTGGTGGAGGAGGATGAAATAGGTAAGCAGAAATGGGGAGATACAGAGAGGTTCTTTGGCAGCCCCAAACCTTAACTTACCTCCTCCTTTGGTTTATTATTTTTCTCCTTCCTTTAGCCACTCCTTTGGATTTGAGGATGTCCCTGAGTTTATCAACAACCATGGATTCTCCTGCCCCCAACTTGTACCCCTCCCCTGCCTTGAGCCCTACTCCATTCTCTTCCTGGGGGCCCCCAGGCTCATCTCCTGCCCCAAATCAAGGCTGATACTTGCTCACTGAGTAGGAGGGTATATTGTATACCTACACATATACAAAACAAGTGGAAGTGCCCTATGACAACCAGGAAGTTAATGGAACTGGTGCTTTCCTGGTTTATAGATGGCCCCAACGCCTTTAGGCCTTCAAGAATGCTTTCTGCGGAAGAGGATGTGGCTCAAGCAGCTGGGCTCCCACCTACCACATGGGAGGTCCTGGGTTCAGTTCCCAGTGCCTCCTAAAGAAGACTAGCAAGACATCCAGCTGATGCAATGGGCTAGCTTGGCGAGCTGACACAACAAGATGATGCCATGAGATGACACAACCAAGAGAACACAACGAGAAATCACAATGAGAGACACAACAAACAGGAAGCGGAGGTGGCTCAAATGATTAGGTGCCTCCCTCCCATGTCTTGGTGCATTAGGGAAGACTGACTCTATAACTGATGCAGGCAGAAAATTGATGCCTTTAGTAAGCAGTGTTTTGGGAATCCTTCCCCAGGTCTTCAAAGCCTGGGCCTGGGTGAGGCCAATTCCAGAGCTTGACTCTGTCTTCACGAATAGACAAAGACAACACTAGTTTCTTGTCTTGTTCTTCTTTGTTTCTTCTCTCTGTTTGAAAACTGCCACAGTCTTGGAAAAAACATCCCCATTTGTTTGGGGTTGATGGGTTTCCAGGAACCAGGGATTTTCAGTTTTAAAACCGGCAAACCAGGATGAGTTGGTCACCTACTATGTTCTCACCTGGATCCCCCAAGATCAAGCTGACACTTACCTACTGACACACTATGTGGCTGGAGGAGACAGCTCAGGAGGATGCAAAGGGAGATGGGTGTCTCCCACCCAGAGCTTCCCCTGCTCTGAGTGCCTACAAATCTTCAAGAGCCTGTTCTTCTTCATGTAACAGCATGTCTCACATTCAGAACTCAGGTCTTATTTGTGTGGCATCTGTGGGAAGGCCTTCAAGCACTCCAGCAACTTATGCCAGCACTGGCTGGCCACCTGGGATGGGATGACTGCCGTCATGCCTGGCACCTCTGCCCCCAACTTTTCCAGGATACCCAGGAACTGGCCCAGCTGCATTAACCATGGAAGGGTTTTCTGGATAGCTGTGGGTTTGGGGTTCAGGTGTACTCTAGATCTGGATATCATTTTCCTTCACTGCTTTGGCCCTGTGGAGGATGTGGCATAATATTCTAAGTAGCTGTGTGACTCAGGGCCCATGACCACCACCACCCTTCTCTGTCCTTGGTTTACCACCTAACCAATGTGGAAACAATCAATACTGACTCCATTTTCTTTCTGTCAAACTTATTAATGTGAAATTGGAATGATAAATGATTTTTTTTTTTTTTACATTTTTTAAGGATTTATTTATTTACTTACTTTTATCCATTTTTACCTCCCCCCCCCCATTTTTGCTGTTTCTGTGTCCATTCGCTGGGCAACTCTCTATGTCCATTTCCTGCCCTCTCTTCTCATCCTTCTCCTTCTGTCTTTACTGGGATTCAATCCTCGGGATCTCCAATGTGGGAGAGAGGCATCCTACCACCTGTGCCACATTAGTTCCTGGTTTTTCGGTGCTTCTCATCTTGGCTCTCCCTTGTGTCACTCTCCTGTTATGTCATCATCTTGCTGTGTGGCACATGGGGCCTGATGGCGCACCCATGTGCGGGGCCTGGCGGCGCACCTGCATATGGGGCCTGGTGGCCCATGCGCCTTCTATGTTTTCCTTTTTTAAAGATTTTATTTATTTATTTATTCATTTATCCCCCCCTTGCTGCTTGTGCTCGCTGGGTCAGCCAACCACGCCGTGCGGGCGGGCTTGCCCTCACCAGGAGGCCCCGGGAACCGAACCCAGGGCCTCCCATATGGTAAACGGGAGCCCTACTGATTGAGCCACAGCCGCTTCCCTATGTTTTCCTTTTTTAAATTTTTATCAGGAGGTCCCAAGGATTGAATCCAGGTCCCTCCATATGGGAGATGGATGCCCAACCACCTGAGCCACATCTGTCGTCCTGCTGTATCTCTTAAGGTTGACCAAAGATACCCAAAGTTACAGTCATTTCCCATACAGGATGGCCATATATTAAATAGGGCCTAGTTTATCACCAGCATTCTAAAAACCAGACCTAGGGAGAAAAACTACATCTGGGGACACATGCATGGTTTCTAATATAGCGAATGTTTAGCCTACCCTGATTATCACAAAATCAGGTCAGCGATGACAAATGATTATACTAACCATCTTGATTTGCTTGAGCTTCCATTTTATCCAGGTGCTTAGAAAGAAGAAACAGAGGCTAACTGAACCAGGCTGACATACCAATGATTCTTTATGGTGCTGATTAAGACCTCTGCCTCTGCCCAGAAAAAGGAACTGTAACAAAGAGATCAGGTTGACACCAGCAAAGTCGGCTGATCTTCACCAGGTGGCTATAATCTTATGCTAACATCCTGGTTGCTGGGCCTCAAGGACCCCTGCCAGGATAGTCCACATTCCCCTATAGTTCACAACACCCTTATAGCTCATGCAGCTCACGTACCCATGGTAACTCATGTATCTCTCATCCTGCCCCGCCCCATTCCCCCACAAGCAGCCATATCAGAAGCTCACCCAGCTCAACCCTTTGAGCAGAAAGCTCTTTTGGTGTTACTCCTGCATTAATGCAACTATAGCTCAATAAACTTGCTCCGCACCCCCTTTTTGAGTCTGTTTATTTTATTTTCAGCACAACATTAATTCATGGGGCCTCAGTTTCCTCAACTGTCCCGTGGATTGAGTAGTTCCGGTCCTTACAAATCACTCTCCCTTTCTGGTTTCCTGTACAGAGTGGCCAACAATTCCCACTCTTCAAAACTTTTCTTGAGCCCGGAAGGATAAAGTGATTTTTTAAGTGATGACTTTTTGGACATGAGCCATTACTTTTGTCTTCCCTTCCTCTGCATCAAGCATGTCGCCAAATAATGACTTTATGTTGGCTTTTTTGTGTGTGATGCGGAAAGGTGAGGGTTGCAGGTCTCCGGAACCGTTGATTGAGGTGATTGCTTCCCGCCGGGGCGCTTTCTAAGGACCCAACTCGCCACACACGCGGCGGAAGGGGAAGCCGGGCTCCTGGCTCTCCCGGCCCGTTCTCACCGCGCGGCCGGGAGCCCGGAGCCACCCCTGGAGCTCGTTCCTACCGAGCTCAGACCCCAGAGGCCGCCTCCCCACAAGCCGGCGCCTGTAGGTAAGCGCTCAGTGCCCAGCGTCGAGCGGGGCGGGGGATGCCTAGAGGGCTGTGCGTGGACCATAGAGACTCTGGGAATTCTGGGCTAGAGGGGCCCGCGTCGCGGACGCACCGCCGCCGCCTGGCTAGAGAGGCCTCGAGAGGGGCATTAGCCGGTGGACTCGGTTAGACTGGGGGGACGCGCGTATCTTGGGTTGTGGGCTGGAGAGGCTTTGAGCCGGTGAGTTTTGGAGAAAGATCTTCATTCAATCCCTTCTCCTCCCCTCAGGCTCAGGATCCCGAAGTGTACTTTGCTCCTGTTCTCTTTGTGGAGGACATGGACCCCTTTCCTTCCAGGGTGACCTCTGTCTCCGAACTGGCCTCCTCCTCCTCCCCGGCCGCCCCTGCCCCTCCTCAAAAGGACCGTCACCTCCTCATTGACGTGAATGGTGTCCCCTACATGTACACAGTGGACGAGGCGCCCCCGCCCGAGCCCGAGCCCGAGCCCGAGCCGGCCAAGGGCTTCACTTGTCCCCAGTGTTTGCAGGTTTTCAAGAGCGCCCTGAACCTGAAGAACCACAGCATCTCCCACTCGGAGCTCCGGCCCTACATCTGCGCCATCTGCGGCAAGACCTTCAAGAACTCCGGCAACTTGGCGATGCATCGCTTCATACACCTGTAACCCCTACCTATAGTGGCTTATACTCGTTATTGTGATGATTATTTTACGCTCCTTTACATGATACTATAGTTGTTTTTACTTGTAATTGTAATGGCTATTTTATCTTAGTTACTTGTTATTGTAATGGTAACAACGCCACTTCTCATTTGAATCCATAAAGCCATGAGACTGATTTGATTGGAGGGGCTCTGTCTCCACTGCCGGTTGACCTTGCATTAAGACTGATTTGATTGGAGTTGGCCTTGCATTAAAGCCCTTTCTCTCTCTGAAGCACCCATGTCACCATATTCATTCCAGTGTGCATGGCTTGGCAAACCTGTGGTTTTTGGCAACACACTTGCCTGCTCTGTCCCTGGCATTGCCAGGATGCCCAGCACCTGGCCCAGCATATCCAGGTCCACTAGGCTGGAAGGAACTTTTCTGGACCCTAGAGGCGATGGGCTCCATGGAATCTCTTGTGTTTGGCACAGGTGGTGGGGGCCTGAGCCTGGCCTCACTGCTTACTTGCTGTGTGGCCCGAGGCACGTGATGTCTCTCTGGGCACAAGTTCCTTAATAGAGAGGGAGTGGCTTGTGGTCTCTGAACCGTTCTCCCAGCCACTCTGAGAGGAGTGAGTCTCTTGTTGGATCCCTGACTCTACCACTGCTCCTCTTTATAACCTGGAATCAATCACGGACCCATTCTGGAACTCAGGTTCCCCCATCTGTAAAATGGGACCACAGGATGAATCAGACATCAGAATGTCCACTGTTGTAGGTAATGCACAACTGTCAGATGAAGTACAAAGTTGCACATATTGCGCTATTACTTCTCTGTAGTAACTCGTGGTGCCTGCTGTGAGGAACTCAAATAAATGTTCGTTAGTTTTGGTTCTTATTGTTAGTGTGGCAACCCAAACGACCTAAGAACCTTTCTTTTTGGGTGTGAGTTTCTAGTCGGAGGGCTTTCTTAGGGCCACCTCATGGCCCGCCTGAGTCCGGAAGAGGCGGGCCCATCCTGGAGGTCAGAGCTGTCGCCGGAACTCATCTCTGCAGCCACTTCCGGGCTCTAAAGTTTGCTTCCAGGGTATGGCGGCTAGCCTGGAGCTCGCGGGGGCGGGAAGGTTCAGGGGAGGGCGGTGGGCGTTGGAGACTAAAAGCCCCCGGCGGAGGCCTGGCGAAGGGCTACAGAGACCGGGGAAGTGGGGGTTCAGAAAGAAGCCTGGGGAAAGGATTACTTGGACCCAAACTGACCCAGAAGCAGGGTTTGGCGCGCCAGAGACAAGCGAGATGCTGGACCGGACGTCAGGTTTGGGTAGGGTCTGCCACTCTGGGGCTGGAGATCCGAGGCCCCCGCGGGCCCTTTGAGGCTCCATGGAGTGCCCCTGATGCGCACGTCACTGGTCTGAGGCAATTAAGTGAGGCCACGGACACCAACATGCTGTATGAACTGAGGAGCTTGTATAATGAAGTTTGGGGGACACGGGTGATGCATTGCAGATTAGGCTGGGGAGAGAGATTGCCGAAGGCTAAGCTGTTTATCTGATGGAGACGTGATGGCTGAGATGGGAATTCCGGAGTGTACAGGCTGTGTTCCCGAATTTGAGAAGTAGAGAAGTCAGAATAGTTCATTCACTGTCGCTGAACAGATGGGTGAGTGGAGGGGTGGGACAGGTGCCTGGAGAGGGATTGGAGACAGATTGTAGGAGGCCTTGAATGTCAGGCTAAGGAGTGTATACTGTAGACAGAGCCACGGGAGGATTTTTTAAAAGATTTACATTATTTGTTTATCCTTCCGCCTCACCTCGTTGTTTGTGGTCACTGTCTGCTCTGTGTGTCCATTTGCTGTGTGCTCTCTGTGTCTGCTCCTTTTCTCTTTAGGAGGCACCAGGAACCGAACCCAGGACCTCACGTGTGGAAGAGAGGCGCTCAATCACCTGAGCCACCTCAGCTACCTGGTTTGTTGTGTCTCTCATTGTCTTTCCTCTGTGTCTCTTTTGTTACATCATCTTTTTGTATCAGCTTGCTGTGCCTGCCCGCCGCACCAGCTCGCCTTCTCCAGGAGACGCCAGGAGCTGCACCCGGGACCTCCCATATGGTAGGTGGAAGCCCAATTGCTTGATCCACATCCGCTTCCACACGGGAGGATTTTGAACATAGGAGGTGTTAGGAAGTTCCTTCTGGAGCTGGTAGACCTGTGAGCAGGACAAGGAGGAAGTGCCTAACCAGCTTGGGGGTCAGGGAAAGTAGGATTCCAGAAGGCGAAGGAGGAGATGGCCAGTAGAGGCAGGGGGAAGTTTCCAGGCAGAGGAAAACACTTATGCCTTTGTGCCTAGAGTTGTGCAGTGCAAGTTCTGTGAGGGGGCCATGAGATTCGCTGTGTGGCCGGAGCACAGGAATGGAGAGATGAGGTGGAGAAGGTGGCTGGACCACATCTCAAAGGGCCCCACATTCCAGGCTGAGGACCTTGAACTTTGTCCTGAGGGTCATGGGGGCCATGGGAAGGTTTTCAATGGTATAGCTTTTGCATCTGACCCAGACGTGAGAAGGCTCTTTATGGGCCAGTGTGGGAAGGGAACTGGAGGCCATCATTCCAGGGAGAAGCTGGTTTTCAGGGGTCGAGGTGGGAGAGGAAGGAGCCAAAGCTGGGCTTGGAGAATGGAGGGGAGCACACGGCTCAGAGCATTTCAGAGGTCAGGAGTGATAGAACTGGGTGTCTGTTTGGCTTTGGTGGATGAGGAAATGAGAGCATTCTCGGCTCTAGACCTGTGTCGATGGTGGGCCTCCATCATGCTCATGCCCCAGGAGGGTGAGCATGGTAGGACAGGGTGGTTGAGTTCATTCATTTATTCATTCATTCCACCAATATCGAGTTGAGCCCCTACCCTTGCCCAAGAGCTTTGCTGGGGTTTGAGGATACAGTCGTGACCAGGACAGGCAAAATAGCAAATCAAGAAACAAATGAGGTCATCTTGGATTTTGATATGAGATGTGGAGACAGACAGACAGACTGGTGAGACAGAAGAGGGGATCACCTACCTGAGTAATGCTGTGGGTGAAGACTGCTCTGAAGAAATATTATTTAAGCCAAGACCTGAATGGCCAAAAAGAACACATCTTTTTGAGGGTTGAAGAGGAATATTCTGGAGAGGGGAAGAGCAAATGTAAAGGCCTTGAAAGGCTTTGGGATTTTATTCTTGGAGCAGTGTGTTGGGCTTTTCTTAGGTACCAGGGCTGGGGATTGAACCCGGGACCACGTATGTGGGAAGTGGGCGCTCAAACACTGAGCCACATAGCCTCCTTAACTTTATCTATTTACTTATTTTAAAGATTTATCTATCGATGCTCTTTCCCCCTTGTTTTGTGCTCGCTGTCTGCTCTCTGTCCATTTGGTGTGTGCTCTCTGTGTCTGCTTGTCTTTTCTCTTCTCGTCTTCTCTTTAGGAGGCACCGGGAACCGATCATGGGACCTCCGATGTGGGTGAGAAGCGCTCATTCGCTTGAGCCACCTCAGCTCCCTGGTTTGTTGTGTCTATCATTGTCTCTCCTCTGTCTCTTTTTCTTGTGCCAGCTCTCCACGCAGGCCAGCTTGCCTTCACCAGGAGGTCCTGGGAAACGAACCCAGAACCTCCCATATGGTAGACAGGGGCCCAATTGCTTGAGCTACATCCGCTTTCCCTTAATTTTATTTTAAAAGAAGTTTTAGATTACTGAAAAGGTACATTGTAAATATAGGGGATCCCCATATATTCCATCCCCTCCCCCTCCCCCACTTTTCCTGATCAACAATGTCTCTTTATTGTGGTACATTTGTTACAATTGATGAACAAATATTGAAGTGCCGCTACTAATTGTGGACTATATTTTACACTCTGCCCCGCACAATTTAATAGGTTATAACAGAATGTATAATGGCCCGTATCCATCATTGCAATGTCATGCAGAACAATTCCAATGTCCCAAAAGTGCCCCATGCTGCACCTATTCCTCTCTCTCCCTCCCCTCGGAACCTCTGGTGATCACTGCCTTTATATCAATGTTACAAATTCTTCCATTGCTAGAATAAGTCCATGGTTGCACTCCCCCGTGCAGAGGGCTTGAAGTTGGAGAAGGACATGATTCTATGGGTTTTAAAAAAATACCACTTGTATTGCCAGAGGGATTAGATGAGGTAGAGGGGTGGGTGGGCCCCAGTGGGGGGCTGCTGCAGTGAGCTGATGGGGGTGGTAGCGGGTGGTGGCTTGCACTGGGGGGTGAGGGGGAGGGGAAATTAGAAGTGTGAGGTTCCCACAGACAGTGCTTAGGAGGCAGGCGGAAGCAGGCGCCATCCTGGACTGCTGAGGATTAAGTGCGTGTAGGGATGGGTGGACCGAGTAAGGGTTCAATAAATCTTGGTTCATTGTTATTTCTGGGGATGGCTGTCACGGGTGCATCTAGTTGTAAGGGTCTGAAACTCAGCGGAGGGATCTGGGACTGAGGCTGTGACTGGGAAGTTGGTGTGGACCCCTGGTTCTCAGCTTGCAGCAATTTTGCCCTCCAGGGTACATTTGGAGATGCATGGAAACATTTTGGGGTGTCACAATGGGGGCGTGTGTGTGGGGTGCTACTGGCATCTAACGGGTGGCCAGGAACGCTGCTGAACATCCTTCATGCAGTAGCCCTCAGCAAAGAAGGCACCAGTCCCCAATAGCAGTAGTGCTGTGTTGAGAATCCCTAGTGTAGACAGAGGGTGTAGTGGAAGGTATGAGAATGTAAGTCACAAGAGGGACTTAAATGTGCATATGGGTGACCCAGCATGCCCTGTCCAGCTCACCAGTCCCCACTCTCCTTCCTGTCCCCACCATAAAGTTATAAAGAATCCAACAGAAATATAATGTGAGCCTTTAAATGTTCTCGTCACCACATTAAAAAAGTGAAAGACACAGTTGAGATTAATTTTAATAATATTCCTTACTTAACCCAATACATGCAAAGTATCATTTCTAAATGTAATCAACAAGAAATTATTGAGTCTTTTTTTTTTTTTTTTTTGAAACTAAGTCCTCAAAATCTGTCAGGCATTTTACATTTGCGGCACATCTCAATTCACACCAGCCACGTGTGGAGTGCTCACTAGTGGCGTGTGGCAGTGGGGACTGGTGGGGAGCCCAGCCCTCAGGATCTTTAATTTTTTTTTTTTTTTTTAAGATTTAATTTATTTATCCCCGCCTCGCAGCCTGCACCCGCGTGTCCATTTGCTGTGCGTTTTTCTGTCTGCTTGTCTCCCTTTGTTGGGACGTGTTGCGGTGCCAGCGCCGCGCGCCGCGTGGGCCTTCACCAGGAGGGCCTGGGAATCACCCGGGCCTCCCACATGGCACACGGGAGCCCAGCCAGTTGAGCCACAGCCGCTTCCCTCGGCATCTTTAATTTTAGTCTAATTCAGAGTTGTTGGATCATTCCAGTGTTTTCTGAAGAAAGCAGATGCTTTTGCATTTCCAGCAGATTGTTGCCATGGTTTCAAGAGTGTCTTAAAAATTAGAATTTTTATGTGCATTTACTGGCTTTTTAAAATATTGCCTAGTAATTCATAAACATAAAAAAAAGAAACACCAAAACATCTTGTAGTCAAAAGCTAAACATAATGGTGTGCCCTTTTTGGCCCGTGGGCCTCCAGCTTGCAGCGGTGGAGTGTGGTCCACTGCTGGGTCAGTCATCTGTTAGGAAAATTAAATAAAACGAAAAATGCAGTTTCCCAGTCACATTTCAAGTGCACAATAGCAACGTGAGGCGAGTTGCATTTAAATTGGTACAAACCAAACAAACTTAAGTATGCGTTTCCAGTGCGCAAAAGCTGCGCGTGGCGGTCTATGGAACATTTCCACCACGCAGGAAGTCGGACAGCTCTCTAGGACATAGCCCTGGTCGTCCTGGGCCCTGGCAGGGCGCCATAACAGCCCCTTCCCTCCCCTCTGCTGCTCCCGGCTGCCCGCCAGGTGCTGCTGCCGCCGCCCTAGGCCAGGGACCCGCCGAGCGCCGCGGGCCGCGGGCCGCCCCCGACGCCCGAGCCCCTCGCCTTCAAGCGCTCCAGCGGCCTGGCTTAGGGCTGCGCCGCCGACCCGCCGCACGCCCGCTGCCTCTGCCCGCGCCTCGGTTTCCCCATCTGCCCAGTGGGAAGTGCCACACCTCCCCTCTATCAGGCGATGCCAGGCCTTGTCTGGGCCTCAGTTTACCTTTCTGCCCGATGGAAAGTGCCACACCTCCTCCCCTCTGTATCCGACGACGGACTGCCTTGTCTGGGCCTGGGCCTCAGTTTCCCCGTCTGCCCGATGGGAAGTGCCACACCTTACCATTATCTGGCGACGTCTGGCCTCCTCTGTGTCTCTGTTTCCCCAGTTGCTGGAGGGGACAATCATGGCTGTGCCACATCAGGGAAAATGGCCGGCCTCCGGGCCTCGGTTTCCCCATTTGCTCAGCTGGCAGAACTATCCCCTCGCCCGGGCCTCTGTGATGCCAGGTGGCTTTGGGCAGGCGGAGGTGGCCCCGCGGAAAGAGGGCCAGCCCTGGCGTGCCCGCTCCCTGTTGCGGGGCTCTCGGCAAACTACTAAACCTCGCCCAGCCCCGGCTCAGCGGTCCGTCTCTGTCAAGCGATAGGGCTGGGGCGGGACCGGCTTCCTTTGAGTCTCGCTCCTTCCCCGCGCTCCCCCAGGTGTCCGGTCTAGCTGGGCGCGGAACCTTCGTTCCGGGCGCGCGTGTTTCCGGCCGGTGCCCTTTCCCAGGGACGCCGCCGCCCCCCGCGCCCCGCGCCCGCGCCCCCCGTCCCCGCGTCCCCGGCGCCGCCGGCCCGGAGCTCCCCGGAAGCCTCGGCCCCGCCGCCGCCGGCGCTCGCTAGGGGAAGCGGGGCCGCCCGGGACCTCGGCCCGCTCCACCGGACCCGAGAGGCCGCTGCACCGGGTACGGGGGCCGGGATGGAGGCGGGAGCCTGGCCCCGCGACGGCGCCCCGGTGGGGAAGGGCCGGGCGGGCGGGCGAGGGGAGCTGGGGGCGCCGTCGCCCTTTGTAGAAGTGGGGGAGTGGGGGGTCCCGGGGGTGCGGGGCGGGGGGCGTCGGGCCGCTGTGGGGAGCCGCGATGTAGAGGAGCAACGGGGATGCCGGGCCGCGTCCAGAAAGGAGGGGAAGGGGGTCCAGAGGCCTGAGGTGTCTAGGCGGGGTGCGGGGCCCTGGGCATGCGGAGAGGAGGCAGACGGCGGCTTACGGGCTCGGGAGAGGGGGCCGAGGCCTGGGGGTGCAGGCTCCGTGAGTGGAAAGTGGGGAACTGGGTTAGTGGGGCTCTGGGGGTGTCCTGGGGGGAGGAGGCACCGCGGAGGCCGCGGAGTGGCGGCGGGACGGCCGAGGCTGGTGCCGCTGCCCGGGGGAGCGGATGCAACCTGAGCTGGGCCGGGCGGCGGGGACGAGGAGGAAATGCCCGGAGGCAGAGAAGCCCTGGGGCGTGAGATAACCGGGCCGTGGAGAAGAGGGACGTGGGCTTGGAGAGAGACTGGCTGGTGGGGAGGAGGGAAAGGGACGAGGCGGATGATGCCCTCGGGTCGCGCCGCGGGGCTGAGAGGAGGACCCGGGAGGAAGAGCTGGTTGGGGTGGGGGTACGCTGGGCTAGTGTGAGAGTCCAGGAGGCGGCGTGCTGGAGCTCCGAGGGATCTGGGCTGGAGTCAGGGTTTTATGTGGAACAGAGTAGCAAGCAGCGAGCGCGGGGACGTTCGGGGAAAGGACGTGGCGATCGTAACTTCTCTCCCCTTCGCCGCTCCCAGCTGCCGCTCCAGATGCTGCTGCTGCCGCCGCGGCCACCCCACCCTCGGTCCTCCTCTCCGGAGGCCATGGACCCTCCGTCCCCCAAGGCTCCCCCCTTCCCCAAGGCGGAAGGCCCCTCTTCCACCCCTTCCTCGGCGGCGGGGCCCCGACCCCCGCGGCTGGGTCGCCACCTGCTCATCGACGCCAACGGGGTACCCTACACGTACACGGTGCAGCTGGAGGAGGAGCCCAGGGGCCCGCCCCAGCGCGAGGCGCCCGCGGGAGAGCCCGGCCCCCGCAAGGGCTACAGCTGCCCGGAGTGCGCCCGTGTCTTTGCCAGCCCCCTGCGGCTGCAAAGCCACCGTGTATCGCACTCGGACCTCAAGCCCTTCACGTGCGGCGCCTGCGGCAAGGCCTTCAAGCGCTCCAGCCACCTGTCGCGGCACCGCGCCACGCACCGCGCCCGTGCCGGCCCGCCGCACACCTGCCCGCTCTGCCCACGCCGCTTCCAGGACGCCGCGGAGCTAGCGCAGCACGTGCGCCTCCACTAGGGTCGCGGCTCGGAGGCTCTCTGGGTCACCACGTCAGTCCCACACAGCGGCACTCCCACACACACTCCCTGGCTGTACTGAGGTTATTGCCTTGCCCTGGCCCTCAGTTTCCCCATCTATCCAAAGGGAGAAGTATCATTCCTCCCCTCCTCCTCCTCCCAGCTGTGTGATGTAGACCGAGTCGTTGTCCCTCCCTGGGCCTGTGAAATGGGTGGACTGGAGAAGAGGCAGACGAGAGAACACGGGCCTGGCTTCCTGCCTGGCTGTGCTGTGTGAGCCTCTGCGAGTGCCATCACCTCTCTGAACCTTAGTTTCCTGCTCTCCAAAATGGTCAGCACCTTGTCCAGGTGGAAGAGATGACAAGAGCACGAGCACGGTCTGGTTCATTTCTGTAGTTCTCCCTTCCGCCCACTATCCCGACATCCTTTGCTCAATAAACATTCCTCATTCCATTTTCGAGCTCTTTATTTTGCGTTTGGGGAGTGGGGCTGGGCTGGCGGACTTAAAGCACCTTGGGAACCTCCGTCTCCGCCTGTGTTTCCGGCCGGAGCCGTTTCCCGAATGCCCCGGCGCCCCGCCCCCACCCTCCTCCCCTGGACCCTCTGCTCCTCTTCCCGCCGCCCCGGCCCCAGCCCCAGCCCCTGGGGGCCCTTCCGCGGGGCCCGGGCCGCCGCCACTAGCAAGCACGAGGGTAGCCCGGGGCCGTCCCGGAGTCGCCCGGGCCTAAGAGACTGCTGCACGGGGTACGGGGGCCGGGAGCGGGCGGAGGGGCGGGGCCGGCCCTCTGGGGTCCGGGAAGGCACGCCTCGGGAGGAGTGGGTTAGAGAGCGCTGGGACCCCGGAAGAGCTGGGCTGGGGAGAGAACCGGGCGGTGGACGGCGGCTCCGGGGCGGGCGAGGACCTGGGGGGCGTTGCGGCGCGGTCGAGGGGGCGTGGGCGTCCTAGGAGAGGCAGTAAAGGCTTCTGGGTGGAGGATGTAGGATGGGCTGGCACCAAAATTGGGATCGGGAGCACAGAGCAGGGAAAGACAGACCTGCAGGTCTGTGGAGTGGGGCAGGATAGAGGTCGTGGTTGTGCCAGAGAGGGAAAGGTGAGCCTGTGAGTACAGTGGGCAGCTCTGGCAGAGAACAGGTTTGCGAAGGGGAGAGGCGCAAGGCGCTGTATAGATTCTGTACAGAGTCCGGGGGTGACTGGAAGGACCACAGGAGATTGAGAAGGGAGGGCGATGCAGAAGTTCTAGGCATAGTACACAGAGAAGACGCCGAGCCTCCCTCTTCTGTGTAACCACATCCTTTCTCCAGTCCACCAGGCCTCAGGTACCCCTCCGATGCTGGTGCTGCCACCCCCCTGTCTCCAGCCCCCCGCACTTCCCTCCATTGAGGCCATGGAGGTCCCTCCCCCTCGGACAGGTCAGTCCCCAGAACCAGGACCGTCCTCCTCCACAAGCTCTCCCCAGACTTCGTCCCCTCTGCGGCCTACCCACTACCTGCTCATTGACACCCAGGGTGTCCCGTACACCGTGCTGGTAGATGAGCAGGTACAGAGGGAGCCTGGAAGCGAAGGGGCTTCAGCCCAGAAAAAGTGCTACAGCTGCCCCGTGTGCTCCCGGGTCTTCGAGTACATGTCTTACCTTCAGCGACACAGCATCACGCACTCCGAGGTGAAGCCTTTCCAGTGCGACACCTGCGGGAAGGCCTTCAAGCGGGCCAGCCACTTGGCGCGGCACCACTCCATCCACCGGGCGGGTGGTGGAAGGCCCCACAGCTGCCCACTCTGCCCTCGCCGCTTCCGCGATGTGGGTGATCTGGCCCAGCACAGCCGTGTCCACTCCGGGGAGCGTCCCTACCAGTGCCCGCACTGCCCACGCCGCTTCATGGAGCAGAACACGCTGCAGAAGCACATTCGGTGGAAGCACCTGTGAGCTGTACTGATGGGGACCCCTGGGGTGGAGACTGGACTCTGAGCTCTTAGGCACCTGGTAAGAGCTGGACACAGGCAGACCAACCTCATCGGGGCAGCTGAGCCCTGCCTGAAGGAGAGGCCCACCAGCGATATTCTGGTGTCCAGTGGTGTGGGGATGGGAGGGGAACAAAGCCTCATAGCACAGGCTGGAGTGCCCTAGCCTCAAAGACACCTGGAGGGTAGGCCTGACAGAAAGGGGCTGGGAGTGCTGGGTGGGAAATTCTCTGGCTTCAAAAGCATGCCTGGGGGCCATTCGGAATCAGCGCCATCTTCTGGAGGCCCGGATCCTCCTGTCTGGGGAAGGGGCCCCATACCTGCCTCCCACCTCCCAGCCAGGGCCTGAGAGTGGACAACCAATAAACATGATTTCCACTTTGCGCACTAGACCAGTTTGTTTTTAGAGAGGACATCTTGGACCGTCTTTGCCCTCTCCCCAGACCCTTGCTGGCTCTGGGCCTCAGCTTGCCTTTCTGGGGCGTGGGAAAGCTTGCTTTCTGGTGTTGGGTTCAAGTTTGAGTTCTGCTTCTGACAGTCATCTAGGCAGAGTGTTTCTCAAATCTTTTTTTTAACCATCATCTACAGTAAGAAACACATTTTATATGGCAACTCAGTATACAGATACACAAACTGTTAAACAAGCTTCTTTAACAAGTTATCTTCACTACTTGTAGGCACTCTGATATTCTAAAACCTATTGTTACTATTTTAAACAGTTGGTCCCATCTACTATACTGAGTTCCCACCCATGAACCTGTGGCTTGGAAAGTACTGATCTAGGGCAGGTGGCTCCCCTTGGACTTTTTGATCCAGGCCACAAATTACCTGTAAAGTGGAGCGGGTTGGGGAAAAGAGTGTGGTTGCAGCTTTCTAAAGGGGCACACTGAGGTTCTCCCTCTGCAGGGTTAAAGCCATGTTCTCCAAGGGGTGGCAAAATCTCAGAGCACGGATGCTCATGGAGAACGGGAGGAGAGTCAGGATCAAGGCCGGGCTCCCGCAGCGGCTTCCCTAACGAGTATCCCTTGGGTGGCTATTTTTGTGCCAGACACTGTGCTGAGCCCCATTTCATCTTCCCACCTCCTTCTGGAAGAACAGACCTCCCACTTCCCAGAAAGAGAGTCTCCACCTGACCTTCAACAATACCAACAGCGGCCTCCTCTCAAGCCCAATGGCCGGGCGCTGGGGTTGCGCGTTTTGCGTGGGTCCCATCACTGAGTCCTCATAAGGAGCCTAAAAGGTAGGGACCGATTAAGACCTCCCCGCCAAGGTTGGGGGGCGGGGGGCGGAGCGGCCAGGACTGGAATCTAGGTCTGAATGTTCCAAAGACAGCCGTTGATCGCTAATGCGGGGGTGGCGAGTGGGTTCCTGGCCCCTATTTTCAGGGAAAGGGGAGATCCCCGCATCCTCGAGAACCTCGGGGCCCGCGGTGCTCAGACGGCCTGTGGGAGCTAGAGCAGTTTGTGGAGGTCCGCACCAGCCAACCCCCAGGGCATTGTTAAAAGGGGCTTTTCCCCTTTGCTCCAATTTTCCAGGCTAGCCTTCATACTGGGCGCATCGTCTCCCACCCGGGCCCCGAGACGCGCCGGCCCGCCCGGAGATGGGAATTTCGTGACGCTCCCTGCTCTGGCCCGGCAGCGGGCGGGGGAGAACTGCAAGGGGCCATCGCGCAAGTGCGGTCCCGGCTTCGGCCGCCAACGGGGACCTCGCCCCGGCCCGGGGCGCCTGGAGGCGGCGACGCACGGCGGGCTGGATCTGCCGACGCCGCGCGCCCCTCCCGGCCGCCCGCCCTCCGCCGAGGCTCGCCCCCGCAGCCGCCCCACCCGCTGCGGGAGGGCAGGCGCTTCCCTCGTTCCCGGAGACACTTTGCAGACGTTCCCCGGAGCCGGGCATGGGCGCCGCCGCCACCGCTGGTACCCGGGCCGGATTCCGCGCGCGGGTGGGTGAGCGCGGGGGCCCCTCGGACTCCGGGTGGGATGGCCGCCTTTGCGCCCCCTGCCTGCTGCACGACCCCGCGGGGACCCCTTCCACTACCATCCCCCTCCCACCTGCGGGACAAAGGGCGGGGGCGCACCCCCACGCATGACCTTCCCCCGCAGTGCGCACGCGCCCAGCCTCCCCACCACTGGACTGGGGGTCCTGCTCGCCCACGCGACGCGAGTGGAGGTACCGCGAGTGGGCTGGACCCCCGTCTGCCCAGAAGTTGGGGTCCAGCTTGACCCCTTCCGCTCTTTGCCCAGAGGTGGCCCATGGCGAGGGTCCTTCCCGTTCAGGTCAGGGTGTCCCTGCTGTCGACCCAGAAATCCTGGGGCCCAGCCCTAAGCTCCTTCTAGACGCCGGAGTCCCGGGGTCCCTAAGCTCAGCCCGCCTCCCCTCCATGCTGAGCCCAGGTCCCACCTCCCCCGGGGCGGCCCCCAGGACCCCGCCCATGCCCCTCCATCGGTGGCGGCTGTTTCTGTTCAGGGCCCCTGAGGCGCTCAGCTGCCCGGGACTGCCCGAAGCCGCGCCATGAATGACCGCCACAGCCGGAGGAGGACAAGTGAGAAACCGGGGACCCCTCCCCACCCTGGGTCGCCCCAGGGCTGCTGCGGTTGGGGGCTGGCCCGAGGGGCCCGGGGATTTCTTTGGGGTGACCCTGGCCTCTCCTCTCCAGTGAAGAAGGATGATGAGGCCTTCGAGATCTCCATCCCCTTCGACGAGGCACCCCACCTAGACCCACAGATCTTTTACAGTCTGAGCCCCTCTCGGGGAAACTTCGAGGGTGAGCTGGGGCGGGGCACTGGGGTGGGCTGCCGGTGCAGGAGTCCTGGGGCTGACGCCAGCCCACCGCTGCGTCCCCAGAGCCCGCTGAGGCCGCCTCCCCTGCCCTGGCCCTGATGAACAGCGTCAAGGCGCAGCTGCACATGGCCCTGGAGAGGAACTCCTGGCTGCAGAAGCGCATCGAGGACCTGGAGGAAGAACGGGACTTCCTGCGGTGCCAGCTGGACAAGTTCATCTCCTCAGCCCGCACAGATGCAGGTGAGCGCCACCGAGGCCGGGGCAGCTGCTGGCAGGATGCCCTGCGTGCCTGCTCCTGAGCGTCCTGGCATCTGACCTCTCTAATCTGCTGCCTGTCCCAGGGGCCCTTCCTGCTGCCCATGGGCTCTTATCCCCATTGGTTCCCCCAATCCTGTCTGCTTCCAAGCACCCTGACACCTGTGCCCTGGGACTCTCTCCTGGAGTTCCCTGATCCTGCCTCCTGGGGACCCTCCTTTGACCTCCTTGTCTAGGAGGCCTGCCCTGGTCCCTCTGGGGTCCTCAGGGGGCCCCTTCCCCTTCACCCCAGCCTTGTCTTTGCAAGGACCTTAGCGTTCGATTCTCCAGCCTCCTCCCGTGCCCAGTTTAATGGTCAGGGGACCTGTCCCCTACCTTGGCTAGTTAGAGCTCCTCTCCTATCAAGGATCCTAAATCCCGTCCTGGCTAAGCCAGCCCCCTTAGCATGGCCCAAGACCTTATTTGGTGGGGATCTCATCTGTCAGCCCAGTTTTCCAGGGCTCCGGCACACCTCCCTCCTCTTGCTCCATTATAATTCATAGCCAGCACCCCCCCACCCCCCAGCTCCTGTGAGCTCCCAGAGCTGGCCCATCTGCCCTGTCCACAGCCCTAAGGTGGAGCCTGGCTGCAGCGTCTCTTCTGACATGTGGCCCTGGCTGTCCTTGGGTCACCAGCTCCTACTGCCACCGCTTAGACACACCAAGTGGACAAACCAAGGGCTTGTCCACTCTGGTCCATTCAGCTCCCTCCCCCAAGGAACCCCTCAGGGGGCACCCAGGCACCAGACCTCCCTCCCCAAACCTGCCCCCTTGAGGATCCCGAGTCAAACCTCGATGGGCGGGAAACGGATGTGGCTCAAGAAGTTCGGCGTCCGTCTACCATATGGAGAGACCGGGGATCAATCCCTGGGACCTCCCGGTAAAAAAACAAAACAAAACAAAACAAAAACCTCAATGGGCTTCCCGTCTTGAAGGTGGGCTCATCATCTGCCTAAGCCTCACCTGCCTGTGGGTTTCTGGAGGTCCCGTGGCATCCCAAGAAAACCCTCCTCTGCTGTGGGCCCCTGCCAAGGTCCCAGGCCCGCCTGGGTCCATTCAGCCCTTACCCCGGAGCCCTTGGCCTGAACTTCCCACCCCAGCTCTTGCTGCATTCGCAGTTCAGGCCCCTTGGAAATGCTCCCACCCACTTTATCCAGTGGTCACAGCAGGAACCCAGTCCTTGTTGGACACCCTAATTTGGGGAAGTCCAGCCTCTCCCCTTCCAGGGACCCAGACCCTGCACACTATTTCCCGTGGGAACAGTGGCGAGACCTCTCGCCTCCCCATCCTGCGGTTCACATGTCACCCTCCTCCCATCCTCCCAGAGGACCACTGCAGGGTGAAGCCTGGGCCGCGGCGGGCTGAGGGTGAGGCCTCGGACCCCGAGTCTGCAGCGTCCTCGCTGAGTGGAGGGTCTGAGGAAGGCAGCTCCAACGAGAGGAAGAGGCAGAAGCAGAAGGGAGGTGCAGCTCGGAGGCGGTTTGGGAAGCCCAAGGCTCGGGAGAGACAGCGGGGTAAGTGGGTGTGGGCTGGGCTGGGGTGAGGGTGGTGTGTGGTTTGGAGGAGCTAGGGCTGGTGGTACGAGCCGGCACCGCATCCCTGTTGTACTGAGGCCAGCCCCGGGGCCACCTCTGCCAGGCTTGATGGGTTTGCTCCTGGGCCCACCCTTGTCCTCACCTGCAGGGGACCTTGGGCCCCTTCCTCAATCTCCTGGAGCCTCAATTTCCTCTTCAGTGAAAAGGGGGTCAGAGGTAGGGTCTACCTCATAGGGTAGGATGAGGGAATTCACAAAGAACCCAAGGAACTGCACCTGGTGCCTGTCACTGCAGAGTTGAGGCCTGAGGTTGAGGGCCCGGGAAGGCTCAGGGAGAGGGGAGTCTGGGAAGGCTCAGGGAGATGGGGGGACGGGAAGGCTCTGGGAGGGGTAGGTCCAGGAAGGCTTGGGGAGAGGGGGGTCTGGGAAGGCTCGGGGAAACGGGGTCCGGGAAGGCATAGGACCTCTGGTTCCTTCCCTCCTCCTCCTCCTCCGGGGCCTTCCTCCTTCAATTCCCTCTGGTGTCACCTCGGTGTGCTCTCTCTTTCTCCCGTCTCCTCGGTCACCTTTTGTCCCCCTGCTTTGTTTTGTTCTCCTGCACTGGGCTCACCTCTGCCTCCCTCCTCCTCGCTCTTTCTTCTCTGACTCCACTTCCTTTCCTCCACACATACGCTTCATCCCACCTGCCTTGTCCCCCCATGCCTGCTCTCTGCCCTCCCATTTCTGTCCTGCTCCTCCCCCGCGTCTCTGTCCCTCTACCCCTCTGTGGCTCCCGCCTCCGCCCCCTGCAGTGAAAGACGCTGATGGGGTGCTCTGCCGCTACAAGAAGATCCTGGGCACCTTCCAGAAGCTGAAGAGCATGTCGCGGGCCTTCGAGCACCACCGTGTAGACCGCAACACCGTGGCACTGACCACGCCCATTGCCGAGCTGCTCATCGTGGCCCCTGAGAAGCTAGCGGAGGTGGGCGAGTTCGACCCCTCCAAGGAGCGGCTGCTTGAGTACTCCCGCCGCTGCTTCCTTGCCTTGGACGACGAGACGCTCAAGAAGGTGCAGGCACTGAAGAAGAGCAAGCTGCTGCTCCCCATCACCTACCGCTTCAAGCGGTGATCCTCCTGGCCGGGCCCTTCCCGCCCCGGCGCCTGCCCACATGCCCACGGCCCACCCGGCTGAGGCCCCACACGGGTACTTTTCCAGCCCTCTCACCCGATTCCCCCCCCCCTGGCCTGCCCTCCACCCGGGAGCGGGTGTGCATGAGTGGTGTGCCCCCAGGTTGCACGGGATGGGCGCGGGTGTTTCCGCGTGTGCCTCTCTCCACCTCTGCAGACCCCACTCCCACCCCTAGACCCCCTTGTATATAGGTCCTTCCCTCATTCCTTGGGCTTGGGGGGGGGTCTTGGTCAGACCTGAAGAGCTACTGCCCAGGGGGCCATTTCTGCCCTCCCCTAAACACTGGCATCCCTCTTCAAAAGGATAATCCTTCCATGTGAGCTGAATCCACCCTGCCCTCCCTGGGTACCTTTCCTGCTGGGAGAACTAGGGAGACTCTCTCTGGGGGAGCCACCTCTCTCCTGGGGGCCAGAGGAACTGTATAGACCCGTCTCCACCCCCAGCCGCGGGGAGAGGCTGGCCAGACTCCCCTCCCTGCCGGGAGCTCCCCACCTGCCTTTCGGGACCGCCCTGATTCCATGTGAGACAGAGAATTATTCAGAGAATTTAAATTAAAGAGACGAGAAAATTTGGAATAAATGAGGCCCCAGCCTCTTCCTAGGAGGGGGTGGCTGTTGCCACGGAGACGATGACGGGGGCTCGGGGCGGGGGGTGGGTTCCAGGGAGCAGGCGGTCAGGCGGGAAGCGGGGAGATGGGGGGAAGACAGGGTGTAATTAGACCGCCGGCGGCAGAGGTGGGAGAAGCAGCAGCTGTGCCCCCAGAAAGTGAGGGGGCAGAGCCCTGGAGAAGGGGCGGGAACACGGCCCTCTGCGCTGGTTGGAAATAGAGGCGCGGCGGCAAGAGGCGGGACCGGAAGGCCTCCGGCTCAGGAGGCCGCGGGGACTCTGGCGGACGCTTCCGCCGGCCCGCCAGGGGGCGGCAACGCCAGCTTAGCCACCTGCTGGAGGTGGGCGCTGCGCGGCCTCCTGCGCCTGCGCGTCAGGGGAGCGCACGCTTACGCGGTTGCTGGGGCAACGGGGGGATCGGCCTCGCTTAACGGTCGGGAATTAGCTACCTTCACTCCAGGAAGGGAAAACTTCGCGCACGCGCGTAGGGGTTCTGGCGCCCATCTCCCTATGCCCGCAGTGAAAAACGCGCCTCAGCCCCAACTCTACGCAGGCGCAGAACCTCACCTCGCGCCCCTCCTCTTCCACCCTGCGCAGGCGCTCAGAGCCGCTCTGGCAACCTCCGCAGCGGCCGCGCGCACCCTTCATCTCGCTGCCTGCTTTTGTCTCGCGCAACCTGCTTAGCCCCTCCGCGAGATCGGCCCTTCTTTTCTTCCACTCTTCCCACCCGGAGAGCTAGGTGCGGGAAGCCGGGACTCCGCCCCTTATCGTGTCCCTTCCCCTGACCCACCTCTCCTCCGTTCTCCCTCCCTGTTCAGTTCCCGAAGCCGGAAGAAGCCGAAGCGCCGACGGAAAAAGCCGAAGCTGTTTACCCCGCGTGAAGTCTCCCTGAAGCCGTGGCGGAAGGAGCCGAAGTTCTCCGAGTCAGCGAGTGGAATCTCCGGAAGGAACCGAACTTTGGAATTGCGCTTAATCTCTGGTGGAGCCCGAGGACAAGCGCCGGAAACCTTCGGAAAGTCTGGGACGGTTAGGATTGTCGGAAGTAGCCGATTGCTTGGAGAGGGCAGGCGGAGAAGAGCGGGGAGAATCTGCGGAAAGAGCCAAAAATTGGGACGGTTGGAATTGTCGGAAGAAGCCGAGCCCTTAGAGGTGGGGACGGAGGAACGTGAGGACCTACGGAGATATCCGAACGCTGAGGAACTGATCTCAAAAGTCAGGGGAACCTGGGAAGCCGGCAAAACCCTCGCTTCGGGTGTTTTCGGAAGCAGCCGAAGCCGCCGCCTCCCAACCCCTTCCTCTGCCGTCCGGAGACAGCCGACGCGTTTCCGAGCGAGACTCGGGGGGCGGGGCAGCTCGCGGGTTGGCGGGCGGGGACAGGGGCGGAGCCGGGGCGGGGCGGGGTGCGGGGGTCTTGATTAGGTAGGAGGCGGCGAAGCGCCGGCGGCGGCCGGAAGTAGCCGAAGCAGGCGGCGGAAGTAGCCGAAGCGGCCGGAGCGGGCGGGCAGCAAGGCGAGGCGAGAGCTGCACAGGGCCCTACGCGGCCGCCTCAGCATGTCGGACTTCGACGAGTTCGAGCGGCAGCTCAACGAGAATAAGCAAGGTGAGGGCGCTGGGGTCGTGGGGCGGCGGTGGGGGCGGCGCTCCACTTCCCTCCTTGGTCCCCGCCATTTTCCCCTTTCCCCCCCCCCTCGGGCCGCGAGGTGCCCCCCCCTCGTCCGGCGGCGCGCGCCTCGCTCACGTGACCTCTCCCGGCGGTCCGCCGCGCGCGCGGCGAGGGAGGGGGGCGGTGGGGCGCGGGCCTGTGACGCATGCGCGGCCTGGCGCTTTTCCCCGCGCCCCACGTGGCCCTGGGAGGAGGTGGTTCGCGAGACAGGGGCGCGAGCTTGGAAATGTATCTACGCGACCCCTTTTTTCTGGGAAGGCTATTATATTAGGGCCTGTAATCCCTTCTTTTCTCCCGCTGCCCGGGCACTTCCGCTTCCGGCTGGTCCCCCGTCCGGGTCTCCACGCCCCCTTTGTTTCCAAAATGGCGGGTGTGCGCGCTGCCCCCCCTTTCCTCCTTCACGTGGGTGTCGCGGGCTTTGCGTGATAGCCGCCACGGGGGACTCGTGGAGGCCGCGGGCCCTTGCACACTCCTTTTGCATGATATCCTGTGAACTTGCCCGCCAGCGTGTTTTTGGCCCGCCCCATTGGTCGTGGGGCGCTTCATTTGTCCTCTGTCGTTTCGTGAAAAAAAGAGCAAAGATATAACGTGTTTTAAATTCATAAGTAATTCTTTTATGTGTACGTTCTACATGTAAATGTAGTACATTTATGGTGGGAGTCCCGATAATAGCAATACGGGGTGTTTATTCCCCATCTCTTTTACAACTTGAGAAATCCCAAATCCTATTCTATCTGAAACCGAGAGCCCCCCGTCTTGGCCTCGTAAATCTTTCCCTAGAGATAAGGAAACCGAGGTTCCGAGTGAATACGAGTGACCTAGCCCATTTGGGTGCTGTTGGGAACGGTGGGACCAAAGTGCCCCGCAGTTGATGCCTAGGGGTCAAAGGGCGTGGCTTTGCTGGTGCTGGTCAGCCTAGGGACTTCAAGAATACTAGGATTGGAAGAGTCGGTAGATTGTCTTTTTGTACTTATCACCCTCTTCCGGCTTGAGTGTGAAGAAACCTGAGGCTTAGGAAAGACGGGGGCGTGGGTCTCTTCGTGCTTGAGGCCTAAGTTGCCCATGTTCCTAGCTGGAGTCTTTTTCTGCCGTTCTTCAGAGGATTGAATGAGGGGCTCAGGAATTCTACTTTGAGCCCAGGCTAGACTGGGATAGGGGGGTGACAGGGTTGGGATCCAGTGCCTGCGGAGGGAGTAACATTTACTGAGTGCCCATGGTATTCGTGTCATGTACTGCTTTAGAGCACATAGTTAAGCATACGTGTGGGTTTATACACGTGTTTAATATTTTTATACTAGAGTGACCGTAGTTATTCTTCTGTTACAGGGATTTTGTTAGGATTAATAAGAATGGTAGCAATGGTAGTAGTAGTTAAACTCGGTGCTTAACGGGTGCTAAGCTCTTTGCACGGTTCTTCTAAGTGGAGCCTTGTAACAGCCCTGTGAGGTAGAGATTTCCTTCCCTTTGCAGCGAAGACTGAGCCTTAGAAAGCTTAGGCTTTCCCAGTGCTCAGCTAGTCAGAGGCAGAGCTGAGATTAAATGGGCAAACACAGGTGAAGAATTTGGCATATGCTTTGCATAAGCTAAGTGCTCAATAAGTGACATTGGTCATTTTGAAATGATATTCAGTGCAGTCACGTACTTAGTAGGGCAGGTCTCCCATGCAGAGATAGCACTGGAGCTGGAGAAGCACAGGGAAAGGGGCTTTCCAAACGTCACTCCGTCAGGTCCTGATGAAGAGAAGACCAAGTCTTAACGGTTAAGTCACCGCTATGTGGTTCTTTATGGTTGGGAAGCAGAAAAGCCGATACTGATGCTGAGCTCTGGCTGGCTGTGGGGCCTGTGTCCATTTCATGATGCTGGACCGCCAAGTGGTGCTGCTTGAGTCATTTTCTTGAGGTTCTTGAAATGTGCTTCTTGGATTCTCCTGGGGTGTTCCCCTTGGTTGGGGAGGCTGGCTTGTTCCCTGGGTTGGTGGCGTTGTTCACATTGCAGCATTTGCACAGAGGCATGTTTTTTAAAGGAGGCCCTGGGGATCAGACCCAGGACCTCATACATGGGAAGCAGGCACTCAACCACTGAGCCACATCCGCTCGCCAAGCAGCTAAGCTCCCCTTCTCACCCATGTGTCCAGGATCAGCATGTGTGGGGGTAGTGATTGGCCTGAAGTTCTCTGCCTCTTTGGCAGCTTTCCCTACATCTCGAGGCTCAGGCCTTGTGTACCTATCTCCCTCTTTGTCTCAGAATCTTAGCAGCAGGAAAGACTCTGGGGGCTCACAGCCCACCCACTTAAGGATCCCCCAGCCAGAACTCCTAGTGCTTCCCCACACTGCTGGCCCTTCCTTCTCCCCTCCCAATTCCCATCTTTGATGTTTTTCCCCCTCCAGGTAGATGATCTGAGTATCATCTAGTGGTTCTGGCCAGACTCTGGTGTGTTCAGGGCGATGGCCTGGTGTTAAGCTGCACTTGCTGACACGACACAGTTCAAATTCAGGCTTCACTATTTTTTAGCTTTCTGGCTTTTGGCAAATGACTTTTCTAAGCCTCAGTTTCTTTATGAGTCCAGCAGTGTTTTTCCAAAATGGTAGTGAGGATTAAGTGCAAGTGAAATGGTTTAACAGAGTTTGGTTTTAGGGAGCATCCCAGTAATGCCTGTTGCTATAGATATGGTCTTTCCAGGGTGTTTGTCTTCCTAGAGGTGAAGTAATTCTAAAACTGAGGTGCGTTTATAAAAACCCATTTTTAATAACATCAGAAAAACACATAAGACCAAACTTTGCCGAAGAGGCAGAGGCCCACGTGACACTCTCTCCTCATTGCCAGTTTCTCCTCACATCCTCAGAAGTCTCTGCTTTTAAAAGGTGCCTGTTTTACTTTGTGTTTGTGCGCACGTGCCTGCTCTGTGGTGTCTTTGAGTCCAGGGACTAGAGCGCTAGGCGCCCCGGTGCAGTGGGTGCAGTGGCTGGAAGGCGGGACTCTGGCGGCCCTACCTCTGACTCAGGCAGTTCTCATCCACTCTGGCTCTCCGTTTCCTCTTCTGAAATCGAGGCTGAGGGGGCTTTGCCTCTTACCCGCGAGTGCTCATCTCCCGTTTTTGGAGGATTTGGGTATACAGGCTTCTGGGGTTTTTGCTAGCAAGGCTGTGCTCCCTTCCTAGGTCCTCTTCTGGTCCTCCTGTGGGTGGTGAGTGGGTGGGCATTTTCTGCGACAGCTGACCTCCTGGAGACACATGAGGGAGCTGAGCCTCTTCTTGAGCCGTCACAGACACAGGCCCCCACCCCACCCTCTCCTGTCCTTGGGAGAGAGAGGCTGGGGGGATGGGTGGTTTGGGAGTCTAGGGGACAGGCCCCTCTCCCCACCTCCAGACACAGGCTGGGCCTAGTTTTCCTCTTCAGTCTGCACATTCAGAAAGAGGAGTCACTCTCCTGGGGGAGGGGACGGCGGTATTGCTCACCTGGACGGGAAGGGATGGGGTCGAGTTTCCCTGCTTCCTAGGGGTGTCAGGTCCTGCCTGGCACCTGATCCCAGGGCCTGACTGCTGGGGCGGTGGGTGCCAGCTGGCTGCAGAGGCCTTTCCTGCGGGGTTGTTGGGTCCCTTCTGGAAGACGTCTGTGGGTCTCTGGATTCCCCCGCCTCCAGCCCTGCCCCTCCTGGGGCCCGGGAGCCAGCCTCCTGTCTTGTCTAGCTTCCAGCTCCTGTGAGCGTCCTCAGGTATCTTACACCCAGGGCCTGCGGCCCTATCCCCTCAGGGGGCTTGCACGCATTTGTGTCCCACGAAGGTTGTTCACCTTCCTTCTCCATGGAAGCCCTTGACTCTGGGGGTGGCCATTGACTTTGGTATGGCAGGGTGGGCTGGGCCCGTGTCCTTCCTCAGTTCACCCCTCTCCACTTCTGCCCAGAGCGGGACAAGGAGAACCGGCACCGGAAGCGCAGCCACAGCCGCTCCCGAAGCCGGGACCGCAAGCGGCGGAGCCGGAGCCGAGACCGGCGCAACCGGGACCAGCGGAGCGCCTCCCGGGACAGACGGCGGCGCAGGTACCTGGGGGGGTTGGGGCTGTGCCCCCCCCAGGTCTCTGGGAGAGGCCCCTGCAGCTTGCTTTGTCTTGAGCTCAGCGTTCCTGGGGTTTCCTGGGGTTTCCCTGCCAGTGGTGCTGGGGCGTTTGGTTCTCTGTCTTAGAGCTTCATCTGGAAACAAGTAGATTCCGTCTCCTTCCTGAGGAGCTCTTCTCTCCGAGGGGGCTTTGTGTGGCTCTCTGTGCGTGACTGCCTTCCAGGGGACTGGTTTCCGCCTCATGGCTCCCTCCCCCTGTCTGCTGGGGCAGCCCCCGCAGCTCGGGGCTGCTTTGTTGCTGAGGTGGTGGTGGTGTGGAGCTCCAATGTCTCCTGCCTTTCTTGGCGCCACTGTTCTCTCTGCGCCTCTTGGGTGAGGAAGGGCGGGCTAGTTGGGAGTCCTCCTTCTTCTCCCTGCCTCAGTTTCCCACATGGAGAGTGGTCTGCCCTGGCCCTCTGTCCTCCTTTTCTCATGTCCTCTTTCTTGGGGGTGGGAGTGTTTTGGGAAGTGGGGTATGGGAGGGCTGAGGGGTGCCTGCTTGCTGCTTGTTCACCTCGGCCCTGCCCCCAGCCCTGAGGGCTCGGTGCCCTTGGGGGGGGGGTGTGGTGCGTGGGGAAGACGAGGGTCCCCAGTCACCCCTCCCCATACCTTTCCCTCCCATCCCCAGCAAACCTTTGACCAGAGGCGCTAAAGAGGAGCACGGTGGATTGATGTGAGCGTCTCTTGCCTGCCCCCTCCCGCCCTGATGTCCACCCCCCCACACCTCCCTGCCTGCCCTGCCTTGCCCTGCCCCGCCCTTGTCCAGCCCTGGCCCTGGCCCAAAACACTGGGGAAGAGATCTCACCTCCCTGAAACCAGCATTCCACCCCCTCCTGGCCTGGGCCCAGTACAGTCCTGACCCATGTCCTCTCCCTCCTGGAGAGAAGGCGCTCACTCTGGTGGGGGAACCAGAGGAGGAGCCTGGGAGGGAGGGCAGCAGCCCTGGTTGGTCAGACTGAGGTCGCCCTGCCCGCTCTCCTCCCCTCCTGCCTCCCCCAGCCGCTCCCCCCGCCATGAGAAGAAGAAGAAGGTCCGCAAATACTGGGACGTGCCCCCTCCGGGCTTCGAACACATCACCCCCATGCAGTACAAGGCCATGCAAGGTAGGCCGCCTGGGGGCTGCTGCCTCTCAGGGTGGGAGAACCCCAAGTACGAGCTTATGGGCGGTTGAGAACAGGTCTCTGTTCGGGGCCTTTGTTTCTGGCCCTTTGTTTCTGGCCTCCACCCTTCGGAAGTGTCCTAGGAGGAGGAAATGACCTGAGTGGGATGATGCCCCCACCTGGACACCACAGGGAGAAGGGGCTCTTAGAAGTGGTGTTTCAGCCCTTCTGGCCTAGCAGCGGGAGCCCCCGTACGGCTGCAGCACTGGCTGCTGGGGAGGGTCTGCAGGAGCTTTGCGCAGAGGATGGGACGTTCTTAGGCTGTGCACGGCACGAGTGGTCCCTGACTGTGGTTACTCTCCTTCTGCCCTCTTCAAGCTGCGGGTCAGATTCCGGCCACTGCCCTTCTCCCCACCATGACCCCAGACGGTCTGGCCGTGACCCCGACGCCAGTGCCCGTGGTCGGGAGCCAGATGACCAGGCAGGCCCGGCGCCTCTACGTGGGGAACATCCCCTTTGGCATCACTGAGGTACTGCCCTCCCCCTGCACCCCCCAGCCCCTCCCCTGCCCTCCCTCTCCTCTCCCCACCCCCCACTCCTTCCTTTGATTCCCTCCCTATCCCCGAACCTGCACGGGTCAGACTCTGTTCCTGCAAGACCCCCCGGCCCCCTCCCAGATGGACCGATGGAGTTGAGCCAGCCAGGGGCCGGGCTGGGGGTGGCCCTCCCCCTCCCTCCTCTTCCCCCCTCCCGTCTCCCCTCCACCCTCCTCCAGCATCCCAGGGATCAAGCACATGTAACATGCCTACCTACCGGAGAGAGAGAGAGAGGGAGACTCAGGCACAATCTCACACACAGACACAGACGCACGCTTCCCCTCCAGTTGTTCTCTGACACGCCTTTCGTTCTCTGCCACCTGTCCCCCTCCTTTCCCCCACATTCCTCCATGGTTGCTGTTCTTTTATTTTTGATCGCCCTGACCTCCTCCCCGCCCCCACCTTCCCTACCTTTCCTCTCCCCCTCCCCCTTTCCCCCACCCCTTCCCGTGGCACCCCCTGAGAATCCCGAGATCAAAGAGTTGTTTCCATTTCTCTTTAAAGTGAAATATTGTGGGGCTGAGATCCCTCGTAGCAACAAAAAGTTTGCTACCGTCGTCGAAGGCAAGTAAGGTCCATTCTGACTTTCTCAACCTGCACTTTGCTACATTTGATAAACCAGCCCCCGGACTCCAGGGCCAGGTCCCTCCACATCACTCTTTTTTCCTCCCTTCCCATCCCCCACCCTCCCTCCCCCTACTCCGTCCTCCCTCTCGCCCCTCTTGCGCTCTCGACCTGCCTTTTTCTTCGCTGCTTTTCTGCCTCGGTCTCCTTTTCTGTCCCTTTGCTTGTTTCCTTCTCTGACCCTGGGTCTCTGTTCCTGCCTGCTTTTTCTTCTCTACTTTCCTACTGTTTTCCTGTGGTTTTTTTTTTTTTTTTTCTTTGCTGGATGTTTTTCTCTTCCCACGTGTTTTTATTTTTTACATTTTTGTTATGTTTTTTCCTTTTCTTTTTGTTGTTTGTCGTGATTTTGGGGAAACACTCCTTTTCCCTGATTGTCTGGGGCCCATTTGGCTCTTCCTTCATGCCTTCTCTTCTGTCTCCCCCATTTACTTTCATCTCCTGGCCCCCATGCTGTCTCCTCCCGTTTCCTCCCCCATTTTCTCTCATTTCTTTTTGCTTTTGTTTCTACTTTTGATCTGCACCCTTCCTCCATCATATTCCACTTGTTCCCTTCCCTTTCCCCACCCTGTTCCCTTCCCTCATCCCTCTCCCCTGCCCCAAACCCCTCTGTGTCTCCCTCTCTCACCCTTCCCCCTCCTCTCTCCATCTCCCTTCCCCGCCCCCCCCCTGTCTCCTATTCCCTCTGCAGGAGGCCATGATGGATTTCTTCAACGCTCAGATGCGTCTGGGGGGCCTGACCCAGGCCCCTGGCAACCCAGTCTTGGCTGTGCAGATTAACCAGGACAAGAATTTTGCCTTCTTGGAGGTGAGCTGGCATGTGTAGGCTCAGGGAAGCCTGTGCTGTTTGAGGACCTAGAGCTTTCTTGGCTAGCTGACTTTTAAGTAGCTTACACGTCAAATTTTCAATGCTTTGGGTCACCAGTACATTCATAAAATATAGTAAGTGTGCTGAAATACTGTTAGCTAAGTTGCTGTAGAAGTTTCTAAATGATTGCTGTCACTGTGTGTGGTGCAGCACTGGTGGGCTCTAGACTTCAGCTCTTATGAATGCTGTCTCCACGTTTAAATGCAATCACCTGTTAAGTTCTCTTAGTACTTTGGTTTGATCCTTTTGGCACTTGTTTCAGCTTGTTTTATGTCTACTTCTGCACTTGAGGTCAGTGTTGCTGGATCGGGTCACTGGTGCGTGAGCCTCTGGGAAGGCAGGGATCGTGTTGGTATCGTTCTCCCAGGGTTTCTCCTGGTGCTAGCACAAGGCCTGGCCCATGGTATTTGTTCCGTTAGTGGCTACAGGAGTGACAGGAACAAGGAGGTTCTGGGATTGGGAGTGGCTTGATGGTACCTGACCCAATACCCTTACCGCTTTCTTCCTTTTCCTTCAGTTCCGCTCAGTGGATGAGACTACCCAGGCCATGGCCTTCGATGGCATCATCTTCCAGGGCCAGTCTCTGAAGATCCGCAGACCTCACGACTATCAGCCCTTGCCTGGCATGTCGGAGAACCCCTCCGTCTACGTGCCCGGTGAGTGGGATGTGACTCGTGGGCCTCCTCACCCAGCCCTCTTTCTGTGTCCCACCCTTTCTTTAGCTTAGTTAAAACTACCGAGAAAACAGTGTTTTTGAAGTGCTTTGGAATTTACGTGACATCTTGTCTGATTTCCCCAAGGCTTTGAGTTGGGTGTGGCACCTGGGGACCAGAGAGGGTGAACTGTGGTTTGCTGGGGGACCTAGAGCTTGTCAGCTTGTTACTGGCAGATCCAACATCCATTGAAGGTGCTGCTGGGAACAATGGGACTTGGGGTTCAGATGTTGTTTCTGCCTGCCGCCTCCTGGCTCTGGGTCATGGGGGAGGGACTCGGTGTCTCTGAGCCTCCATCTCCCTCAGGTGGGTCTCCACTCCGTTTGTGCACTGGTTGTTAGCAGAATGTCTGTAAGCTGCCTGTTGGAGCCTAGCACATGGCTGTCCATCATTGTTTCCAGCATTTCCCTTGAGTCCCCACACACTGGCTTTGTAGCGTCCCTGAGTGGCAGAGAATACGGTAGACCAGGGGTCAGCAAATGCTTTTGTAGTAAAATATTTTTAGCTTTGCGGGCCATGCGTTCTCTGTTGAAAATACTCTGCTCTGTTTTTGTAGCACGAAAGCAGTTAAAGGCAATATGTAAATGAATAGCTGCGTTCCAGGTTACGTCGATGTTTATGGACACTGAAATTTGAGTTTGGATCTTCCCACTTCATGAAATAGTCTTCTTTGAAAAACATAAAAACCGTTGTTTTCTTGCAGGCTGTGTGGAGACAGGCGGTGGGCCAGATGTGCCCCGCAGGCTGTAGTTTGCCAACCCTGAAGTAGACCCGTGGGATCAGTGAGGACTTCAGCTTGTTTCAGGCCCTTTTGGGTGGTGGGTCACTTTGGGGTTGGAGGAGGCTGGTGCTGCTGTGGCTCAGCTCACGACTCAGACCTTCAGGCCCCTGGCGGCGTCTCGCGGCCTGAGCACCAGGACACTTGTTGTTGGGGTGGGTGAAGCTTAGCTCTGAAGGTACCTTTAGAAACTGAGGCAGCTCTTCACAGAGTTCTGGGAGAGGTAGCAGGAGGCGTGATTCTGGCCGTAGGTTAAGCACTCTCAGGCCCAGCTTTACTGGTAATAAAGTTGTTGTTTTGCCCCCTGCTCCCTCTCCCCACCAAGAAAAAAGAATGATGGAGGAAAAAAAAAACATTTGCTAAAATTCAACAAATGCTCATAATTGAGAAACAAAAGCAAACTCAGGAATCTGGAAGGCAAAGTCCTTCCTTTAATGAAAAGGAATCGATTCCTATCGCTTTATTTACTTATTTATTTAAAAATTTTTTTTGAAAACTTATCTCTCCTCACTCCCCTTGTTGTTTGCATTTGCTGTGTCTGTTTGCCGTCTTTGTTTAGGAGGCACCGGAAACTGCACCCGGGACCTCCAATGTGTGAGGGAGGCGCCTAATTGCTTAAGCCACCTCCATTCCCTGGTTGGTTGTGTCTCTCGTTATGTTTTTCCTTTCGTGTCTCTTGTTGCGTCATCTTGTCGCGACAGCTTGCTGTGCCTGCCCGTTGCGCCAGCTTGCTGTCTTCTTTAAGAGGCACCAGGATCCAAACCATGGACCTCTCATGTGGTAGGCGGGAGCTCAGTCGCCTGAGCCATATCCGCTTCCCTCCCTGACCTGTCACTTGAAGCAATGTTATGTGTAGTGGTAAACATGAAGTGCTTTCCTTTTGATGTCACAAATGAGGCAAAGCTACCCACAGTCAAATCTGGTTTCATGGTTGATATGTATAAAAGTTGCATTAACTTCTGTAGCTCCTGCAAATGCTGCAGTAACTCCTGCTTGCCAGCTGTAGCACTCACTAATAGCCATGGCAGCCAGCAGGTTAGGTCCCGCAGGCTCAGGACATTCCTTCTCTACAACGTCCTCAGGCACCCGGCGCAGACCTGCGCTTCTGGCCGACTGGCTACAAATTTGGGCATTTCCGCTGGCTCTTCACCTTTAATAATTGGTTGGAATGATCCACAGGAATCACTTTCGGTTAAAGTTTTATTATACCAAAAAGATCCAAGTAAGAAGTCAAAGGAAGAGACGTGTGGGATGATGGGTGGGAGGGTGTGTGGCCAGCTGTGGAAACACCTCCTTGTCCTCAGTGTCCCGGGTTTCTCTGGGTCTCATTACACAGGCATGATGGATGGAACCGGTGCCCACAGTCTCCGGCCCCCCTCTCTCCCCAGAGTTCCAGGAAGTGGCTGATGTGGCCGAGACCATGTGGCTCATCATCTCTGAACTGCCAAGTGTGGTCCCTGTGGCCCACCGTGAACACACGGTTACCTTCCCAGGAGCTGTGGACCAGCCAGGCTTTGCTACAATATGGGATTCTAGTCAGTACTTTAAGGACAAGAAGAAATGAGATGTAGGAAGGAGCAGGAAGAACCAAGCCTTTATGTGTAGGCAAGAAGACTTTGCTCTTTGACTGCATCGATTTCATTCTGAGTGGCTGCCTTGAACCAGCACACTCCCTGCTGAGGGGTTGGGGATGAGTGGACTGACCTCCGGCTCAGGAGGCTCTGGGCTTGGGGGCTTAGTCACCCCTTCAGTAAGACTTTCATTTTTCCAGGCCCAGGAGTCGGTGCTGGGGACAGAGCAGTGTACACGGCAGTCTCAGTCTGGCTTCAGAGAGCAGGGGAGGGGGGGGCTTCAGAGCTGAATTCTGAAGGGTGAGAGGAACACACCAGGTAGCCAGTGCGAGGAAGAGTGTCCTAAGGGAGGACAGAGGTGTGGGCAGGGAGGAACCAGACGGCCTTGCACACTTGGGGGTCTGCCTGTTGTGTTAGGAAGGGAGGTAGTCAGGGCCTTGGTTTTTGGGGTCTGACAAACCTGGAGTCCAAGTTTGCATCCGCTTTTTTCTGGCTGAACAGGTCATCGTTACGTGCTGCTTCTGAGTGCACGTTTTGAAGGAAGGGGTTATCGTGCGTTCCTCATAGGCTTGTTTCAGCTGCAGGAGCATATTAAATATCTCAGGCACCGGCCCCTGGGATCGGGCTGGCCTGGCTTAGACTCGCCACCATCATGTTCCGTTACCACCTTGGGCGAGGTGGTCAACCTCCGTGCTTCCTCTTCCTCCTTGGGGAATGGGGAGTGCCTGCAGCTCTCTCCCGGTGTTTGGGGAGGTTCAGCAATGCCAGCACTGGGCCTGGGGTGTGGTTGCAGGCGACACCGTGATTGTTCCTGTAGCCAGGCTGAGGGGCTCTGGCTCTAGAGGGCAGTGGGTGCCCTGGAAGGGCCGAGTGGGGTTGACACAGGACAAGGAATAGCATGGCAGTGGTCTTTGAGCTCTGCGAAGGATCTGCCACGTGTACTGTGGAAAGGTCCGGGACGGAGCTGTCCTGTGTGTCTAGCATCCCTCTTTCCCCCCACTCCAGGGGGCCATGTTGCACGCACGTTACTCAGGATGCTTTTGGAGGTTTAGCATCTTGCAAAGTCACCTCAGTGTGTCTGTTGTCTCAGCCAACTCCTGGGTTTATTCTCAGTGATGAATGAGAAACCTGAGGCTCAGAGAAGATTACGTCTAGAGCGCCGTCACATGACTCCCTTGCTGTTCCCTTAGTGCTTGTCTGGACAGTGAGTCAGACATGCCCCGGCCAGCTCTTGGGGCTTTTGTGCCAGTCCTCAGGCGTTGCATGATCAACCCTTGACATGGATCCTCTCATCCATGCAGCCCTCGATTGCAGGCGCTAGTGTTCTTCCCGTTTTGTAGATGGGGAAACTGAGACCCAGGAAAGTTTCACATATTAAACCAAGATGAACCCAGGGAGTGCTCCCAGCTGCCGTGCTGCCTCCTAGCATGGGTGTGTGGCAGCTGCTGTGGGTTGATCCCATATCTGCGGCTTACTGAGCCGGGGGTGCTCGGGCGCCTCAGCAGCCTAATCTTGGAACCTCGGTTTCCTTGTTCCCGGGTGGGGTAGTTGCTTAAGCAGGCCCTCAGCCTGTCTGGAGATGCCTGTGGCCGTGGTTACTTGCTGCCTTTGTGACCGCGCCTCTGGCTGCTCCTTTCTGTGAAGTGGAAGGTCCTTGGTGAGGATTGAGGTGATAGGTAGGAGGAGCCTGGCAGTGCCTGGGTGGTGGCAAGCAGCTGGCAGGTGTTTGTGGCCATGATCCGTGTGCTTCTCGTTGCCTTTCCTGGGGTCTGCACAGCCCCCAGGCCCCAGCTCTTGGTGCAGGCAGTTCAGTAGGGGTGACATTGGCGTGGGTCTGGGAGGGGAATTGCCCCAAGGCAGGTGTGAGCCTGAGGCCAGGCGGGGACCGCATTCACCGTCCCTTGGGCTCGGGCTCAGTGTCTGAGCTCCCTCCATCAAGACGCGGCGTGGAGGTAGACAGGGCCTTCCTGCTTTGTGGCTGTTGTTTCAGAACAAGGAAAGATGGGGGGGGGGGGGCTTGATTTTGACCAGATCCTGAGGCTGGACAGGTCTGGGAAACTTTCTGCCACCAGGAGAGTCGCAGCGTACCTCCTGGCAGTGTTAGGTCACACTTCCTCAGCGCACTTTCGTTAGACAGTAAAGCATTACGTGGTGATTATCCTGGCCTGTGCTGAATGGCCAGGGCCCAGGGTTCCTTCAGTAAACGGCCAGGGCATGTTGTCACCCTGTATATGTTTCCCCTGAGGTTTTTGGTGATGGTCTTGCCCTGGTAACTGAAGTCCTGATTCTCCCTTCTCGCCTAGGAGTTGTGTCCACTGTGGTTCCTGATTCTGCCCACAAGCTGTTCATTGGGGGCTTACCTAACTACCTGAATGATGATCAGGTAAATCCCTTTTCTCTGCCCCTGCCCCCCTTCTGCCACCTCCAGCCTTCACCCAAATCCTGATGGACGGGGTGTTTGTGGCCTCCTGCAGGTAAAAGAGCTGCTGACATCGTTTGGGCCTCTCAAGGCCTTCAACCTGGTCAAGGACAGCGCCACAGGCCTCTCCAAGGGCTACGCCTTCTGTGAGTACGTGGACATCAACGTCACAGACCAGGTGAGGCCCTGGGTACTTGGCCACCTGCCGCTCTGCCCTTGCCCTCCTTGCACTACAGCCCAAGTGGCGGCTCTGTGCCTCGGGTTGGGGTGGCAGGCTGGAGGCAGTGCCCTGGCGGGGGGGCTAACCCTCTTTCTCTCGGTTCCACCTCTTTTCATGCTTCCAACCCCCCTTTGCCTTCCCCTTTTCCTCCACCAGTGCCCCTGGCTCTGGGGTACTGGGGCTTGAGGGGAGGTTTTGGGACCACTCTGACCCGCATCTCTCCCCTGCACCTCCTCCTGCCCTTCCTCCAAACCAGGCCATCGCGGGGCTGAATGGGATGCAGCTGGGGGATAAGAAACTGTTAGTCCAGAGGGCGAGTGTAGGAGCCAAGAATGCCACGCTGGTGAGCCCCCCGGCACGTCACCTTCCATTGGCTAGAGGGATGGGGGGTGGTTGGGGAGGGGCAGGGCTGGGGGCTAGGGGCTGGGGTCTCCTTAAGCTATAATTCCAGCTTTCACGGAGATGGGATGCGGGGGGGGAGGTGGGAGGAGCTGGGAGGTGAGGTGGGACTCCTGAGGGGGCACAGGATGTGGGGAGATGGAGGCCTTGCGGGGGCGGGTGGCCGGAGCCTTGAGTGACGCCCTCATCCCCTTGCCCCACAGAGCACCATCAACCAGACGCCCGTGACCCTCCAGGTGCCGGGCCTGATGAGCTCCCAGGTGCAG
Organism: Tolypeutes matacus; assembly: GCA_026826555.1. Taxonomy (NCBI): domain Eukaryota; kingdom Metazoa; phylum Chordata; class Mammalia; order Cingulata; family Chlamyphoridae; genus Tolypeutes; species Tolypeutes matacus. Next base: position 222,920 of record JAKSZT010054318.1, read on the forward strand.
ATGGGCGGCCACCCCACAGAGGTGCTGTGCCTCATGAACATGGTGCTGCCCGAGGAGCTGCTGGACGATGAGGAATACGAGGAGATCGTGGAGGACGTGCGTGACGAATGCAGCAAGTACGGGCTCGTCAAGTCCATCGAGATCCCCCGGCCGGTGGATGGCGTGGAAGTGCCCGGCTGCGGAAAGGTCAGATGCCCCAGGCTCACGTGCGTGTGTGTCTGTCTGTCTCTCTCACACACGTGTGAGCATACACATGCACACCACCCCCTGGGCCGCGCACCCAGCAGGCCTTGGTGAGCTGAGAGGCCTGGCCCTCTGAGGGGTGCAGTGGGGCTGAAGTGCCGTCATGCCAAGTCCCCAGGTCTTTAGCAGAGCAGCCCTTGGCTCAGGACGGGTCTCTGCCTCGTCTCTGTCACTTCACATGGTGCCAGTGATTTTGCTTTCTGAACACTGGGTCTCTTGTTTCTGAAGTAGGAAGAAAAGTACCAAAGATAGTTCCAGAAGCAACAAAAAACTTGTGTGCTGTGTGCCAGACGGTCTGTTAATACTTTACGTGTGTTACCATCGAAGTCTGAGGGCCTTATCCTGTATTAGGGAGGAATAATTAATTACCGCTAATCAGCAGAGGGAGGCATGGAAAGCTGCCTGCAGTCAGATCTCAGAACTCACTGAGTCACGTTGCCTCCACCACAGGGCCAGGTGTGAACACCTTCCCAGTGCGTGGCAGGAGGTGGCTGTGAGGGCCCTGCAACTTGCATTCATTCACTCCCTTGTGCGGCATTTTATGTAATGCCCGCTTTGTGCCAGACTCTGTGCCAGTTCTGGCGCTGAGGATTCAGTGAAGAAAAGCTCTCACACTTGAGGTCAAATCTTGGGGATGTAGTTGTTAAAGAAAACACGTGCTGCTTTAGGTAGGCATGGAGAGAAAACGGGTTTTGATAGGGTGGTCAAGGAAGGATCTGGGCGAGGTGAGAGGCAGGCAGTGTTCTGGGCTGGTGCATCCTGGGACAGTGAGGAGGCCATGTAGCTGGAGCAGAACAGGTAAAGCAGAGAGCGATAGATGAGATTGGAGGGGTCGTCTGGTGGGGCTGCGTGGGTGTTCCTAAGAGTGTTGGGTGTTATCTTGACTGAGGTGGGAAGGAAGTTGTTGAAAGGTTTTTAGTAGGGGAGTATTGTTTCCAAGGATCACTTGAGGTGGTTGTGGGCAGCACATGGGAACAGCACCGTGTTATGACAACGTGAGAGGTGGGCAGGGAGGGCGAAGTGGGACTTCTAGCCCTGCAAAGCCGAGACCTGCGGGATGGGAGTTTGGATATGCGCAGAGAAGGCAGTAGAGGGGCCAGGAGGGGCCAGCAGGTGTCGGCATGTGGCGCTCGCAGGAGCTGACAGGTTCCAAGGGGCACGGTTGATCAGAGATTAGGCTGGCGCACTCTGCAGAGGTCTAAGCTGGGAGGCCGTGCTAATTTTTCTAAGGAGCTCAGCCTTCCCTGGAGTGGGGAGGGGGGACTGCAGGGTTTTTAAGGAGGGAGTGGAGCTGAGGCCACATTTGTAGATGGTTTTGGCTGCTGTTTAGAGAGTGGATTGGGGAGGGTGCAAGAGTGAGAGAAGAGTCTTGGTGGGTCTGGGTTCCTGATTTAGAGCAATAGCAAGGAGGGTGAAGAGGAGTGGGCGGGTTCCAGTGACTTTCCCTGTGAGACAGCTAGACCTTGGTGATTGAGAGTGTGGGAAAGGGTGGGAGAAGTTGAGGGAGATGCTCGGATTTTGGGCTCTGGTGACTAGGAGGGGATGGCAGAGCATGGGGGAGGGAGATGAGCAGTTTTGTGGGGGGTGGTCCACTGTTGGGTGGGCTGGCTTCCTGCGGGGCACCCCAGGAGAGACCTCTTGGAACAGTTAGCTGGTCTGATGGGAATTGGACATCATGGAAAAAGTGACCCCTGTTCGAGGGTTGGGACTGAATGAGGTCGCCCAAGGAGAGCCAGGAGTGTGTGAAGGTCAGGAGCTAGAGAGCCAGGAGTGGCCTGGCTGGGGCCAGAGGACGCTCGGGTGGAGAGGGTGTCTGGGGAGAGGAGGTAGAGGACGTGAGGAGGAGGGGCGGACCGTGCTGCCTCTTGCTCACTAGCCCACTACTTCCTGTTGGTGTGGTGGGAATGGTGGGAGTCTTAAGGCTTTTTGTCTAGTTTGTTCCGTGCTGACACCTGGCACCTAGAGTAGGGTGGCTTCCAGTAGGGCTGAGTGAGTGTGGGAAGAATGAGGGGAAAGACCCTGTTTTTGTTTTTTGTTTTTTGTTTGAGATTATCCAGCTATATTTTTATTTTTAATTATTTTTTTTATTTTTAAAGAAGCTTTAGATTACATAAAACTTACATAAAAAATACAGGGAATTCCCATATGCCCCTCTCCCTCCCACACTTTCCCACATTAACAACATCCTTCATTAGCGTGGTACATTTATTACAATTGATGAACCTGTATTGAAGCATTGCTACCAACCATGGACTACAGTTTACATTATAGTTTATACTCTGTCCCGCACAGTTTTTTAAGTTGTGACAAAACAGCCATCACTGCATTGTCATGCAGGACAACTCCAATGTCCCGAAAATGCCCCCATGTTAAATACATTCTTCCCTCTCCCTCCCCTCAGACCCTCTGGTGGCCACTGCTTTTCTATCAATGGTAAAAAAGTTCTTCCATTGCTAGAATAATAAGTCTATAGTAGAATAATAATGTCTATTTTAGTCCACTGTTCATTCTCCAATCTCGAGGATTTGGGGGTGGTGATGCCCGCTCTGTTTCTAACTGAGAGGGGCTTAGGTCCCATGGGGCAGATGGAGGGAGCTGTCTTGCTTGTAGTTGCAGACACTCTGTTCCTCGGTATGGTGGTGGTTCATCATCATCTTGATAATTTTCCTGGGTGAGTTCAATGAAATGGAGAGTAAGTGTTGCAACTCCGCTGAGATTCAGGGCCCAGCTGGCACACGGACAGCCTAAAGATTAAAGTTTCTGGGACTTAAGTATAGTGCTAATTATGGATTCAAATAAAAGTGACAGAAGAGCCGTGTATAGGGAAAGTAAATGAGTCTAACTCTGTTACTCTAGGGAGCATAAATTGCAGAGTAAGGCCAACTGCAGGGTGCTGAATTCCTGAGCTGTCTGCCCTGCTTAATACTGTCTGGATGTCTCTAGAGCCCTGAGGAGCCCCGTCGTCTGAGGCACTGTTTACTCTGGCAGTCAATGAGAACCTGCTGAGACGCACATTAAGTGTAACCTCTGGAATGACCTCCCGACTCACTTTGAAATCTCTTAGCCATAAAAACTCATTGTATTTACCATTTCCCCATTTTGGGAAAGACCCTATTTTAATTGTAAACTTATTGCCCCCTTTAAGGATCCATAAAAGTAGAATATTTGAGTCCTTCTGTACCTATGATCTGGCTTCAAGTTACCAGTGTTTTATTCCTCATTTCTATATTCTGACACCTCTCTCTGCCTTTTTTTTCCCCTGGAAAATTTTAAAGCATGTCTCAAGCATATTGTATTTTACCTGAAATACTTGTTATATTTCTTTCACCTACTGACATTTTGGGCCACATTTTGTTTTGGGGGCCTGTCCTGTGCATTTTAGGGTATTTAGTAGCAACTATGGCTTCTGCCCACTAGATTCCAGTCCACCATCTCCCCACATTTCTCTCTGTGACAACTAAAGATGTCTTCAGGCTTTGCATGAAGACATGTCTTCAGGACATGTCTTCAAGAATGTCCTATTCAGGGCACAGTCAGCCTGCTTGAGAACCACTCATTTTAAACCACAATTAACATTAAATTCCTTAGTGTGTATCCGTTCTGTGTTCATGTAAGACAGTAAGGGACTGTCTTAAAAGCTCCTTGGTTTGTTTCAGCAAGGATCCAAACAAGGCCCTATGTTACATTTAGTTAGTTTCTTCTAATTTACGTCAGTTGTACATCATTCATCCCCCCCCTTTTTTTTTTGGCCAAGTCATTTTATTCATTGAGGAAATGGTTCATTTGTCCTATAGAATTTGTCTTATCTTGGATTAGGTTTATTATATCCTTTCTACTCCATTCCTGATTCCTGTAAATTGGTGGTTCAAGCAAGATTAGAAGCTTGAATAGATGAAAGTTCAGTTTCTTTTTTCTTTTTATTCTATGTGAATTTGAATCTCTGGTCTTACCCTCTGGCTGTGCAGGTTATCCCTGATTTCTGAGCTTCCCTGACTTCATCTGCTATCCAGGGAGGATATGGCCCTTGGGGTGGCCCATGGTTCCTGACGCAGAGCAGGCAAGACCCAAGTTCTCTCCCCTCTGGGGAGCTGCTTCTGCCTGCCACCCTGTGTGGTGCTGCAGACTGTCAGACAGGCCTCTCTTTTCTCCTCTTGATGCCTGTGGTGTCTCTTTCCTCTTTGTAGCCAGTTGTTGCTCTTTGCTCTTATTCTTTCAACCTGGGGTTTTTAAAAGGAGTAAGTTTGAATAAACACCCCCAAACCTGCACCAAGGATTCCTTTCCAAGGCCTGCAGTGAGGCCTTTCCCTCTCTGCCACTTCTGTGCTGAGTACTGATTTGTGTCACTGCTGGTTGTGTTGGGAGCGAGTCTGCTTGCCTTCCTAGGCCTGTTTTCTGTCTGTCCTTCTGGCCTTCACAATCTGTTTCTTGTCCCTACAGATCTTTGTGGAGTTCACCTCGGTGTTTGACTGCCAGAAAGCCATGCAGGGCCTGACAGGCCGCAAGTTCGCCAACAGAGTGGTTGTCACAAAGTACTGTGACCCCGACTCTTATCACCGTCGGGACTTCTGGTAGAGGCGGCCAGGGAGGGTGGGGGCAGGGCTGTGGGGGGTTTCTCCCTCCTCCCGCCCCCCCTTTTCCCCCTCTGAAGAGGATGGGCAGAGGAGTGACAGCCGAACAACAGCTGACAGCAACTGGAATGGCAGCAATTCGGGGTGGGGGTGGGGGTGGGAGGGGGCTGGGGACCGCACACAGGCCCGCACAGACACATGCACCCACACAGACACAGAGGGACGGGTCGGGATGGGAATGGGGCACACAGCAAGGTGGGGTAGGACCCCCACAGCCCCTCCCCAAACAGCCTCTCCTTCCCCTTAACTTCTCCCCGCCCCCCCAACATAGCGTGTTTATATTTTATGGCCAAACTATTTTGAATTTTGTTGTCCGGCCCCTCGGTGCCCTGCCCTCTCCTTTTCCAGGACCACAGCTCCCGCCCTCTTGGCCTCTGGTCCCCTCCCTGGTTTCTTATGTAGTTGATTCTCCTCTTAGTAGTCTTCCCCTGGATCTGCTCCCTAGCCCTGTGGCCCCGTCCCTCTCCTCTCTGTGGCAGTTTCATATTTGCTAAGACGAATTTGCTCATTAAACATTTTGTTGTATTTTACTTTATGGAGCAGCTCTGTGTCAAGTGTGTCTAGCCCTCCTCTCAGGTCTCAGAGAGGCTGCCTTGGCCGACTGCCGGGTGCCTGGCTGAGGCTCCTGTTGGGGTCAGGCTTCTAGGCCCCGGAACTGGCCTGGGGTTACCCCTTGTGCTCCCCAAGGAGCAGCCCTGCCTGCTTGCCTTGTGGCCACGGAGAGCAGTGAGCATGCGGCCGAACTGGACAGTGGGAAGGGTCACTCCTAGCGGCACCCTGGGCTGGCGGGCCGGGCCTTCCTGGCCGTGGGGCGGAGGGGCGGAGGGAAGATGAGCGGCGACGGGGACGCGGGGGGTCCGGCGCGGCGGAAGTGACGCCGATCAGTCGGTCCTGGCGCAGGAAGCACCGCCTGCGCATGCTCGCGCGGGTGGGGGGCGGGGCCCGCAGCCACTTCCGCTTCCGGCCCGTCTCCTTCGGTTGCTTCCCGTCCGTTCGGCGGCTCCCCTCCCCCGCCCGGCTCTCCGCGGCCCCTCCCGGGCGCCGGGGCGGCGGGGCCGTCCGCGTGCAGCCCTCCGTGCCTCCGTGTGTCTGCGCGCGCACCCCGCTACTCCGAGGCCGAGCGGGGGCAGGGGGCTGACCGCCATGACTCCCCGGAGCCCGGCGTGAGGGCGCCGAGGTGAGCGCGGCGGGGGCGGCCCGGGCCTCGGGACTGGGCTCTATGGTGCGCGCGGGCCCCGACCGGGCCCCCGAGTCCCCGGGCAGGGGTGTCTCTGCCCTCGGCCCCCGAACGCCTCTGGCTGCCTTTGTCTCTGCCCTGGGGGCCTTCCGCCGCCCCTGACCCTCCCGCAGGTGACCGCCTTCCGTGTACTTGCCCCCGCGTTGGTCTCCTATGTGCCTGTCTGGCTGTCTAACCGTCTCCGTGTGCCTGACCCGGGCCCTCTTTCTGCCTTCCTGTCCTATCCCAGTGTGTGATCGTCAGCGTTTCTGTTCGCGAGCCTCTTTCTGGGTTCTCCAGCCTTCCCGTCTAGATTCCTCTGCCTCCAGTAAATCTCCTTTCCCCTGCCTTCACATCTCATTTTTGTCCCTCTACCTCCAGTCCGAAAGTCATTCTTCACTACTCTGTTTGGTCTAGAATCTGCCCTTTTTCCCTTCCCCCAGGACCCTGAGTCTGTGGTGTGGTAGTGAAGAGCCACCGGCTCTGGAATCAAGCCTCAGTGCTTGTTAACGTGATATTTGGCAGGTGATTTCTCTTAGTTTTTAGTTTTGAAGATGGGGGCATTAGTAGTTACTGTATCGTAGGGTCACTGTGTGTAGTGATTGAGGCATTCTTATAAAGCACTTGCACAGTCAGTGGTCTGTGGAAAGTGTGTAGCTACTGGGAGGCCTGTTTTCTGTTATTGTTGGTAGATTTTCTATTCTGCACATAAGTATTTGATACCCATCATTTGAGCACCCGTTGGTGAATTTTGCCATATCATTTGTATTGCATAGAAGCTAATACTTTTGTTTGAGTCCACTTAATTTGAAAAACCTCATCTCCTCCTAAGCAGCGCCTGTAAAACCCCAGCTTTGACGCACTAGTTGTGTTTTTTTTTTTCTGTTTCACTTAAACGCACTATTGAGATAACACACCTTCTGATGCCACCCTTTTGGATACAGTTTTTGTGTTTTCTCTGATAATAATGGCAACCAATGTTATTGAGTGCCTACTATCTGTGGGGCTTGGAGCCAAGCACTTTATGTACTCATCTTATTTAATCAACAAGCCTGCCAGGTATGAATTTCTCTCCTTCGTTTCCTAGTTGAGCAAAGTGAATCTCAGAGCAACAGAGGTTGCTCTGTTGGTTGCTGGTGTGGCTAGGATTTGGGCCCAAATTCCCATGTGTTTTCCATCATGTTTCTTTCTTGTCTCTAATTTGTCTGTCCAGGTTACTCCCACTTTCTTTTTTAGGGTCTCTGTTCCCCTATCTTTCCTTATTTAGCTTCTGTATCCTATTGTATCCTTGTCTGTTTCATCATGTTTCTCTCTAGCTTTCTCTAGGCCTTTTTCTCCTTGTCCCACTCATTCCCTTTTCTGCCATTCATGTCTTTTTTTCATTACTTAGTCTTAGTGTCTGGCTGGGCCTGTCCCGGGCCCTGGTGTTTTCTCTCTAGCTATTAATCTCTGAGTACCTGGCTGTCTGGCCTGAGTTCAAGGCAGGGGATGGCTGGCCTCTCTCCTTTGCCCCATATCCCCCAAGACCCAAGTCATGGTAGGGTGCAGGAACTGTCCATCTGTGGCTTGTTGGAGAGGCCGTGGACTGTGTTGAGCAGAGCCTGCTCTGGAACCAGGCTGCTGGCTGGGGGAGGGGGGTGAGTCGTGTGTCCCCGGGCAAGGGAGTTGACCTCTCTGTGACTCAGTTTCCTCTCCTGTGAGGTGGCTATGAATCATGGAGCCCTGGTGAGGATTAGTTGAGCTAATGTGTGTAGAGCACTTAGAAAGATGCCTGGCACAAGGTAAGCCCTGTGTGAGTGCTTGCTCTTCTCACTGCTTGATTCCCACCTTCCCTTCTTTCTTATTGCCCTCATTTCACCACAGGTTGGTTTAATTTAGATTAATTTAAAAGTTAAATGGGTAAGTTTTGGAGTTCCAATGTGCTTAGTTTTGACTTAGTGTGTCACTTGCTTGAACCTCCGTGAGCCCCAGACTTCTTGCTCTGAAGAACCTTGTCCTCCTGCATGCAGCGTTAGCTGAGGTGGCGTAGTCTCCTGCTTGGCATTGGGGTCTGTTGTGTTCCTTATCTCTCTCCTGAGCCTTCACCTGCCCCCACCTGGGGGGACACTCGTTTCCTCTGGCCAAGAGGTTCCCCTGGCCTTGGCCGTTCTCCAGCCGCCCTGGGGGCTGCTCCTCTTCTCTCCGCCCATCTTTCTAATCTCTTCCTTGGCCTTCTCCTCCCGTGTGTCCTTGTTTCTGCCTTGGTTTCCTGCTGCCCTTCATCCCCTTCTCCAGAGAGCTTTTCTGCCTCTCTTCTTCCCTTCGGCATTTATGAACGGCTCCTCCGGGCCAGCTTCTGTTGGGAAAAGCCACGTTCAGACGTGTGTGGTCTCTGCCCCCGTGGGGCTCATGGGTCAACCTCAGTCAAAGACTCAGATGAATAAGTATAAAGTCACGAGAGCAACAGTCTCCTGGCAAGACTCCCAGGCGGCGGTGGCGGTAGGGTCTGGGTGGAGACCTGGGGACCTGGGAGGGGATGTTTGAGAGGCGTCCTGGGGGTAAGTGGGGATTACCCAGGTAAGGAAGCGGGGAAGGAGCGAGTAGGGCAGAAGGAACTGTCTGGTGACTCTGGCTGGCGTCCTAGAGCCCTCTCCATTTGCCAAGTCCTTCCAGTTACCTGGTTAACACATGGTCCCATTCTACAGAGGAGAAAGCTGAGCTCATGGGAGGCCGACGTGCTGCTGCAGGCTCCATCTGGCTGAGCAGAGGCCCCAAGCAGGAAGGAGCTGGGGAAATTTGAGGAACTGAAAGTGGAAGGATTAACTTTAAGGCAGGGCCTCTTAGGCCACAGCTAGGACCTCATCCTTGATGCACAGGCAGCAGGGGTCCACGCTAGCCAGTCCCCCTCCCCACCCAGCTTGTGTCTACAGAGGCCCCCTCTCTTTTCAGATGCGGTGACCTGACCTCCCTTCCTCTGCCTCTCTCCTTGAGTCGCCCCGCCTTGCGGCGCCCCAGCGGGCCTGCCTCCCTCACTGCCGGGCACCATGTCGACCTCTTCGCTGCGGCGCCAGATGAAGAACATCGTTCACAACTACTCGGAGGCGGAGATCAAGGTCCGCGAAGCCACAAGCAACGACCCCTGGGGCCCGTCCAGCTCCCTCATGTCTGAGATTGCCGACCTCACCTACAACGTCGTCGCCTTCTCAGAGATCATGAGCATGATCTGGAAGCGGCTCAATGACCATGGCAAGAACTGGAGGCATGTCTACAAGGTCGGTGGCCCTGGTCCCCGCAGGCCCAGTCCCCGCCCCGCCCCGCCCCTGGAGCGGGGGCCTCACGCAGGCTCCTCCATGGGCGGGACGGGTTCAGGGGCTGCCTGCTTGGCCTGCCCATCAGTGCCTGTCACTGGCTGCCTGTGGACCTGGCCTCCCAGTTGACAAGAAGAGTTGATATTGTGTGTTTCTGTAGAAAAGCTTTCTTTTTTCTTTTTTGTTTTTAAGTCAAGGCAACACATAACATTTTAAAGATATTTGGACTTTATTATTGGGACTTATTCTGGAATAAGAGGAACATTCGTAAGATGCATCCATGTAGAAGGTCTAAGAGGGTATCCAGTGTCCACCCACCAGTGTCCCCAGCCACCCAGCTCCTTTCTTCATAGGCACCCGATGTCCCCAACATCTGCTGTGCTCCTGGGGACAGTCTGTGCCTGGATGTACAGGCAGATGGTACTCATGTGCCTCCTCGTGCCCGGATGAGGTTGCCCTCTATACCTTGTTTTTACCTTGCTTGTTCCACCTAACAAGGCCGACTCACAAGGCTGCGCGTCGTCTGCCTGCACTTACGTGACGCACAGGGAAGCACAGCGCTGCAGGGACAGGAGGTAGCACAGTGGTGCGGGCCAGAAGGCGGCTCATGACAGAGCGGTTTGCATCTTGGTTTGCATCTTGATTGTAGCGGTGGTTACACGGCTGTTTGTGTTTGTCAGAACTCAAAATTGTACTTGAAACAGAGTTTCACCATGTGAAGTGTTTCTCAGTTAAAACGAAAAGGAAAACGAGACTAATCTTAGAAATCATTCTCTATTAGATGCAGAGAATTTGCAAGTTTTTAAAAACCTCGTAATATTCTACAGTATGAATTAGTAATAACTTAGCTAGCTGCATTCCGATTGACTTTTGAGTGGTTTGTAGTGTTTTGCGTTACAGTTAAGATTGATGTAAATAACTTTCGTCCGTTTGCCATTTTCTGGAAGTGGGATTGTTGAGTCAAAGGGCAAGTGCATTTGTGGCTTTGATAAAAGTGGCCCAGGGTCACCTCGGGGATGCTGCGGCTCCGGGTGGGACCCCCGCGAGGAGATTCGCAGCACGCAGTCGCCGTGTGCCTCACCACAGCCTAGCCAAGTGTGCAGTGGAGTTGTGTCTAAAGAAGCAGCGTATCTAATTAAAATGCGACACAGGCGGGCAGCGGGTGCGGCTCAGTGCTTGAGCTCCTGCTTCCCATGTACAAGGTCCTGGGTTTAATCCCTGCTACCTCCTGAAAAAAAATGACATTGAAAAATGGCTCTGGTAGACTCAACTCAGGGTTGCAACTAACCTTCAGTTTGTAAAAAGTGCAGTATCTGACAACATGATACAACGGGAAGTCTGTACTCGCCTGTGTATTTGGTAATACATGAGCGTGCCCTAATGTACTTCTCAATCGAACAAATGTTTTGTGCCAAACTGAACCAAACAGAACGGGTCTGCAGGCAGGACTCTGAGTGGGTTTCCAGTCTGTGACTTCCCTCTGCAGGGGCCAGCGGCCTGCCCCACTCTGGCTGCCCAGCTCCTCGGTGGTACAGTGAAGGGGTGAGGGCCTGGGTTGGAGCAGGGGTGGGGGGGGGCTAGTGTGTGCTCAGCAGTGCTCTCAGGCAGGTTGCTGGGACCCCCTCTGGGCTGTGGGAGGACCCTGGCAGGAGGCACTAGTGAGGAAGGGCCCGGGCAGGGGCCGGCACTGCAGCTTCAGCGCACGTTTGCCGAGGCCCCAAGGTCGGCAAAGTGGGCCCCTGGGACAAATTCGGTTCCGCTGCCTGTTTGGGAAAATGGAAGTTTTCTTGGAGTGCAGCCACGCCCACCCATTTCCCTGCTGTCAGTGGCTGCTTTTGCCTCACAGTGGCGGAGTCGGGTTGGTGAGCGGGGACGGAAGGTCCTCGGAGCAGGAAGTATTTCCCGCCTGGGCCTTGGTGGGACGGGCTTGCCGACCCTGTTTTAAGTGGCGCTCTTTTATCTTGCACGCCAGGGCGCCCTCACAAAGCTGTTTTAAGACTGGACCGCAAGCACAAGCCTACACAGCTGCATGCCTGTTTTTACTTCTTGATTTTTTATCAAGGCTAAATGCTGCACGAATCTTGAGCGTGCGTCTAGATTAGTTTGCCTGCGTGTGCCCCTGGGTCGCTCGCTGTCCCCTAGTGGAGGCATGGACTGTCGCAGCCCCAGGAGGCGCCCTCAGGATGGCTCCTGACCCTAGGCGTGCTGTCCCAACGTCATGGGAGGGGCTCGTGTGGCTCGTGGTCTCCGTGTCTGGCTTCGTTTGCTCCCCATTGTGTCTGTGCTGGCCTGTGTTGTCGCGGGTAGTAGTGCTTGTTGATTTTTTTGTAAGGCCATGTGTGTGGTCTTCCCATTGCAGGAATTTGCCACCTTTTTGATAGTCTTCTGTTAAGGGTGTGTGGCCATTTCCAGTCTACAATCTTGACTGTGGTTCCAAAGTCCAGAAAGCTCTGAAACCAGTTTTTCCTAATCTGTTTGGCAGCACAACCCTGCGGTGCGGTTACTTGGGTGGTCTCTGATGGTCCCACTTAGCCCCGCTGGGCGCTGCGGTATGTGTACTGTTTGTGCAGCCGGGTGGGTCCAGCTCTGGGGCACAACTGGCCTGACAGGTGCCTGCCCCCAGCCTTGGGCCTGCAAATCAGAGCAGTGCGTGCTGCTTCCCTTCCTCCTCTAATCTGAAACCTCTTGGAGGGCGAGTTAACTAGCTGAGAGCCTGGGGAGCTGCTGACTCCTCCCTCGCTTTCTGCCTCTGCTCTGCATCTGGGAGCCTGGGTGGGGTTCTGGGGCTCCATGAACCCCGAGTCACCTGCGGACTTTTCTGTGGACCGGGGGCACGGTCCCTCTTCTTGCTCCACACTCCAGGGCCGAGCCACAGGGACCTTCTGGCCAGGAGGGGTCCGTGTGTTTCTGTTCAGCAATGAAGACCAGTTTCAGATTTGCAGAATGACACAAAAGCCATCTGTGTGCCTGTTCACTGAAGAGTGGAATTTAGCAAATGTCTTTACAATTTTATTTTAAAGAAACAGAGCAGGTTCTGTGCCATTAAGTAAGACCCAGCCAGGACAGGAGTGGCCATAGCTGCCATTTCCTCATTTTTTTAAGTTGAGATTTCATTTGCAGACCTCACAAGTCACCCTTTAAAGTGTAGGACTCAGTGGTTTTTAGCATATTCACAAGGCTGTACAACTATCAGCACTTTCAAGTCCCACAAAGCAAACCCCATGCTCAGTCCTCACTCCCAGCCCCTGGCAGCCACTTCCTGTCTGTGGACTTGCTCTGTCTGGACGTTTCTTAGAGATGGTGCCACACGGTGTGTGTCCTTTTGTGCCTGGCTTTTCACTTACCAGTGGGTTTCTAGTTCATCTGTGTTGCAGCATCTGCCAGAACTGTCTTCCTTTACACGGCTATCGTCCCACTGTGTGGAGAGGCAGCGCTCTGTTTCCCCACTCCCTGCCAGGGGGCACGCGGGCTGGCGCAGGGCACTGCTCACCCCGCCCGCTCCCCGCCACAGGCCATGACGCTGATGGAGTACCTGGTCAAGACTGGCTCGGAGCGCGTGTCGCAGCAGTGCAAGGAGAACATGTACGCAGTGCAGACGCTCAAGGACTTCCAGTACGTGGACCGGGATGGCAAGGACCAGGGCGTGAACGTGCGTGAGAAGGCCAAGCAGCTGGTGGCCCTGCTGCGCGATGAGGACCGGCTGCGGGAGGAGCGGGCCCACGCGCTCAAGACCAAGGAGAAGCTGGCTCAGACCGCCACTGGTGAGCCTGCTGCCCCCGCCAGCCCTCCTCGCTGCTGTTCCCTCTGCTTGAGGCCCTGGCACCCAGAGGTAGCCCCACTGCCTCCCTCCGCTCCAAGCCCACAGGGCCCTGGTCAGGCTCTGCTCTCCCCCTTCCTCCTATGCTTGTGACCCCCCTTGTCCCCTCCTTGCCCTCTTCCTCCCACAGAGGGACCCTGGGTTTGGGTGTTTTGTTCCGCTGGCCACAGACACACTGAGCGCCGCCTCGGGTGCCTGAGCGAGCCAGAGGCCCGGCTTGGTGCGAGCAGCCAGGTGCCCTCGAGAACGAGGTGGGTTGTAGCGAAGAGGGGCACCGAGGCGAGGGCTCCCCAGCACACGGGGGCCGGGGAGCGCTCCTGGGAGTTGGTGCGCCAGTGCCTGAGGGGGCCGTTGTCCCCCCACCCGCGCCAAGATGAGGAAGAGAGCGTTCGGCAGAGGGGCTGGTGGCAAGGCCCCAGTGGGAGGGGCAGCGTCAAGCCAACGTGGAGACGGAGGGAGCAGGCCGGGGCTGGCTCGCGCAGCAAGGCTGAGGTGCGCTTCGCGGAGCATCGCCCTTCAGGTGCAGGCAGGCAGGACGAGAGCTGGGATTCCCCAGGGTTCTGGGTGCGAGACGAGGTGTGCTGGGCGAAGGGGAGGCACCTGCTCAGACCTGGCGAGGCAGCGGTGTAGGGTCTGCGCAGCGAGGTGGGGGGAGGTGGGTGCGTGACCACGCCTGCTGGCGGTGAGAGTAGAGGGTGTGGGGTGCCGGGCAGGGAGTTGAGGGAAACCAGGGAGCAGAGCCATGGAAGGGAGGAGGCTCCGCCAGGGATGCAGTCGTCCTCGCCAGGAGAGGAGCTGAGACCCTGGTTGCCTTGAGGTAGGAGTGCGAACGGCGGGTCCTCCGATCCCCGCGGGGCCAGGTGGCAGGATCCCGCCGCAGCCGCAGGTGGCACTGGCATGAGTGCCTTGCTGTGTGCTGGTTAAGCTTCCTTCACGGACACGGAATTTTGGGTTTTCTTACACGTTTGTGCGTCGTGAGGTGTTCTTCTGGTTTCCCCCCTGAGCCGTCCCCGCGCCTGTGCTGTGTGGAAGCCGGAGGTGGCTGGGCCCGGCCTGCGGAGCGTGGTCTGCGGGCCTCTGTCCTGCTCGGGCCGTGGGCGAGGCGGAGTCTGTGGCGACGGGGCGTGGGCCCAGCACCCCTGGCCCTGAGAGAGGCCGGGCCAGTGCCTTCGGGCTCCTGAGGGAGGGAACAGTTAGGGTACTCATCTGTCTGCCCGTCAGTCCGTCTGTCATTCCAGACAGTCGCGTCCACCCTGCCGTCAGCCCTGTCCTGGCCACACGTGCCCCCGCCCCTGCCCCAGCGCCCTGCTGTCCAACCCGCAGTGGTGCGGGCGGCTGGGCCTGGCCGGACGGGCGGGTGGCTCTGAGGGGGCTGGGCTGTGGGAGACCGGCCCCAGGTGCAGACAGGACCTGCTGATGCTTTGAGGGTGGTGGTCGGAGATTAGACCGCTTTAATTGTGGGAACATGCAGTGTGGAAGTTGAGGGGTGTGCCTCTGTGGAGGTGACTCCACTCACGTCGCCCACCTTTCTGTCCTCCCAGCACGAGCGTGGAGCCCCTCAGGCGTGGGCTCCATCGCCCCAGCCCCTGCTGGCCTCGAAGCTGCTCTCTGTCTCTGATTGGCTTGCTGTGGGCATCGCCTGAGACCTCACCCACTCTTATCCCCTCTTCTCCCCTGCCCCCAGCCTCCTCGGCGGCCGTGGGCCCTGGGCCCCCGCCCGAAGCAGAGCAGGCGTGGCCGCAGAGCAGCGGGGAGGAGGAGCTGCAGCTGCAGCTGGCCTTGGCCATGAGCAAGGAGGAGGCCGACCAGGTGCGGGACCGGGCGGCGCGGGCCCCACTCTGCTTTGCCATCCCATCTCCACCCTCTGCCTCGCTCCGCCCTCGGGCCTCTGCTGTTCGTTCTGCTCCTGGAATCCCCCCTCCATCTCCCCCCGCCCCAGGCCACACCTGCCTCCGTCTGCCGGGCTCTGTCTTGGGCTCTGTCTCGTCTCCCGACTCTCCGCTTCACCTCTCCCTGCCTCCCCAGCCCTCCGTCACGCTCTCTTTCCCCCAGCCCCCGCCCTGCGGCCCCGAGGACGACGTCCAGCTTCAGCTGGCCCTTAGTTTGAGCCGTGAGGAGCATGATAAGGTCAGACCTGCCTCCCTGCCCCCCCCCCCAGGCCCCGTGTCAGGCCCCACCTCCTTGTGCCGCTGGTGGTCCCCCGGCTCTAGCCGCAGGACCTCGAGCGAATATGAGACAGCTCTCTGGGTGCCAGGCCCTGCCCCCTCCCTGTCCTGGCAGCCCCCAGGTCTCGCCACCTCCAGCCCAGGGCAGGAAACCCCACCCCAGCTGGCGTCCTGGCTGGGGACCAGGACAAGACGGGGCAGCGCTGAGTCTCCCCTCCCTGCCCGCCCCAGGAAGGTGCACTTGGATCTCCGCCGCCGATTCCCTAGTATGGTCCTCTGTGTGTCTTCACTCCGTCCCTTTGGCCTCCCACCCATCCTTTGACCCAGGTGTCCCACCTTCCATTCCATACATCGTCCACATTCCATTTTGATTTTTCACTCACCTTTGTCAGGGTTGGAGAGGGTTTTTGGGGCCTTCCAATTTAGGGGGCGCAAATTGGGGAACTTAGGTCCCCACCTGCCCCCCCCCGTCTCCGTGCAACCACCTGCTCTGTCCCCACAGGAGGAGCGGATTCGCCGAGGTGATGACCTGAGGCTGCAGATGGCAATTGAAGAGAGCAAGAGGGAGACTGGGGGCAAGGAAGAGGTGAGGGGGCCAAGGGGGAGGTGAGGGGGGCAAGGGGGAGGAGAGGGGGCAGGGGGAGGAGAGGGGAGGGGAGGGGAGGTTGTGCTGCTTCCGCTCGCCTCCCGCTTGCTGCCGTGTCCCTGTCCGTCTGCTCTCGCTCGTCCCTGCCTGCGTTCGTCTGTTGGGTTCCTCGTCCCGGCTCTGACCAGGTCCTTAGCGGGAGCTGGACACACTGCCGAGAAGGCAGGGTGCTGTCCCTGGGCGCGGCCTGCAGTGCAGGCTTGGCCTGAGCGCTGCTGCTTCCCTGGGGCCTGGGTGCATGGCCCAGCACCTGTGGCCTTGCCTGCACATGGAGAGTCGGCTTTCCTCCCTGTGGGCTTGTTGGGAAGTGCAGCGCCTGGGACACGGGAGAGTGGGCCGCTGTGCCAGAGCCGGCCGCGACGTGCTGGCACTGCCAGGCAGCGCCCCGGTGGTGGCGAGAAGGCCAGGAGGATGTTGGAGCGAAGCCTGGTGGGTGCGAGGGGGCTGGGGGGCTCGCCCACGCAGCGTGTCTTCTTGGCACCGGGATGGATATAGCCTCTGCCCTTTAATTTAGGCCCCCACGCGGGCGTCGTACTTGGCAGCTCACGTCCATGGCTGCATAGCAAACTGCTCAGCGCAGCAGCTTCAGTAACAGCCACTTGTTTCTCACGACCCCGGGGCAGCTCTTTCGCTCCGTCTCCTCCTGGGGCGGGATGTCCATGTCAGCCTCCCGTCCCGTGGCCCCCTGCCTTCTGTCCAGCTGCGTGCCTTTTAGCACGATGCCGGTTCCTGCAGGGGTGGTGCGGCCGTGTATCTGGAGGCAGGCAGGGGCTGAGCTGCGCCGTCCCTGCCGATATCCTTTGGGTCGAGGTGCTGGCCAGATCGGGGCGAGGAAGACCCGCTGGGCTTTTTTGGGAGACAGAGGCCCTGTGGAAGCCCAGGGGGTCTTCCCCTGCCCTGCTTTCTGTGCTGGTGTCGCTGTGTGGGTGCGTGGCACGGGGGTGCCAGGGCAGCCTGGCCTGTCCAGCCTGGGGCTAGGAGGGCTTCCCTGCAAGGGTGGGGGTGCAGTGTGGAGCATGCACTGGGCCTGGGGGTGCAGGGCCTAGGTTGGGAGAGGTGTCTGTGGCTGGTGGGCAGCAGCTCTGGCTGGCACCTTGGCCTTCTGGAGCTGCCCAGAGTATCCTGGCAGGGAGAGTGGTCAGGTGGGTTTCGAAGTCCCCGGCTGCGGTGCAGGGGACGGCGTGGGGGCGAGGGCGGGTGAGGGCCCCTGGGGGCCTGGGCCCGGGTGGTTTGGGGTGGACAGAGCTCGTGTGGTCCTGTGGAGGCCTGCACACCCTGGCTCCCCGTCGGGGCCCTGGCCCTGTGGCCGGCTCGTCTGTCAGGGGCCCAGTCGGTGCGCCCACTCCTGCCCAGAGCTGCTCCCGGCCAGTGCCTCTTGGCTCTGCTCACACTGTTTTCTCCCCGCAGTCGTCTCTCATGGACCTTGCTGATGTCTTCACGGCCCCGGCCCCTCCGCCAGCCTCAGACCCCTGGGGGGGCCCAGCCCCCATTGCTGCCGCCATCCCCACAGCAGCCCCTGCCTCGGACCCTTGGGGTGGTCTCCCTGTCCCTCCTGCTGCTGACCCCTGGGGGGGTCCGGCTCCCACTCCAGCCTCCGGGGACCCCTGGAGGGCTGCCACCCCGGTCGGGTCCTCGGCCGACCCCTGGGGTGGGACGCCTGCACCCGCGGCTGGAGAAGGGCCTGTGCCCGACCCGTGGGGCGGTGCCGATGGTGAGTGCTGAGGGGACCTGGACGTGCCCTCGGGGCGGGGGACAGTGGCAGCAGCAGCGGGGAGCACTCCCAGAGGAGGGCACCTGGGAGCTGGGGGTGTGTGCAGGGGAGCAGGGCGTGGGCATGCAGGGGGCTGCTGGGGCTCAGGTGAGGCCCTCACCCTGGTTGGGGCCTTGGTGGGCTCCTGGGGAGGTGAGGCCTGGAGACCGAGGAGGTTGGTCGGGAGGGACGAGGGATGCCGTGGGAGAGGAGGGGGAGGCGCCAGGGCAGCACGAGCGGGTGGAAGCTCTGTGGAGAGGCTGAGAGGCCTGAGCCAGTGGGGAGGGGGGGTGGGGTTGTATGTGTCCAACACAAGAAGAATGTGCAGGTGCAGACAGTCTGGTAGGCACAGGTGTGCAGAGGGGCAGAGCCCCTTGCCTCTGCCCATGGGGGCTGGCCTCTCATGCTCGCCTTTCTCACGCAGGAGGGGTGTCCGTCGGCAGGCCACCGGCCTCTGATCCCTGGGCGCCAGCCCCAGCGTTCTCGGACCCCTGGGGGGGCTCTCCTGCCAAGGCCAGCACCAATGGCACCGCCGGTACTGCAGCCTGGGCAGGGCGGGGTGGGGCGGGCCTGAGGTCCCTGGGAGGGGCATTTAGAGGAACCCCTCCACTTCCCAGCAGTGGGGGCGTTTGACCCGGAGCCTGACGAGTTCTCTGACTTCGACCGGCTGCGGACGGCGCTGCCGACCTCTGGGAGCAGCACAGGTGAGCCCCCCAGGGCCACAGTCTCCCAGCGCCGGCTCCTCAGAGACCCTGGCCTCCGTTTTCGCTGTTTGCTGTCTCCTTCCCAGCAGGGGTGGGTGGCTGGTGCTGCAGGGTTAGGAGTTAAGTGGAGAGAACGCAGTCTGCGGCCAAAGACCTTCTAACTGTCTTAAAAAAAAAATTTGCTAGTACGAAGGATTTGCGGTGTGGCAATTCCTCAAATGCAGCCGTCCCTGCCTCTCAGTGCCGCAGTGCATGTTTCCGGAGCAGGGCGGCTGCTACCCTATGCCTGGAGCGGCGCGGGGAGCCTCCAGCCCAGTGGCACACTGTGTTGTGGTGTCACGGCGCTCGAGCCCCTCAGCGTACGCCGTCCTGCCTCTGTCGTCCTTGTAGGGTGCCCCTCCACCTGGTATTTTGGGCAGGGAGCGTCTTATCTGGAGGCGTGCGCCAGTCGTTCGTTATGGGAGACTTTATTTTTGAGCACGTTTTTAATAAAAAAATGTATCTTTTGACCTGTTTTAGGTTTACAGAAAAATTGTAGAGAAAGTGCTGAGTGGCTCTTACCCCACCCCCGGTGTCCTGTCGTTAGCACCTTAGTACTGCAAGTTCCTTATACTTGATGAGCCAGGGCTGATGTGTTACTAGTAACTACAGCCTGTTGTGTATGTTGGGCTTCACTCCTTGTGTGTGCAAATTCTAATTACACAAACTTATATCAAAGCATGGATTGGGGTGCAGAAATACATTTTAATTAAGTCTCACGGAGGGACGAGAGAATATGGTACCAAAATATCGTCTACTCTGTTTAGATTACTGTGCAATGTACTTTTCATTTTTTTAGTTTTTTTTTTCCCCATGCAGATTTACTTGTGTTTTTCAGCATTAGATAAAATTCATAAGTGTGCTTAAAAAAAAGAGGCCTCAAGCTAACGAATGCCAGACCTCCAGGAGTGTCGGCTCCGCCGCGGCCACCGTTCCCCTCTGCGCTTGCGCTCCTGTGGGCTCTGCCTGCTGGGCCTTGGGCGGGTGGCGCCCCTCGGAGCCTCAGGCCCTCTGGGGGCAGGTGCCAGGCCCTCGAGGGGCCCCGCATAGGATCTGCATCCTGTGTGAGCCACGGCGGAGGCCTGGGCTCCCGTCCGTGGCTTCCTTTGCTCCGGGGATGGGCGCCCGACTGTCCCCAGTACCCTCTCCCTGCCCCCCTTCCAGGGGAGCTGGAGCTGCTCGCTGGAGAGGTGCCCGCCCGCAGCCCCGGGGCGTTTGACATGAGTGGGATTGGGGGGTCTCTGGCCGAGGCTGTGGGGAGCCCTCCGCCTGCCCCAACCCCCACGCCCCCCACTCGGAAGACGCCGGAGTCATTCCTGGGGCCCAACGCAGCCCTCGTTGACCTGGACTCGCTGGTGAGCCGGCCGGGCCCGACGCCGCCCGCAGCCAAGGCCTCCAACCCCTTCCTGCCGAGCGGTGAGTGCGGGCCCCTCGCCCCCCTCTGGCCCTTCCTGGGCTCCTAGTAGAGTGTGAGCTTCCTGTGGCCACGCTCGTGTAGCGAGCACCTGCAGTGAACCCCCGCGCAGGGCAGGGTGGGGGGCGTGCCCCTGGCGCCGGCTGACGGCTGTGTGTCTGTGTGTCTCTCCCTCCCTGCAGGCGCCCCTGCTGGGCCCTCGGTCACCAACCCGTTCCAGCCCGCGCCCCCGGCGACGCTCACGCTGAACCAGCTGCGCCTCAGCCCTGGGCCCCCTGTCCGGGCCGTGCCGGCGCCCTACACCTCTCCTCTGGGGGGGGGCCCTGGCCTACCCCCTATGCTGCCCCCGGGCCCTCCGGCCCCCAACACTAACCCCTTCCTCCTGTAATGCGGTGGGTGGGGGGCGTGGCCCAGCGTAGCCGCCCCGTTCCCCTTCCTGGGAGCTGTGTTGTGAGTGCATGTGAAACGGGGCCCTTCCCCCTCCCAGCCCCCCTCCTGGGGCCCACTCACACTACGCCCTCTTCCTACGTCCCCCCACCACAGCTCCCCACAGTGAAACTGGACATGGGGGATGGGGGGTGCTGGCAAGAGGAGCACCCCTTTCCTGTGGCATTAGAAGGGGGAGGGACAGCTGGGGGTCCCCCGCCCCCACCCCCTTCCCTCCAAACTCCTGGTCTCCCCTCAAATCAGTGTTCGAGCCTCGTCTTTCCCCTCATGCACCCCTTGGTGGATCCTTGGTGATGATTTTGGCAACTTCGGGAATAAAGGACAATTCTCATGGGCATGGCTTGCCCAGGCTCCCCTCCGTGGCTCGTGTGTCTCCAGGAGTCCTCTCCAGGCCCCCAAGGCTCTGGTCCTCGTTTGCCTCCTGGCCAGCCGGGAACCAGGCTCTCCTGTTCAGAAGCCTTGAGTGCCCTGGGCCTCCGAGGGTGGGGGCAGGCCGGCTAGGGCAAGCAGGGCCTGGGGCCTCTGAGGGTGGGGGCAGGCTGGGTGGGGTGGGCGGGGCCTGGGGTATTGCAGTCTCGGCCCTGTTGGCCTGACGGGTGGGGTTGAGGCCCACCGCAGAGCTGACGAGGTGTCTGCAGCCACCCACTTGTGGGCAGCACAGGCCATGCTGAGGTCTGAGGGCCACTCGGGTCAAGCGAGATGTGGGTGATGGCAAGAGCCCTTCCTGCGCTGGCAGCCAGCTGACCCTCCACGGCCATGGCCTGCTCCGCTCCGGGCCCCAGCTCTCCAGAACCCCAGGCAGCCTCTCCTGGTTGAGCTGAGTGGGCGCCCAGATGTCCCTGGTGTGTCCTTCTGCTTGCCCTGGGCTGGGCCCACCTGACCAGCATGATCCAGGGACCCCCGGCTCTCCTGAGGCATGGGCTGTGGCCCTCTCCATGCGCAGGACCTTGGGCGTCTCTGGGCCCTGCAGCACGGGCTCAGCGCAGGCACCTGTCCCTGTCCGCCTTGGCCTTGTGCTTGTGGGTCTGTTTCGGCGCTGCCGCCCGCTGGACTCCTTCCTTCAGCCTCAGCACTTCTCAGAGCCTGTGAGGGTGGACCTGGGCCTGAGGCAGACTTCCTCCTTGCTCCTTTGGCCCAGGACATGCTCTCAGGCTCGGGACAGTCGGGGCACAGAGGGCATTGCAGGTGGTCCCCCCCATGGCCCCCCATGCCAGTGGTCACCCCCCGAGGAACCTCCACCAGCGTTGAGCAGTGGTCTCGCACACTCGAGGGGTGTGGCTCCGAGCCTGCGAGACAGCCCTGGGGATGGCTGCTTCCGCTTTGAGAAACGCAGATGTCCCTGCGCTGGGAGCCGAGGCTGTGGGCTGCGCCTGACTCGCTGGGCATCGTGCTCTCTTGTGGGCCTGGAACCCAACCTGCTGCCCTTGCAGATAAGGCACGCGATGGAGGGTCACAGGGGAGGTGGGTGGATAGGAGCATCGGCAGGTGCACTCAACGTAGAAGAGACGAGGTGCTCGGGGCTGGGACTGCACCTGGGCAGGTGGTCCATGGCTCACCGCCCCCCCCCCCCGTGCCTTGCAGGCTTCACCAGGGAGGGCAGCTGCTGCAGTGGCCACGTCGGCATCGACTCGGCATCTTCCTGTATGTTTTTTCCTTACAGTATAAAGAAATGCACAGTTGTTCCAGGACCCTCGTGTCTCCTCCTTCCAGTTCTCTCCAGAGTATGCAGCCACCACTGCTCTCCCTCGGAGCTGACATCTGAGCACCGTCTAAGGGTACGGCCCTTAGGTCACAGCTGGTTAGTCGTGGCCCCACGTTACTGAATGTTAAATGAATGGACTCACTCAGTAATGACATTTATTCCACTCACACTCAAAGTACTTCATTTTTTCCTTCACTGATTCAGTGGTAAACCTGGGGCCCAGGGGTGAGGTGTCCCACTGGGGCCTGTCTGTATGGTGGCGAGGGCTGTGGAGGGGCTTCTGCCCTGGGTGGCTTTGTCCACAGCAGCTGAAGTGGACTCAAAAAGCTTTTCCACTGCAGTTAGTTGGCGGAGGACTCGATTTGTGATTCAATTTGGGGTGTGGGGAGCTGGGCAATGAGGGAAGGAGAGGGGAACTTTCTCAGGCTTGTGGGTCTATCAACCAACTGAGGACGCCAGAGATCCCGGGCCCTGGGGCTGGGTTTGAGAGCTCGTTCTGGGGGACTCCCCCGTGAGCCCTGGACACATGCTCTCAGCCTTAGACCTTCTCACTCTCAGAGGACACAGTCGTCTAGACACACCCTCTCATCTCTCATCCACACTGTCCTACACATGCTCTCTAGCTCTTACCCAGACCTCTTCTCTCAGATACAGGCTCTAGAAGTTCCTCTCCGCATACGTCTGTAGACTGTCGTCTCATGTAAATGTGCACACTGTTTGGAGTTGACTCCCCGTTGCTGCATGTGCTTAATCTTACCCTTTATCTCATGATTTTTTTTCTAGCCTAGTCTTTCCCCATTTCAGGCCCCTTCACTTGCTGAAGTGCATTCTGCCAACACACATCACATAGTGCCCTAACTCAGGGTTTGACAAACTGCAGGCCTCTGGGCCGTTGTCTGATTTTGTAAATAAAGTTTTATTGGAGCACAGCCACACTGATAATTACTGTATTGTTTATGGCTCTTGTGTACTACAAAGGCAACTGGGAGTCGCTGTGACAGAGACCATGTGATCCACAAGCCAAAAACATTTCCCCTCCGGCTCCTTAAGAAGCTGCTGAACCCTGCACCTCCTTGTGCTTGCAGGACTTAGCGCCTGCCATCCACGCCACCTAGAGGCCTGGTGACCCCATTCCCTACGACAACAAAACTCTCTCCCTGTGTTTCCAAAGTGCTCCCACTGAGGAACTGCTCTGGTGCCTGTCATTTCCTGAGGACTGTCTCGGTTTTTATTTTAACTTCATCTTTCACCACATTATTTCTCTTTATTTTAGTTGGCATATTTACAATTCCAAAAGCTCTACTTAATGACTGTTCCTTAAATACAATTAAAAAAATTTTTTTATTGTGGTAACATATTTACAACTAAACATTTCCCATTTTAGCCACTAAGTGTTCAATTAGTGCTCTTAATTATATTCACCCATTATGTAATATCACCAGCACACACTGCCAAAACTCTTCCATCACCCCAAACAGAAACTCAACCCTTTAAGCTTACTCTAGGTATTCCATGTATGTGAAATCACACAATATTTGTCCTTTGGTATCTTGCTTGCTTCACTCAAGGTGATGTCTTCGATGTCCCCCGTGTTGTTGCGAGGATCAGGCCTTCACTGCTTTTCACAGCTGAATAACACCACACTGTGTACATGCTGTGCTGTGCCTGTCCACTCATTTGTGGGCGGACACTGCGGTTCCTTCCTTCCTTTGGCTATTGAGTAATGCTGCAGTGAACATTGGACTACGAAACATGTGCTCAAGCCCCTGCTGTCCGTTCTCTCTGAGTATATACCTCAAAGTGGGACTGCTGGATCCGGTGGTAACTTTACGTTCTACTTTCAGAGAAGCTGCCGAACTGTTTTCCACAGCAGCTGTGCCGCCTTTCATCCCAACGGCCATGTCTGAGGCCTCCAGGCTCTCCTCCAGGTTCTCGTCCTCGCCAACCGTCTAAAAAGTTATTAGCCGTCCTCGTGGGTCTGAAGTGGAATGTCACTGTGGTTCTGATTTGCATTTCCTCGACAATAAATAAGAGCCTCTTTCCACATACTTAATAGGCATTCGTGTGTGTTTTAACTGACATTTTCAGTCGCACAAAACTATGGACATAATTTACGTATTGTACGTAACTTGCCTCTCCCCAACCCCTGACTACCTCACCTAGTTGAAACCGTCGTCATCCGTGGAGCCAGGCGTTTGTAGTCTCCTCCCCTCAAGTTTTTTAAATCTATTTTTTGTAAAAAATTTAATTTTAAATTGATTTTAGTCAGTGGTATTGAGGTACAGTTTACATATGCTGAAATTCACTCTTGAGTGTACAAATACTGCTGTGTAACGACTGACATAATCAACTTGTAGAACAGTTCCATCACCTCCCCAGATTGCCCTGGGCCCTTTTGTGGCCAACTTCTCCCCACTCACCAGACCTCTGGCTACCATTGGTGTATTTTCTGTCCCTAGAGTTTCGCCTTTTCCAGAAAATGTCACTCAAATTCAAATCTATGTAGGTAGCCTTTGGGTCCAACAGCTCTTGCTCAGCATAATACGTTTGAGATTCATCCATGTTGTTGCAAGCATGAAGAGTTTTTGTTCCTTTTTAATGCTGAGTATTCCTCTGTATGGATGTAGTTTGTGCATCCATTTGCCAGTGGGACACTTAGTTTGTATCTAATTTTTGGTGACTACAGAAAGCTTTGAACACTTGTGGATAGTGTTTTGTGTGTGTATGGGTTCTCATAAGATGCTGGGTTTATGGGAGAGGAGAAAAGGAGGGGTGCTTCCGGGCGTAGGTGCTGCCAGGGAGTCAGCGTGACGAGCCCTGGGTCGAGCTCCGAGCCCTGAGTTGCGTGGGCCTACCCTCTCAGAGCAGGTGTGGCACCCACTGGGCAGCTCAGCACCAAGTGGCTAAAAATTGCTTATTGGGGCTATTTTTAAAACAAATTGATTTGTGGGAATTTGAGTTTGGTACCCGCAGGTTCTTGGCAGTGGGCCCAGGCTTCTGTGCAGGGGGGAACACTGCAAGGACCCCTGCCCAGGGGCCATCTTTCCTCATTACGCAACACCCCTTTATGTTCTTGCTGTCCCAAGTTACATCTTTATGGGTTGTGTGTCCATTGCCATAGTCTTATAATTGTTTTATGAATTTGTCTTTTAAATCATGTAGGAAGCAAAAGGATTTACAAACCAAAAATACAGAAGTAGTGGATTTCATATTTGCCCGTGCTGTTATTGTTGCCTGAGTTTTTAGTTTCTTCAGATGGCTTTGAGGGATTGTCTAGTGCCCCTTTATTTCAAGTTTTGAAGACTGCAGGCCCTCCTCAGCCACTTTTGAAAAGTTTTATGGTTACTTAAAAAGTTAAATATACATTTGCTGTATGACTCGGCAATTCCATTCCTGCTTATTTAAGAGAAGATATAAAAACATATTTATATACGGTTTGTCTGTGAGTCTTCATAGTAATTCTTCTCAAAATATCTCCAAAGTAAAAAAAAAAAACACCTAAATGTCCATCAACTTGTAAATGGAAAATAAAAAAGCAATACATACATATAATGGAATACTACTAGGCAATAAAATGGAATTAACTATGGGGACCAGTAACAACAAGGGAGAATCTTAAAAATATACAAACTGAGATTGGACAGACAGAAAATATAACATACTCTTATGATTTCCCATTTATATGAAATTCTAGAGAACGCAAAACTACAGGGACAGAAAACATCAGTTACAGCTTCAGTTGGGTGGAGATTGACTGCAAAGAAATTTTGAAGTATTGGGCAAAACCCAACTGTAGCGACAGTTGTATAATTGCATACATTTCAAATCAGAACACTTAAAATAGATGTTTTATGCAAGTAACATATACTATATAAGGCTATTAAAACAAGTTCTCCCCTTGTAGATAAGATAGTTACTATACATTCACTTTTCCTTCAGCAATATCTGCTGCATACCTTCTGTGTGCTGGGCACCCTTCCATCTGCCTTGCCGTGAAGTCTGTTTCTAAATTCCCCAGCCTCAGCCACTTAGAGCTGGTGGTGGGACACCTCAGGGGTTCTCTCTCATACTTTGGCAAAAGTCTGAGATGGTCCTTTGGATCTCTGAATCTTGCTAATTCTATCCAGGCCCTTCTTCCTCTTAACATGGATATCTTCTTACTGCATGACCTGCTCAAGGTAGCCTCTCTGAGCCTCAGCTGCCTCTATGTAAATGCAGATAATCAGCCAATCTCCATGGGTGTTTTGAAAACTCACATTTGAAAAGCTTTTAGAACAAATTCTGGCTTATAATGAGCTCTGTACGAATGTATGTTAAATGAAATAATACTCAAACTTTCTCCTCACTGTTATTTATCCCACATGCCAGTGTTTGTAATATTTAGGAAATGTTTGGTATCGTAGCAAGGGACACCATCTTAGTTTATAAACAATCATTCCGTCCCATTACTTTGAGTGTGAAGGCTAAACTCATCCTCATATACAAGAACTCTTGACTCGGCCCTCCTTTCTCTCTCTGTCTCAGTCAGTAACAAGCATTTTTGGGACATATACTGTGTGCTAATCACTGAGCTAGGTGCTGGGGATCTATTTACTGGGTTTGTTCATTGTCAGCACAAAGACACATAACTGATTTGTGTATATTGCGGCCTGTTCCCGTGGCCTTGCTTAACTCGGTAGTTCTAGGAGCTTTTAAAATTGATTTTATGGGATTTTCAAACATGTCATCTGAAAATTGAGTTTTATTTTTTCTTCCCAATTGTTATCCTTTATTTTTTTTTTTTTTCTTTTTTGCACTGGCTAATTTTGTTAATAAGATGTTAAATAAGAGCGGATATCCTTGTCTTGTTCCAGATCTTAGAGGGAAGTCATTTAGTCTCTCAAGATTAATCGTAATTACAGAAGGATAGTGTCTTTGTGGATTTCCCTGGTCAAATTGAAGATGGTCCCTTGCAGTTCATGTTTGTTGATAGTTTTTATCATGAACGGGTGTTCAACTTTGTCCTTGTTTTAAATCATGAATGGAGGTTCAACTTTGCCACGTTTTTCTCCATCTTTTGACATCATTGAATAGTTTTTTTCTTTTGACTTAGTTGATTACGTTGACTGATTTTCTAATGTTGAGCCAGCCTTCTAGTCACAGGATAAACCCCATTTTGTCAGAATGTATTGCCTCTTTATTGCTCAGTCAATTTGCTATAAACTTTGTTGAGAAATTGTGCCTCTGTGTTCATGAAAGATGTGGACCTGTTTTCCCATGAATTTTCAGAGTCTCTGTATGTTTCTGGTGTTAAGGCTGTTGAATGTATGGGTCTAGTGTTCATAATATTCTCATAGACTCCTTCAGGACCTGTAGATGTGGTGTAAAGTTCCCTTCTTCATTCCTGATATTGGTGATTTGTGTCTTCTATACCTTTCTTGGTCAGTCTGGCAAGAGGTTCATCAATTAAAAAAAATTTTTTTTTAATGTTTATTTTGTACATTTAATAATTGAAAATATAAACAATACTTTAAAAATAAAAAGAAAATAGTTGAATAGGTTCATCAGTTTTGAAATGAGTAGTAATGAGAGCAGGTATCCATGTCGTCTTTCCACTGTAAACTAAATGGCATTGAAGAAGGAAGGAATGAAGGAGCACGTCAGATATTACCATGAGTATAGCCTAAAATGGAGATTAAATGGTTCAGTTTGGATAGCAACTAAATATAGGCCTAGACAAGCACAGGCTCAAGAAAATGTTTGAGAAGCTTTGTTGTGATGGTGAAAATTGTCTTGACAACCCTGGATATTAGAGTGGCATTGATCCATTTCTCAAGTGGATACATACTCCTTTGTATTTTTTCTTCATTCTTTTTTTTTTTCCCTTTGTATTTTTACTGTTTATATTCATCATGTTTCCTTATAATTTAGAAAATGTTATAATCTGTGGGTCACATCCCAAATGTTTGTTTAGTTTATCAGCTGCAGAGCACACTTTTTTTATCTTAACAGAAAATTATAAGGAAAACATTTGGAAATTGATCTGAAAGTTCATGGCATTTATTGGTATGGGAATGTAAACCTAAGACTAAAATAAGACAACCATGGCAATCCTTTATCTATCTATCTATCTATATATATTTTAATTTAAATATTTATTATTTAAAAATTATTCTGTGGCTATGTGGTAGGGCTTGGATAAATTAAACAGATATGCTTATTGGAACATAAGATGTCTTCTATTCCTCTTATTGTTTCTGGCAAAATTTTAAAAAAGAAAGTTGATTTTCTAGCTTCAGATGGTCCTAGGAGAGTTTTTCATTCTTTTGAAAAACAAACTTCTGAAAATACATATTTGCAATCATGGAGAAACGTATTTGGAAGAAATGATTGCATCCAAGGATGGGTTTTTAGGGAACATTTCTGGGTAGGTTTATTACATTTCTTGATGTAAATAGAAGATTCGTATTCCTTTTTTAGCACACAGATGCAACACGCCATCAGGGGAGATGCTGACCCCTTAGTATTTGGCTAAAGGGAGGGAGAGGCATTCCCAGTCTGATAAACCCATCTGCCTGGTAGGTCTAAGCCAGGGCTTCTCAGCCTTGGTTCCGCTGACATTTGTGCTTCGGGGGTAGACGGTTCTTAGTTGTGTGGGCTCACCTGTGCATTTTAGGAGTTTTAGCAACATCATACCCACCAGATGCCAGTAGCACATCCTCCCCTATTGTGACTCATAGAAATGGGTGTCCACAAAACCACATGTCCCCTGTGGGGCTAAATTGCCCTAACTGAGAACCACTGGATGCCAATAAAATGTATTCTGGCTAACTGGAGGGTTCTCTCAGTATACAATCCTGTCCTTTAAGAGTAGTAGGCTTAGTATTGATTTTTTTTTTTTTAACTTTATTTTGTACATTTAATAATTGAAAATATAAACAATTAAAAATTAAAAAATAAACACAGATGAATAAATATATACATTTCTCAAATGTACTGGATACATATAAAATTTTTTTTTGAATCAAACTATATTACACAATATATTTGGTTCATAGTAATGCATTCATACAGTATTTGTCCTTTTGTGTCTGGCTTGCTTCACTCAACATAATGTCCTCCAGGTTCATCCATGTTGCCATATGCTTTATGACTTCATTTCTTCTTACAGCTGCATAATATTCCAGCGCGTGAATAGACCACAGTTTGTTTATCCATTCATCTGTTGATGGACACCTGGGTTGTTTCCAGCTTTTGGCAATGGTGAATAATGTGGCTATGAACATCGGTGTGCAGATGTCTGTTCGTGTCACTGCTCTCAGATCTTCTGGGTATATACCCAGTAGTGGTATTGCAGGGTCACATGGCAAGTCTATATTCAACTTCTTTAGGAACTGCCAAACAGTCCTCCATAGTGGTTGTACCATCCTGCATTCCCACCAACAATGAAGAAGTGTTCCTATCTCTCCACATCCTCTCCAACACTTGTAGTTCTCTGTCTTTTTAATAGTGGCCATTCTGATAGGTGTGAAATGATATCTCATTGTAGTTTTGACTTGCATTTCCCTAATCATGAGTGATGTTGAGCATTTCTTCATGTGTTTTTTTGCCATTTGTATTTCTTCTTTGGAGAAATGTCTATTCAAGTCTTTGGCCCATTTTTTAATTGGGTCATTTGTCTTTTTATTGTTGAGTTGTAACATCTCTTTATATATCCTGGATATTAAACCTTTATCAGATATGTGATTTCCAAAGTTATTTTCCCATTGAGTTGGCTGCCTTTTCACCCTTCTGACAAAGTCCTGTGAGGTGCAAAAGTGTTAAATTTTGAGGAGGTCCCATTTTATCTACTTTTTCTTTTGTTGCATGTGCTTTGGGTGTAAGGTCCAAGAAACCACCACCTACTACAAGGTCTTGAAGATGTTTCCCTACATTTTCTTCTAGTAGTTTTATGGTCCTGGATTTTATATTTAGATCTTTGATCCATTTTGAGTTGATTCTTGTATAGGGAGTGAGATAGGTGTCCTCTTTTATTCTTTTGGTTATAGATATCCAGTTCTCCCAACACCACTTGTTGAAGAGACTGTTTTTTCCCATTAGCGTAGGCTTGGTAGGTTTGTCAAAAACCAGTTGACTGTATAGGTGAGGGTATATTTCTGGATTCTCAATTCTATTTCACTGATCGATATGTCTGTCTTTATGCCAGTACCATGCTGTTTTGACCACTGTAGCTTTGTAATATGTTTCAAGGTCAGGCAGTGAAATTCCTCCCACATTGCTCTTCTTTTTTAGAATACTTTTGGCTATTGAGGTGCACTTACCCTTCCAGATGAATTTGGTAATTGCCTTCTCTAATTCTGTAAAGTAAGCTGTTGGGATTTTGATTGGTATTGCATTGAATCTATAAATCAGTTTGGGCAAGATTGACATCTTCCGATATTTATTCTTCCAATCCATGAACACGGAATGTCTTTCCATTTGTTTAGGTCTTTTTAAATTTCTTTTAGCATTGTTTTGTAGTTTTCTGCATATAGGTCCTGTACTTCTTTTGTTAAATTAACTCCTAGGTATTTGAGTCTTTTTGTTGCTATTGAAAATGGAATTTTCCTCCTGATTTCCTCCTCAGATTGTTCAGTACTAGTGTACAAAAACATTACTCATTTTTGTGTGTTGATCTTGTACCCTGCTACTTTGCTGAACTCATTTATTAGTTCAAGTAGCTTTGTTGTGGATACGTTAGGATTTTCTAAATACAGGATCATGTCATCCGCAAACAGTGAGAGTTTTACTTCCTCTTTTCCTATTTGGATGCCTTTAATTTTTTTGTCTTGTCTAATTGCCCTAGCTAGAACTTCTAGTAAAATATTGAATAACAATGGTAACAGTGAGCATCCTTATCTTGTTCCTGATCTTAGAGGGAAAGCTTTCAACCTTTCCCCATTGAGTATGATGTTGGCTGTGGGTTTTTCATATATGCCTTTTATCATATTGAGGAATTTTCCTTTTATTCCTATCTTTTGAAGTATTTTTTATCAAAAAAGGATGTTGGATTTTGTCAAATACCTTTTCTGCATCTATTGAGATGATCATGTGGTTTTTTTCCTTCAATTTGTTAATGTGGTGTATTACATTGATTGATTTTCTTATGTTGAACCAGCCTTGCATACCAGGAATAAATCCCACTTGGTCATGATGTTTATAAGTCTTTTGATATGCTGTTGGATTCGATTTGCAAGTATTTTATTGAGAATTTTTGCATCTATGTTCATTAGAGAGATTGGTCTATAATTTTCTTTTCTTGTGGAATCGTTATCTGGCTTTGGTATTAGGGTGATGTTGGCTTCATAAAATGTGTTGGGTAATTTTCCCTCCTCTTCAATTTTTTGGAAGAGTTTAAACAGGATTGGTGTTAATTCTTTTAGAAATGCTTGGTAGAATTCACCTGTGAAGCCATCTGGTCCTGGACTTTTCTTTGCTGGGAGATTTTTGATGACGGATTCAATCTCCTTAATTGTGATTGGTTTGTTAAGTTCTTGTATTTCTTGTTGTGTCAGTGTAGGTTGGTTATGAGTTTCTAGAAATTTGTCCATTTTATCCAGGTTGTCTAGTTTGTTCGCATATAGTTTCTCATAATATCGTCTTATGATTCTTTTTATTTCTGTGAGGTCATTTGTAATTTCCCCCCTTTCATTTTTGATTGTATTTATTTGCATCTCCTCTCTTTTTTTTCTTTGGTAGTCTAGCAAGGGGTTTGTCAATTTTGTTGATCTTCTCAAAGAACCAGCGTTTGGTTTTGTTGATTTTCTCTATTGCTTTTCTGTTCTCATTTTCATTTATTTCTGCTCTAATCTTTATTATTTCTTTCCTTCTCTTTGCTTTGGGATTGGTTTGCTGTTCTTTTTCTAGTTTCTCAAGTTGTTCAGTTAAATCTTTGAGTTTAGCTCTTTCTTGTTTCTTAATATAGGCATTTAGGGCTATAGATTTCCCTCTCAAAACTGCCTTTGCACGGGAAGCGGCTGTGGCTCAATCAGTGGGGCTCCAGTTTACCATATGGGAGGCCCCGGGTTCGGTTCCCTGGGCCTCCTGGTGGGGGCGGGCCCGCCCGCGCGGAGTGGTTGGCTGGCCCAGCGAGCACAAGCAGTGGGGGGGGGATGAATGAATAAATAAATAAAATCTTTAAAAAAAAACCAAAAAACCAAAAAAACAAAAAACTGCCTTTGCTGTATCCCATAAGTTGTTTTTTTTTTTTTTTTTTTAAAGATTTTATTAACCCGGGGCCTCCCATATGGTAAACGGGAGCCCTACTGATTGAGCCACAGCCGCTTCCCTCCCATAAGTTTTGATACGTGTGTTCTCATTTTCATTTGTCTCAATATATTTACTGATTTCACTTGCAATTTCTTCTTTGACCCACCGAATATTTAGGAGTGTGTTGTTCAGTCCCCACACATTTGCAAATTTCCTTTTTTCTTGTCTGTTATTGATTTCTAGTTTCATTCCATTATGATCTGAGAAGGTACTTTGTATAATTTCAGTCTTTTTATATTTATTGAGAGCTATATTGTGACCTACCATGTGGTCTATCCTGGAGAAAGATCCATGGGCACTTGAGAAGAATGTATAACCCGCTGAGTTTGGATGCAGTGTTCTGTATATGTCTGTTAGGTCTAACTTGTTTATCATATTGTTCAAGTTCTCTGTTTCCTTGTTGATCTTCTGTCTGGTTGTTCTATCTAATGATGTGAGAGGGGTGTTGAAGTCTCCAATGATTATTGTGGAAATGTCTATTTCTCCCTTCAGTTTTGCTAGAGTTTGTCTCATATATTTTGGGGCACCCTGGTTAGGTGCGTAGATATTTATGACTGTTATATCTTCTTGGAGGATCGTCCTTTTTATTAATATATAATGGCCTTCCCCATCTCTTATTACTTTTTTGCATTTGAAGTCTGTTTTGTCTGATATTAGTATAGCTACCCCTCCTCTTTTCTGTTTACTATTCGTGTGGAGTATCTTTTTCCAACCTTTTACTTTCAGCTGGTTTGTATCCTTGGGTCTGAGGTGAGTTTCTTTCAAGCAGCATATGGATGGCTCATGTTTTTTTATTCATTCTGTCAGCCTGTATCTTTTGATTGGGGAATTTAATCCATTCGCATTCAGTGATATTACTGAAAATGCACTATTTATTTCCTCCATTTTATTCTTTGGTTTTCATATGTCACCTTATTTTTGTCTGTCTTTTTACTCTTTTGGTTATCCTTTCTGCTTTTCTTTCTTCTATACTCTCCTCCAGGCCTCTCTCTCCTGTCTTTTTCTTTCAGGTTCTAAGGCTTCCTTTAATATTTCCTGCAAAGGTGGATTCTTATTTGCAAACTCTTAGTTTCTGTTTGTTTGTGAATACTTTATATTCACCTTCATATTTGAAGGACAGTTTTGCTGGATAAAGAATTCTCGGCTTGCAGTTTTTCTCTTTCAGTTTCCTAATTGTATCATACCACTGTCTTCTCACCTCCATGGTTTCTGAAGAGAAATTTACACTAAGTCTTACTGGACGTCCTTTGTACGTGATCGTTTCCTTCTCTCTTGCTGCTCTGAGAATTTTCTCTTTATCTTTGACATTTGACATTCTGAATAATATGTGTCTTGGCGTAGGTCTATTTGGATTTATTCTTATTGGGGTACGGTGTGCTTCTTGGACATGTAAGTTCATTTCTTTTGTGAGAGTTGGGAAATTTTCAGCTATTATTTCCTCAAATACTCTTTCTGCCCCTTTTCCTTTCTCTTCCCCTTCTAAAACTCCCATGACACATATGTTGTTGCGTTTTGTGTTGTCATTCAACTCTCTGAGCCCCTGCTCAATTTTTTCCATTCTTTCCTCTCTCTATTCTTTTCTCTCTTCAATTTTAGCTGCTCTGTCTTCGGTATCACGTATTCTTTCTTCTATCATTTCGAGTCTGCTGTTGTATGCCTCAAATGTATTTTTTTTTTTTTTTAAAGATTTTATTTATTTATTCATTTATCCCCCCCTTGCTGCTTGTGCTCGCTGGGTCAGCTAACCACGCCGTGTGGGCGGGCTTGCCTTCACCAGGAGGCCCCGGGAACCGAACCCGGGGCCTCCCATATGGTAAACGGGAGCCCTACTGATTGAGCCACAGCCGCTTCCCTCAAATGTATTTTTGACTTTACCTATTGTGTCTTTCATTCCCATGAACTCCATTTTCTGTTCAGGATTTCAAGTTCTTCTTTGCGTTCGCTCAATGACTTCTTGATGTCATTTATCTCTTTAACTATATTCTCTTTCATCTCATTAATTTGATTTTGGGAATTTGTGCTCATCTCACTGATTAGTTCTCTCAAATTCTTCATCTCTTCTGGGACTTTGCTGTATTCCTTTTCTTGGGCCATGTCTTCTATTTTCTTAGTATGGCTCGTAATTTTTTGCTGGTGTTTAGGCATCTAGTTAGGATGTAGTTTACTAAGATGCTATATCTCTTTCTCTTTTATGGGGTTTTAGTGGCAGGAGGCTGTGAGTTACCACAGCTCTTTGATTTTTGGCTCAACCTTGAGTGTTAGGATTGTTCTGCTGGTTGCTTAAAACTGGGCCCTGGACCCAGTAATTGGTTGTAGAGTCGTTTCCTAGGGCCTTGGGCAGGGAGGCTATAGAGGCCAGGAAAAGCCTCTCTTACTTATTAATTTTCTTATGTGCACTTCCTTGGTCTGCCAGGAGATGCCGCTTGTTGGCAGCTCTCAATTCAATGCCTGGTTGGAGCGTATTTGTTGTGACACAGACCAGATCACTGTGATAGAGCTTCCTGTCTGGGGGCTAAGAGCCCTGTGATTCAAACTTTCTGAGACAGTTCTCCAGACTTCTCTCGTAGCGCCCCCCTTTTCCCAGCTAGGAAATATTTCCACTCCCTTCTGAATCCTCAACAATCAGTCCCTGTTAGTAGAGGAGGAGATTGGGAGGTTTGTATATCTTTAGGCCCTTGCAGGCTCCAAGGCAAACAATGGCACAGCCCCACCCAGCCTGGAAGGGCTCTCGGGACAGGGCAGACCAAACCTGGGAGTCCAAAGCAGGGTCAGCCCCAGGCTCTCTCTCACCTCTCCTGTGGAGTCCTCAACAATTAGTCCAGGCTAGAAGAGAGGGAGGTTGCGAGGGTCGGATTTCTCCAGTCCTTTCTAGGCTCCCAGGGCAAACCGCCGTGTGGAAGGGTCCGTGGGGCTCTGCAGCCCAAATTTCAGGTCAGAACCTGAGTCAGCCTAGGGCTGTGTCCCTCTCTCTCCCCTTTCCGGGAGTGGTAGATCCCTGAAGCCCCCTTTGTCTGTGGTCGCAGACCCAGGGGCCCGAGAATTCTGAAGAGTGTAGGGGAGGGTGCCGGCAGCAGCAGAAACTGCTACTTGCAACTCACGGTTCTGTTGTCACGATTTCCCTCTTTTGTCCCTCTCTCCTCTGGGTGGTGTGCAGCCTTCACCTGCTGTCCTAAACCCTAGAAGATCTATTTCGGGGCTGTTTCAGCTTGTCTTCTAGTTATGTTTCTGGAGAAGAGATTCCCTTGTCTTACTAGTCCACCATCTTCCCGGAAGTCCCTTGTTTTTTGTTTTTTATTGTCTGTCTTTTTACCTTTTAAGTTACCCTTACTAATAATCTTCATTTCTAAACTCTTCTCCAAGTTCTTGCCCTGTTTTTTTCCTTTCTGGCTATAGCTTCCCTTCAGTATCTCTTGTTAATCTGGTCTTTTAGTAACATACTCTCTCAGTTTGTGTTTGTCTTTGAAGGCTTAAACTCACCCTCATTTTTGAAGCAGAATTTTGTTGGATAAAGAATTCTTGGCTGACAATTTTTCTTGTTCATTACCTTAAATAAATCATACCACTTTCTTCTAACCTTCATGGTTTCTGATGAGAATCTAGCACTTAGTCTTATTGCTGTTCTCTTGTACGTGATGCTTTTCTCTTGCTGCTTTCAGAATCCTCTCTTTAGCTCTCATATTTATCATTCTGAACAGAGATGTCTCAGAGTAGGTCGATCTGGATTTATTGTTTTTGGGGTGTGCTGTCCTACTTGGATATTGATATTTATATCTTTCATAAGAGTTGGGAAGTTTTTGGTGATAATTTCCCCAAATATTTTTTCTGCCCCTTTTCCATTCTCTTCTCCTTCTGGGCACTGATTCCGCATATGTTTGTTCATTTGGTGTTGTCATTCAATTCTTTCTGGCCCTGTTCCATACTTTCCATTCTTTTCTCCTGTCTTTTCAAGTTCAGATGATCTGAACTCAATTTCACTAATTCTGTCCTCCATGAATTCAAAGCTGCTGTTATATGGATCTATTGTATTTTCAATCTCATCCATTGTGTCTTTGATTCCCATAAGATCCATTGTTTCTTTGTAGCCTTTTGAATAGTTCTTTATGTTCACCTGTGTTTTCTTAGTATCCTTAATCTCTTTAGTCATAGTTTCCTTCAACTCCTTGGATTGATTTAGGAGATTTATGTGATTATCATGGGTTAGTTGTTCTAAATCCTGTGTCTCATCAGGAATTTTTGTTTTATTACTTTGACTGGGACATATCTTCTTGTTTCTTAGTATGGCCTGTAATTTTTTAACTGATGTCTAAGCATCTGAAAATGTTGGTGAATTTACTCTGATGGTCAATTTCTCTCTCTTGCCTAGTTCTTTTGTTTCAAGGTTCTTCTTTGATTTTTGGTTCAACTTATTCTAAGTCTTTAACCTTGCCCAGTTTAAGTTATCAAAATAGGGCCAGGGCCTCACTAATGGGATGCAGACCAGATCAAGGGGACTGGGACAAGTGAAACCTAAAAGTGATTTTTACCCTTGCAGAGTCCTGGCTGGCCAGCTAATGGTGTTTGCCAGGTGACTCTTTCAACCTCTACTTGCCCGTGGTTCTGGACTGGCTAGAGTTGAGATTCAAGGTGGACTTTGCTGGCAAAACTCACTCAAGAGAAACCATGCAATGCCCTCTGCGGAGCAAGACATTTATTCCACTCCCTATTGGCTGCAGTGAGGCATGGTTTTATGAAGTTTGTTTGCCTTGAGGGCGAGGCTAGTAACTCAGGGATGTTGTTTTGCCCTGTCTGTCTGTTCCTCTCCCTCCTGGAGTTGCTCAGTACTTTTCTGGTCTGCAGAGCCCTAAAGGTGCTCCCTAGGACAGCTTTTTTGCCCTTTTTCCTTTCTTTTTGTGAAGAGTTGAGCTCTGCCTACCTATTTTGATGCCATCTTCCCGGAAGCCATTCAGGAGTTTTTGGACATAGTTATAGGTAGAGAAATGGAAACATAAAATCCAAAGAGTTTGACCTTGATAATATGTAATATTTTAAAATGTAATTCATTTTCTGATTAATCTAATTTTTGTATTTGTGAATCATATAGTGGTCCGTATTCTTCTATTTATTTGTTCAGTGTATGTCCCAGTTAGAGAAGACTGTAGCTTGGAACACAAAGTAATTATCAATAAATGTTTTAAGTCAGCTTGGGTTTATTGTTCTATGTTGGGTTGTGCTGGAGAATGGGATGCTTGGATTCACACAGGACAGATTCTCAGGGAGACATTTTCACCATTACTTGGAGATGAAGGACAAAAGAAAGGGCACAGTGGTTCAGTAACAGAGATTTTGGTAAATGTAAAGATATGAGATCCATCGCTAACATTGCAAAAGGAAATGTTTCCAATATCCATATCCAGGAAAATCCCTACTTTGTTTAAAGGGGGATTTATACACAGGGCAGTAGGAGAAGAGGTGCAGGCCCAAAAGAAGTTTCTCTTTATCAAACTCAGGGTCCAGAATCCTAGTTCTGTAGATAGTTGGATCATTCTTTTTCGGTGAACAGATTCTTTGCAAATGCCGAGATCCCATTCTTTGCTTTTCCCCACGTCCACCTCCCAGTAATGGCGGCCAAAAGTGAACCGAGAGGAGCCCAGGACACACATTGAGTAGCTGAATCTCTCAGCAGATTCTTTCCGGTTCTGTTTGATAGTCCCACATCGGACACTCCTCAAGTCATCAGAAATGATGAGGAATTCATTGGCTGTGTCAATGTCCAAGGTCATATCCACTGTGGAAAGAATAAATAGTTCAGACAATGGATAGATCATAGGCCATTTTTCTCTTCTACTGCAAATGCCCATGTAGCTGATTCACTTTGTTTTCTTTAATTCTGCTTTTTCCTAAATCAGAAGTTTTCCTGGGGAAACATCACTGGTTTCCCTGACTAGGGAAAATTTTCCTATATATGTCAGTATCAACATGGGTCTTTTATTCATATGGGGATTTCCATTCACAGTAAGTAATGTGGTTATCACATTAAAGATTTTCCTTTTCTTTGATGTGTAAGATCCATTAACATACAGACTATGAATGCAAACTAAACTCTAATATTTAATTAGCATGTATTCTATCAAAATATAAAAATCATATAAATATTTTCAATGAAATAAGATACTTATATTTAAAACAGAATAATTTTGAAATGGTATACTTTTTGTTTTTGCAATGCTCTTCCCCATTTCATGTTTTTGGCTAGACAGCTGCATTCCAGGTTTTTGTTTTCCTAGTGTTATAATAAAATGAAGAGATCATGCTAGGAGTCTGAAGACTGTATGGGATAGCACTTTGGAGGTAAAGTTAAAGGAAGGGATTTCTTGGGCTTGAGTAGGGATATCTTTGTATCTTGGCATCAACTTCAGGAGGGAGAGGGACAGAACACACATGGTGTAGTGCTCAGAGAGCGAGGAAACGGTGAGGAATGGCCTTGTGGACTGCCAGCATCTCCAGCCACCCCAATTACCAGGATCACAAGAGAGCTGTTTGCCCTAATGTGATCATGTGAGTTGAGCCAATGGGATCTCAGAAGTAAACCTTCTGGACAAACAACAAATTACTTCACTTGAATCCCTTATGACCTGACCCAGTGGAAGATGCTGAGACACGTGTGACACCAGGAGAGAAGTTGTTGAGGACAAGAAATGTCTGGGACTGGTTTCAGCATCCCAAATTGAGTGTTTAAGGGCAGAATGTTCACTCACTAAGGAAATAAAGTAACTCATTTTTTTTACAATTAATATTGAAGCTTGGTATACCTACCACGGCAAAGTAATCATATTCAAACCCACCACGATCACGACTGATTATGTGACACATTGTAATAGATGCAGGGAATAGACAGAAAAAAGAGAGGACTTGGCATCTTAGAATGAGCTGGGTTGTGGGATGCCGTAGGTCTAATTAGGCTTAGTGTACATAAAAGCATTCTACATGTAGCTGAACTCAGAGAATTCACTTCCAAACATGTACCTTTCTCCAAATTAGATCACAGTAACACTCGGAGTTAAGCAAAGATATTGATTCAAGTATAATTTCCTGTAGCGCTGTATCTGTGGGGGAAGCACATGCTGCAGCTCTCAGATCCCGAATCTGCAACGGGATCGAAATCTACAGGAGCAACCACCACCTGCACTTTCCTGGGGCCTGAGCACTGGGATAAATCCATTCATCATAGTAGAAGTATTTATTTCCTGGGGATTAGAATCACCTGGTATTTTAAACATTGTGGATTCCTGGACCTACCTCCCTGGATTGGGTCAGAGTCACCTTCCAACAGGGACTTGCTACTCAAAGTCTGGTCCAGGGTCCAGAAGCATCTGTAACACCTGGGCTCATGACAGAAATCCAGATTCTCAGGCCAGCCCAGCCCTGTTAAATGAGAACCTGTATTTTCACAAGCTCCTCAGGTAATTTAGTGCATATTCAAGTTTGAGAAGCCATGGTCTACACCAATGCTTCCCAATAGAAATAGAATGCAAATCACATATATAATTGTATAATTTTTAATGTGTTTCTTGTAAACACATTACAGAAATATAGGAAATAGACAAAATTAATTTAGTAATCTACATTTAACCTGAATATATTAAAAATGTTAACATTTCCACATGGGGCATTAGGCATATTTCAAATGTCCAATAGCCACCAGTGGCTACGGTATTGGACAACACAAGTCTAGGTCATGACTTAAATGATAAAAACCAGGTAAAATCTAGGTGATTCTAATCTACATTCCTAAATAAGAAACAGAGCTGAGCTTGGAGCATAGAAATTTTAGGTGCCAGAATGCAGGTAATATTTAACAAAGAGATTTTAGAACAGCTGGTTTTCCGAGGTCTCTATACAGGTTGGGGGCAGGCTGTAGAGATCCCTTACCTTGGAACTTCAGCATCCTTGGGTTCATCTGCAGAATAGCTCTCAGGTGGGGCTCTAGTTCTTTGATCTTGGAAACCAGATCCCCCAGCTGCAACTTGGGCCTGATGTCATTCTTCTGAGAGACCACAGGGCAGAAGGGGCACAACAAACCCTCCCCATGGGGCTCCTTCTTCAGCGACTTGAAGCAGTGCAGGCAGCAGACATATCCACATTTTAGGAGCATTGGATTTTCAAGATAAGTCAGACAGAGAAGACATCTACTTACTTCTTTAAAGTGTTCAGCCATGGCCACTATCTGGGGGGAAATGTTTATGATGATGGAGTTTCCAAGAGTAAATGATAAGATTCCTTGGGCATCTTTTATCTTACATACCTAGAGAAATTATGAACCTTCTATGTGCCATCTCTAATACTGTAATGAAGATAATATATGAATACATGTACAAATGTATTTTCACGTATAAATGGTGGCCCTAACTTCTGAGATTTAAAATGCTAGTTCGAATGAACGCCATAATTCATCAATGAATCATTCCTTCATTTAAGTTTAGGAGGTGAAGAAAAATAAAACAAGTAAGCAAAACTAAAGAAAAAAGTACCTCTCCTCCACTAGGGTCTCCTCTGGCCTCCAGATGCTCCCACCGACAGCTCAGTTCTGGAGTGAGCTCCACCGAGTAGGGGCTTTATATAGAGGTCCCTCCTCCTGCTCAATCACATCTTGTCCCTCCTCTTTAATTCAATCATATTTTGATTTAATTTGGCAGAAATGAATATTTTACTTGTGATTTAGAGAGGTTAGGACCATCAAAGTAGAACATTTTATCCTGAGAATGTTTTTTCCTTCATTTGGACAAACTATTACCATAATATCCTAATAGATGACATTAAAATGTCATTTCTGTTGATGATAACATTTGGAATCAGGACAGAAACTTTTAAAACAAAATATTTGACATCGTTAAAATTCTTATGAAATGGGTGGCACTAGTTTCAAATACTTTTTGCTCATAAATAAAACCTCCATGTCTTTAGGCCAAGGAATTTAATTAAACCTACCCAGAGGTCTTTCCTAAGTCACATTCTTAAGACCACATTCACCTCTTCAAAAGGGCTTTATCTCCTCAATGGTCTAGATGTAGAAGTTTGATAAATAAAATGCCGGACTGTTTCGTGAAAATGAGCCAGCCAGTCAAGTTTCTTTTTGTAAAACTGTGTATATAAAACATAACGTTGCCCTTTAACAATTTTTAAGTGTATATTTCAGTGGACTTAATTACGTTTACAATATTGTGCTACTATTACCACCATCCATTCCCAAAACTTTTCCTTTTCACCAACAAAAACTCTATATCTATTAATTGATAACTGCCCATTCTCCCTGCCTCTCACAGCACCTGATACTCTACAGTCTTCTTTCTGTGTCTATGAATTTGCTTATTTTAGGTATTTATATAAGTGGAATCATACCATATTTGTTCTCATGTGTTTGGGTAATTTCATTCAGCCCAATATTTTCAATATTCTTCCATGTTGCAGCATGTGTCAGAACATCATCCGTCTTTATGGCTGAATAATACACTATTGTATGCAAATACTAGACTGTGTTTGTCCATCTGGTTTTCGACACTTGAATTGTTTCTACCTTTTGGATTTTGTGAATAAGCCTATTATAAAGATTGATGTACAAATATCTGCCTGAGTCCTTGCTTTAATTCCTTTGGATATATATCTAGAAGTGGAATTGCTATCATCTGGTAATCCAATGTTTCACTTTTTGAGGAACTACCAAACTGTTTTCCACGTTGCCTGCAACATTTTACATTCCCATGAACAACGCATATGTTTCCAATTTCTCTGCCTCCTTGTCCATACTTATTTTGCATTTCTTGTTTTGTTTTTAATAATAGCCGCCCTAGTGCATTGAAGTGATATGTCATGGTTTGATTTGCATACCCTTAATGACTAATGATGTTGAAAGTTTTTTCATGTGCTTTTTGGCCATTTGTATATTATCTTTGGATTAACGTTAGATTCTTTGCCCATCTTTTAGTTGGGTTGTTTTTCTTCTGTTTGTTGAATTTTAGCAGTTCGGTATATAATCTAGATATTTAACCTTTATCAGATATGTGATTTGTAACTATTTTCTCCCATTATTTTGAAAAAAATTTCACTTTCTTGATAATGTCCTTTAATGTATGGAATTTTAAAATTTTGGTGAAGCTGAATTCATCTATTTTTTCTCTTGTTTGCTCATGCTTTTGTTGCCATACCTAAGAATCCACTGCGGATTCTAAGGCCATGAAAACTTGGCCCTCTCTTAGCTTTTCAGACTTTCATGGCTTTAGAGCTCTTATATTTAGGCCACTGGTACATATTGAATTAATTTAGTTTTTATTTTTATTTTTTTAATTTATTGAAGTATATCACTCATACAGAAACATAAATAAACAAGTGTGACCTTACAAAACAAACATACGTAACATCACACAGGGCTCTCATACCTCACCCCACCACCAATACCTTGCATTGTTGTGAAACATTTTTAACCAATGATTTAAGAGCATCCTCAAAATATTACTCCCAACCAAAGTATCTTACATTTGGTGTATTTTCCCCCCAACCCACACTATTATTATGATTTTTTAACCATTTATACATGAACACACATAAATGGTAAGTGTATAGTATAAGTTGTGAACTTACAAAGCAAACGTGCATAACATCATACAGGGGTCCCCCACATCAACCCCCCACCAAACCTGGCATTGTTGTGAGACATTTGCTACAAATTATGAAAGAATATTGTCAAAATCTTACTACTAACTATAGTCCATATCTTACATTTGGTGTATTTCCCCCCTAACACACCCTATTATTACTATTTTTAAATATATTTTTATTACAGAAGTTGTGAACTTACAAAACAATCATGCACATGTGCAGAATTCCCATACAACAGCCCTCCCTCAATCAACACACCACACTGTGTGGAACATTTGTTACAGATTATGAGATCTATCACCAGACTATTACCACTAACCATGGTTCAGAGCATACATTTGGCACACTTTTTCCACACACCTCCATTATCAACAAAGTGCATCTTTGGCATTGATGCAAGAATATTATAGTATTGCTGTTAGCCACAGTCTATACGTCACACCAGTTGTCTTTTTCCCATGCTTCTCCACATTCCCACCACCCTGCAATAGTGATGTACATCTGCTCAAGCTCCCAAAGGACACTCTTGCATCTTCTCATCCATCTCTGGGTTTACTGTGTTATTCAGTCCCTAGATTATTCTTTAGCTATCTTTCCATTGACATCTACATCCATGGAGTACCTTATTTTTTAAGATTTATTTTATTTAATTACTTCTCCCCCCACCCTCTTGTTGTTTGCACTTGCTATCTGCTCTCTGTGTTTGTTTGTTGTGTGATTTCTGTGTCTGCTCGTTTTCTTTTTCGTAGGCACTGGGAACTGAACCTGGGACCTCCCATGTACGAGGGAAGTGCCCAAGCGCTTGAGCCACCTTCGGTCCCTGCTTGTTGTGTCTCTCATTGTGTTTCCTCGTTGCGTCATCTCATCGCATCAGCTTGCTGTCTTGCTTGTCTTCTTTAGGAGGCACCGGCAACCAAACCTGGGACCTCCCATGTGGTAAGCGGCACCCAACTGCTTGAGCCACATCTGCTTCCCCATAGACTACCCTTTCCAGCCAAATTGCCATTTATAAACCAGCTGTTACTCACTATAATGTGTTACCATCAACTCTATCCATTTCCACGTTTTTACAGTAAAGTTAATTAAAACTTCTATATACGTTAAACATCAGTAGTCTATCTCAGTCCTCCTCTTATATCCTTTAAGAATCCACCACCTACCACCAGGTGTTTTTCTACATTTTCTTCTAGAAGCTTTATGAGTCTTGATTTTATATTTAGGTTTTTTTATTCATTTTGAGTTAATTTTTGTATAAGGTGTTCTTTTTTTCGGCTATGGATATCCACTTCTCCCAGCACTATTTGTTGAATGGATTGTTCTGCCCGAGGTGGGTGGGTTTGACAGACTTGTCAAAAATCACTTGACCATAGATGTGAAGGTATGTTTCTGAACCATCAGTTCAGTTCCACTGGTCTATGTGTCTGTCTTTATGCCAATACCTTTCTGCTTTTACCACTGTAGCTAGGTAACATGATTTAAAGTCCGGGAGTGAGAGTCCTCCAACTTCACTTTTCCTTTTTAAGATGATTCTGGCTATTCAGAGCCCCTTACCCTTCCAAATAAATTTGATAATTGTGTTTTCCATTTATTTAACAAATGCTGGCAGAATTTTTATTGGGATTGCATTGTCAGTTTGGGTAGAATTGACATCTTAGTAATATTTAGTTTTCTAATCTGTGAGTATGGAATGTTTTTCCAATTATTTAGGTTTTTTTTTTTTATTTCTTTTAACAGTGCATTGTAGTTTTCTGGTGCTTTACATTGTTGGTTAAGTTTATTCCTAAATATTTGATTCTTTTAGTTACTATTATAAATGGAATTTTTTCCTTCACTTCCTCCTCAGATTCCACATTACTAGTATTTTTTAAAGTCTATA
Organism: Tolypeutes matacus; assembly: GCA_026826555.1. NCBI lineage: Eukaryota > Metazoa > Chordata > Mammalia > Cingulata > Chlamyphoridae > Tolypeutes > Tolypeutes matacus. Next base: position 267,770 of record JAKSZT010054318.1, read on the forward strand.
TCATTTGATATAAGTATAGCTTCTTTCACTTTCAATCTATTGGTATCCTTGTGTCTAGGGTGAGTCTCTTGCAGACAGCATATAGGTGGCTCATATTTTCTTATCCATTCTGCTAGTCTGTGTCTTTTGATTGGGGAGTTTAATCCATTAACATTCAATGTTATTACTGTAAAGGCAGTTTTTATCTCACCCATTTTGACCTTTGGGTTTTATCTGTCATTTCATTTCCACCACTCTTTTGAGACTTTTAGTTACTTTTACTTGGTATAATCTTCCTTTCTAGAGTCTCTTCCAAGTCTCTCCTGTTTTTTCTTTTCAGACTGTAGCACATCCTTTAGTATTTCCTGCAAAGCTGGTTTCTTGGTTACAAACTTTCTCAGTTTCTGTTTATCTGAATATTCTACACTCACACTCATTTTTGAAAGACAATCTGGCTCGATATAAGATTTTTGGCTGGAAGTTTTTCTCTTGCAGTATCTTAAATATATCATAGCTCTGTCTTCTTGCCTCCATGGTTTCTGATAAGAAATCTTATTGGGTAACCCTTACATGTTACCATTGTTTTTCTCTTGCTGCTCTCAGAATTCTCTTTGTCTTTGGCATTTGACATTTGGATTAGTATGTGTCTCAGAGTTGGTCTATTCAGATTTATTCAGATGGGAGTATGTTGTGCTTCTTGGACATGGATATCTATGTCCTTCAATAGATTTGGGAAATTCTCTACCATTATTTCTTCAAATATTCCTTTTGTCCTTTTCCCCTTCTCCTCTCCTTCTGGGACACCCATGACACAAATGTTTGCATGTCTCTTGCTGTCGTTTAGTTCCCTGAGACCTTGTTCAATTTTTTCCATTCTTTTCTTCATCTGTTCTTTTGTATATTTGCTTTTGGAAGCCATTTCTTCAAGCTCACCAATCCTTTCTTCTGCCTCCTCAAATCTGCTGTTATATAATTCTAATGTATTTTTAAGTTCATTTATTGCACCTTTCATTCCCACAAGATTTGCTATTTTTCTATTTATGCTTTCAAGTTCTTCTTTATGCTCATCCAATGTCTTTGTAATATCCTTAATCTCTTTAGCTATCTCATTGAATTTATTAAGGTGATTTGTTTGAATATCTATGATTAGTTGTCTCAACTCCTTTGTGTCATCTGGAGGCTTATCTTATTCCTTTAACTGGGCCATATCTTCCTGTTTCTTGGTATGGATTTTAATTTTTTCTTTGTGTCGGCATCTGTCTTTTTAGATGTATTTATTCTGGGTGCAGTTTCTCTCTTTAGTCTAGGCCTTCCTGCCCTTTCTCCCTTGCTGGTTGTGTAGTAGGAGCTGAGGATGTAGTTGGTGCTGTAAGCTGTGGGGGCTCAAGCTGCCCACATTGCCCCAGGGACCCATGAGGCTTCTCTCAACTTTCTCCTTTGCCAAGGGTAGGGACAGAGCCACAGCCGTATGGAATAATCCGACTCATGCAGGCCTAGACTGTAGTTGCCCAGAGAGACTGATGAAGCTTCATGCCCTTTCCTCCCCTGACTGGGGTGGGGATGGAGCTGCAAGTGTGGGCAGCAATCTGTGCTGTGTGGGTTCAAAATGACTGTAGTTGCTCCAGTTGACTTCTGACTTTTCAGTCTGTGCCAGCCGAATGTACCTGCAGTTACCTGGAGAGGCTTGTGCAGGTTCTGCCATCTTCCACTTTGCCCCAGGTGGGGCTGAAGCCTAGGCTAGGGCTGCAGTCCAATTTGGGTGAAAGAAGCTGGTCCCTACCTTCACTGTGATTTTCAATCAGCCCAGCTTCCCCTCGTGCTGGGGTGGGGTGGGGGAGTCAAAATGGCAGCGATTGGTCTCTTTCTGACTTGGACAGGTTCAAACTTTAGCTGTTCTTAGGGTTATACTTTAGCCAGCTGTATTTACTAATCAGTAGCTTAAGTTGGTGGACAACTGTCTCTTCCTCCCCTGTTTTTGGGAAGTGGAGCTTCCAATTCCAGCCACAGAATAGCTCCTGAGGCAGCTTGTGCCTCCAGTGGAGGATGGGCACGGGGTCCCCAGTGTGGAGTGCTTTACTTACGAATCTTCTCTGCAGATGGGCAGTCCCTTCTTCTATTCTTTCAAGGATGTTGCAGGATGTTCTTCTGGTCTCCTGGAGCCCCAAACAGGTGCTTTACACAGCTCTGGGTGACTGATAACTGCCCTTTTGCTTGCGCTGACTCTAGGAGCTCCTTACTCTCCTGCCATCTTGTTGGTTGTTGAATTAATTTTTGTGTATGTCATGATGTAGGGACCCAACTTCGTTCTTTTCTGAATTGGTGGCAAGTTTTCCCAGCACCATTTGTTGAAGTGACTATTACCCATTGAATGGACTTTGCACTTTTGTTCATTCCCACCATCAATCCAAATTCTCATGATCACCAACACTTAAAAAATTGTTAGCCATCCTTGTGGGTGTGAAGTGGATTATTGTTGTGGTTTTGATTTGCATTTCTTTGACAATCAATAAATAAGAACATCTTTTCACATCCTTAACAGGCATTTGTGTCTATCTTACATACAGGTTTTAATGGACATTTTTACACACACAAAACTGGACAACAGTATCGTATGTAACTCGCCTCTCCCCAACCCATGAACACCTCGCCTAGTTGAAACTGTAATCATCTGTGGAGCCAGGCACGTCTGGCTATATCCCCATTGCAGTCTCCTCCCCTCAAGTTTTTAAAATCTTTTTTTGTGAAAAATTTAATTTTAAATTGTTTTTAGTCAGTGGTATTGAGGTACAATTTACATGTGAAAATTCACTCTTTAGTGTACAGTTCTATGAGTTTTGACCAATACATACTGCTGTGCAACCACTGACATAACCAACATATAGAACAGTTCCATCACCTCCCCAAATTGCCCTGGGCCCTTTAGTGGCCAACTTCTTCCCACTTACCCTACCTCTGGCTACCATTGGTGTATTTTCTGTCCCTAGAGCTTTGCCTTTTCCAGAAAATGTCACTCAAATTCAAATCTATGTAGGTAGTCTTTGGGTCCAAGAGCTTTTACTCAGCAAAAGACATTTGAAATTCATCCATGTCCTTGCATGTATGACGAGTTTTTGTTCCTTTTTAATGCTGAGTATTCCATTGTATGCATGTAGTTTATCTTTGTATTCATTCACCAATTGAAGGACATTTAGATTGTATTTAATTTTTGGTGATTATACACAAGGCTTTAAATATTGTGTACAGTTTTTTTTTTTTTTTAAGGTTTATTTATTTCTCCCCCCACTCATTTTTCTCTCACTTTCTGCTCTCTGTGTTTGTCTGAGTCTGCTTGTCTTCTCTTTAGGTGGCACTGGAAACCAATCCTGGGATCTTCCGGAGTAGAGAGAGGCACTCAATCTCTTGTGCCATCTCAGCTCCCTGGTCTGCTGTGTCTCTTATTATCTCTCTTCTGTGTCTCTCTTTGTTGCATCATCTTGCTGCACCAGCTCTCCCTGTGGGCCAGCACTATTGCTGTCTTCTAAGATTTATAATTTTGGGTCTTTAATCATTTTGCAGTATATAGTGTGAGATAAGGGTCTAAGTTCATACTTTTTGCACGTGGCTATGGAGTTGCCCCAGGACCATGTGTTGAAGAGACTATTCCTTCCCCATTGAATGGACTTGGCATCCTTGTTGAAAATAAATTGAACATAGCTGTCAGGGTTTTTATTTCAGAGCTCTTAACTCTATATGTCTATCCTTACGCTGGTACAACACTGTTTTCAGTACTGTAGCTTTGTAGTAAGTTTGGAAATCCAGAAGTGTAAGTTTGCTAAATTTCTTCTTTATCAATATTGTTTTGATTATTTCATATGAATTTGAGAATTGGCTTTTCCATTTATGAAAAATAAAAGAAAAAGGCCATTGGAAATTTGACAGGAATTGCATGCTTTGGGCAGTACCTCCTTTCCCCACCCCTTAATTAACAATTATTTAATCATTTTAGAGGAGTCAAAATACAAGTATTGGTATCTTGGTGTCCAAGAGCCATCATTTTACAATTTTCATTTTAATCTTAATATCATTCCTTTTAAGTTGATGACTAATTAAAAACCTGAGTCTTAGTCAAAGTTGTTTTCAAACATTGTCATAACGTTGCTTTGAAGAGTTGTATCAGTGGTACCGGCCATTGCTTCTTGTCTTCTGCTCTTATTTTCTCTCCATTGCTAAATTGGTCTTTGACAAACCAGGGCTTTCATTCATCTTGAGCCTCGGTGACTGCTGATATCCTTTCTGCCTCTCTCAATGACACTTGTTTTGCATTTTTAAAAGACATATTTTTTATTTTTAAAGATACTTAGATTACACAAATGTTACACAAAAAATACAGGGATTCCCTTATGCTCCACTCCCCACACCTCCCACAGCTTCTCACATAAACAGCATCCTTCATTAGTGTGGTACATTCATTGCGAAGGATAAACACATACTGGGGCATTGCCTCTGAGCAATAGTCCGTTGTCCATGGCCATCGTTCCCATTGTAGTTTACGCTCTCTCCACACAATTTTGCAGGAGATATAATGGCATATATCTGTCTTTGCTTTTGCATTTTGTTTGACAAAAATTCTAGAGTAAATCCATATCACAGTTTCTCCGATTTTTTTTTTTTTTTTTTTTTTTTTAGCTATTTGTTTGGTCTTCTGGCTCTCTTTTGGTTACTTTTATTTGTTTATTTATTTATTTATTTATTTATTTATTTATTTTTACCGGGAGGTACCGGGGATCGAACCCCCGTCTCTCCATATGGTAGATGGACGCCGAACCTCTTGAGCCATACCCGTTTCCCTTGGTTACTTTTTGTATGGAATTTTATTTCCATTCTTTCACTTCCAACCTGTTTGTGTCTTTGAATCTGAAGTGAGTCTCTTGAAAACAGAATATAGTTGGATCATGCTTATTTATCCATTCTGCCAAAGTTTGCCTTTTGGTTAGAAAGTTTAATCAATTTCCATTTAAATTAATTGCTTATAACTCAGGACTTATATCTGGGATTTTACTATTTGTTTTTGTTATGACTAGTATATTTATTGTCCCTCAACCCCTCCATTACTGCCTTATTGTTGTGAACCATTTTGAATACTTTTGTGCATTTAGATATTCTCAATTTGGTTACCATGGAGCTTGTACTTAACCCCTAAATATATAACAATCAAGAATAAATTGGTAATGGTTTACCTTCAATAATGTACAAACTCTCTGCTCCTGTAGTGCTCTGTGTCCCCTTGTACTGAAGTTGAACTCACTTATTTTTTTGTAGTCAACACCCAGTTATTTATTGGGACAACAATGCATAGCCCGACAGGCTCGCATGAGAGGGAAGTCCCTCACAGCAGTGTGAGGGGGCCTCCACAGGGGAAGCAGGGCAAGGGAGGAAGAGGAGAAGGAAGGGGAGGGCCTGCATGTTTAGGTGGCGGCCTCTGGGTCGGAGCTCTGAGGGCTGAACTGGTGCAGGGCCTGCCTGCTGGGAGCAGAGGCTGGTCCAGTTTGGCTGATTAGAGCCAAGCAGGTTAACACCAAGGGGCTAAAAATTGCGTGTTGGCTCTATTTTTTTAAAAACGTTTTTAAATTGAAGTTTATCATTCATACGTGAACATTCATAAACAATAAGTGTACATAAAATTTGTGAATTTACAAAACAAACATGCATCTCATGATACAGGGCTCCCATAGAGTTACCCACCAGAAACACATTGCGTTGTTGTGAAATATTTGTTACAAATCATGAAAGAGCACTGTCAAAATATTACGACTAACTATAGCCCATATCTTACATTTGGTGTATTTGTCACCCAACACACTCGATTATTAACACCCTATGTTAGTATTATATAATTATTATAGTTCATGAGAGAATTTTCTCAGATCTGTTCTTTTAATAACAGTCCATCACCCACCACTGGATCCCCTGTATTTTACAGTCCATGCTTTGTACAATCCATTCAAAGTCTTATCGGATTTAGTCTAGGTTCTTGACTTATGCTGCAGAAATGAATTTCAAAGCGCTTCAGGTGAGTGAGGCCAGCAATTTATTAAGGTAGGGAGAGAAGAGAAATGGGAGAAAATAACAGATCACGGGTCCCCGGTGGAGGGTAAGGGGCTGAAGAGTGATAGAGAGGGCTGGTTTATAGACTACAATTTCCCATCATAGATTACAAATGCCCAGGTTTTACTTGCATGTTGATCCCCGCAGGGGGACACGACGAGAGCAGGGCGCAGAAGCCACGAGGGCCCCAAGCGCAGCGGCAGGGCGCGGGAGCTGCTGGGAGCAGGAGCAGAAGGGCAATTTGGCCTTTGCATCTGCTTTTTAAACTGTTAATTACTCCACCCCTTTGCTAATGGCATGGGACAAGTTCCCGGTGTTTGCTGTTATGGTTGATTACCGCACCCATCAATCCCCCAGGTGGGGCCAATGATAATATCCCGGGAGAATATCCGGAGAAATCTCTTGGGAATCTCTGGGACTCTCATTCTACGTGGTGGAAACTTCGCGAGGATCTTCCAGCAGCCATCTTGGGGGGTATCGGTGTCCACGCAGACTTATTGCCAGGTTCCAGATCCGTCTATCCCTATATAAAGCCTGCTTTAAAAGTGTACACTCAGTGGCTCCCGTTTTCATCACAGAGTTGTGCCTGTCATCACCTCAGTCAATTTTAGAACATTTTCATTACCCTGAAATGAAAAATTCCATATCTCCTTTACCTCCCTATTGTTATCCCTTAGGGTTAATACAATATATTCTTGCCATTACTGCAAAATTGTACAATATTACTATTAACTATTCTCCCTAAGTTACAATTGTTTTACTTTTCCCGTGTATCACCAATTAAAAGGGTAAAAGAGAGACAAAAGTAAGATATGACATATACAGTCAAAGGATACAATGGTTGATGTAAGTACTGCATTTACAGAAATAACATTGAATGTTAATGGATTGAATTCCCCAATCAGGAGACACAGACTGATGGAATGGATGAAAAAATATGAACCATCTGTATGCTGTCTACAAGAGACTCACCTCAGGCATAAGGACACAAGTAGGCTGAAAGTGAAAGGTTGGAAAAAGATATTCCAGCAAATAGTAACCAAAAAAAGAGCTGGAGTAGTGACACTACTATAGGACAAAAGAGATTTTCAATCAAAACTGTTAAGAGATGAAAAATGTCATTACGTATGAGTCAAAGGGGGCAATTCACCTAGAATAAATAGCTATAATAAATAATTATGCACCTAATCTGTGTTGCCCAAAATATATGAGGCACACAATGGTAATACAGAAGGGAGAAATAGATATATCTACCATAACAGCTGAAGACTTCAGTACACCACTCTCAGCACCGGATAGGAAATCTGGACAGAGGATAAATAAGGAAACAAAGAGCTTGAATAATATAATAAATGAACGAGACCTAACAGACAGTTATGGAGCAGTGCACCCCTAAACAGCAGGATATAATTTTTTTCAAGCACTCATGGATCCTTCTCCAGGATAGACCATATGTTGGGTCACAAGACAGGCCTCAATAAATTTAAAAAGATTGAAATTGTAGGGGTTATTTTTAAAACCCCTGGATGTGTAAGGATTTGAGTTTGGCGCCTGCAGTTTTTTCTAATGGCCCAGGCTGCTGTGAAGAAGGAAGCACCATGTTAGGACCACTGCACAGAGACGATCTTTCCTCATTTATGTAACACTCCTTTATGTTGTTGCTGTCCCACGTTACATCTTTATGTATCGTGTGTCCATTGTCATAGTTCTATACTTTTTTGTTTTATGAATTTGTCTTTTAAATCATTTAGGAAACAAAAGGAGAGTTCACAAACCAAAAATACAATAATACTGGCTTTTGTATTTACCTATGTGGTTATTATACCTGAGCTTTTAATTTCTTCATATGGCTTTGAGTTTTGATCCTGGAACCCAGGAAAGTAGATACACAGGAGAAGAACACAGAAGAATAGAGATAGCTTATTCGACACAGCAGAGGCCCTGGGAAAAGAAATGAGGCTAATAGTCTACGGCTGACCTTGTGAAGAGACCAGAGCAGCTAAGCCCAGAAAAAAATAGGCCCAGGGAGAGAGAGACGAGCCTTATAGCAGTCTACAGCTAAGATCAGAAGAAGCTGAGACTACAAAGCATTAGGAGGAAGAGGAAGCCTGAACCCTCGCAGAGACTGGCAGCCATCTTGCTCCAACACGTGGCAACAGACTTTGGTGAGGGAAGAAACTTATGCTTTATGGCCTTGAGACTGTAAGTGTCTACCCCAAATAAATACCCTTTATAAAAGCCAACAGATTTCTGGTACTTTGCATCAACACCTCCCTGGCTGACTAATACAATTCATATAATGGAATACTACTTGACAATAAAATGGAATTAACTATGGATACCAGTAACAACATGGAAGAATCTTAAAAATATTATATAAACAGGAAACATTATATACTTTCATGATTTCCCATTTATATGAAATTCTAGAAGAGGCAAAACTACAGTGACAGAACACATCGGTTATTTCTATGGCTTCAGTTGGGTGGAGATTCACTGGAAAGAAATGTTAAAGTTATTGGGCAAAATCTGACTGGAGTGAGGGTTGTATAATTGCATACATTTTAAATCAGAACACTTAAAATAGATGAATTTTATGCACGTAACATTCACTATATAAATCTGTTAAAAAAAAGTTCTCCCCTTGTAGATGCAATGGTTACTATATATTCACTTTTCCTTCAACAATATTTGCTGCATACCTGCTGTGTGCTGGGCACCCTTCCATCTGCCTTGCCGTGAAGTCTGTTTCTAAATTCCCCAGCCTCAGCCACTTAGAGCTGGTGGTGGGACACCTCAGGGGTTCTCTCTCATAGTTTGGCAAAAGACTGAGATGGTCCTTTGGATCTCTGAATCTTGCTAATTCTATCCAGGCCCTTCCTCCTGTCACCTGGATACCTTCTTACTGCATGACCTGCTCCAGTTAGCGTCTCTGAGCCTCAGCTGCCTCTATGTAAGTGCAGATAATAAGCCAATCTCCATGGGTGTTTTGAAACTCACATAGAACAAAGTTTGGCTCATAATGAACCTTGTATGAATGTATGTTAAATAAAGTGGTACTGAAACTTTCTTCTCACCATTATTTATCCTACACGCCAGTGTTTGTAATACTTAGAAAATGTTTACTATTGTAGCAAGAGAGACCATTTTACTCAGTTTAAAAACAGTCATTTCCTTGTGATTACTCTGAGGGTGAAGCCTAAACTCATCACCACATACAAGAACTCTTTGACTTGGTCCTTTTCCCCTCTCTTGGACTCAGTCAATCTGCAAATATTCTTTTTATTTATTTATTTATTTTAACCGGGAGGTACCGGGGATTGAACCCCGGTCTCTCCATATGGTAGACGGACGCCGAACCTCTTGAGCCACATCCGTTTCCCTGAAAATATTCTTTTATTATTATTATTATTATTATTATTTTAAAGATTTTATTTTTATTTATTCATTCATCCCCCCCCCCCTTGCTGCTTGTGCTCGCTGGGTCAGCCAACCACGCCGTGCGGGCGGGCCTGCCTTCATCAGGAGGCCCCAGGAACCGAACCCGGGGCCTCCCATATGGTAAACGGGAGCCCCACTGATTGAGCCACAGCCGCTTCCCTGAAAATATTCTTGACATACACTGTGTGCTAGTCCCTGTGCTAGGTGCTGGGGATGAACTTTAGTGTAACTCTAAACAATAATGGCTTTCAAACTTCCATTTCCAGTTTTTCATTGTTAGCCCAAGAGCCATTACTGTGAATGGCACTGAAGAAGGAAGGAATGGGAGTATGTCTGACGCTGCCACGAGTGCAGCCTCAAATGGAGCTTAAATAGTGCAGTATTGATAGCGCCTAAAATATAGGCCTAGACAAGCCCGGGCCCAAGAAAATGCGTGAGAAACTTTGTTGTGATGGTGAAAATTTGTCTTCACGATTCTGGACATTGCAGTGGCATTGATCCATTTCTCAACTGGATACTTCTTTGTATTTTCAATGTTTGTATTCATCTTGTTTCCTTATTATTTAGAAAATGATACAATCTTGTGGGTCACATCCCAGATATTTATTTAGTTTATCAGCTCCAGAACACACTTGTTTATCTTACAGAAAATTAAAAGGAAAACATTTGGAAATTGATCTGAAAGTTCATGGCATTTATTGGGATGGAAATGTAAACCTAATACCTAAAGAAGACAACCATGGCAATCCTTTATATCTAAAATGTAATTTTTCCTAATTTACTTACTTAATTCATGTTCAAAATTGATGAAATGTTCCCTGTTTTTCTGCTGTCACTGTGTACCAGGCATGAAACAAGCAGTAAAGTTTTTAGCTGTGAGCACAAAGCCATTTATTATAAATGCCCCAAGTTTTATTTATCTTGCTCAGGACAAACTAGAGCCATGGCACTGCCCACATTCATCACAGGGCGGACACTCAGGAAGTCTTGACCATCAGTACATGGAGCAAAAAATGGGCGAAGTGGCTCTGCGGTAGGAATGTTGGTGAATGTGAAGATATGGGATCCATCGCTAATGTCACAAAAGGAAATGTTTTCTATATCCATATCGAGGAAAACCCCTACTCGGCCTAATCGAGGGTTCACCTGGAGTGGAGTCAAAGGTGTAGTGCTGGCCGAGCAGAGCTCTCCATGGATTAGACCCACAGTCCAGAAGCCACCTTCTGAACACAAGACAATTTCCTGCTGTCGCGGAACAGATTTCTTGCAAACTCCCAGTTCCCACTCTCTGCTTGTTCCCACATCCACCTCCCAGTCATGGCGGCCGGAGGTGAACCGGGCTTGCCAAGGACACAAATAGCACGGTGCCTCTCAACACGTTCTTCAAGATTCTTCTTGAAATACCCAACTTCACTCTCCTCAGATCGCCAGAAAGGACGAGGTGCTTGTTGGCTGTGCTGACATCCACTGTGGAAAGAAAAGTCGTTCAGGAAATACGGCAGCTCTTCACCTCTACCACGTCTCCTTCACTTCCACTACTTGAATTCTAGTCTTCTTCCCTAACTGCAATTTTCATGGGGGGACTTCCCTGGCCTCCCTGATTAAATTAAATTTTGTATGTAGAATGAATGCAATTGTAACAATCCTCTTATAGTGGGAATTCTTTTTACATTGTTATATGATTATTTGTTGAAATATTTTTCTTTCCTATGTATGAGAGCCATGAAGGCAGGAACCATGCCAGTTTATTGAGATAAAAAAATTATTTCATAAATTAGTGCTGATCCTGTAAAAAGTAGATATTTTGATATTTTGAAGGATGGAAAGATAATTTTACTTGTTGCAGAATAATATTAAGATATTGAAGTTTGTTTTTTCTTTGCATGAACACTCCCCATTTTGTCTTATTGGGTAAGTTGGTGTGAACATTTCAGGGTTTTGTTTTCCAAGAGTGGTAATAAAATGAAGCAATAATGCTAGCAGTCCTGGGGTGAAATGAGCAATCTCTGTGGAAGTCAAGATAGAAGAAGGGATTCTTTTGGGTATGAACAAGGTGTCTTTGTGTTTTGGAATCACCTTAGTCCCAGAACTTGCATAGGGTAGTGGAGTGGGGAAACTGATATATGAATGGGTCTGTGGATTGCCAACATCTCCAGTGCTTCCTAATGATCAGGAACGGAGCCCAGAGCCCATTGTCCTAACACAACCATGTGGAGAGAGCCAATGAGAGTCTCTGACGTGAGTCCTATGGACCAACGACCAATTCCTTCACTCCATTCCCTTCGGTCTTCGCCCAGTAGAAGATGCCTGAAAACATGTGGTCCTTAGAGAGAGGTTGTCCTGGATAAAAAACGTCTGGGGCAAGTTTCACCCTCTGATATGACTTTGCATGGAGCAAAAAGCATATTCACTTAGAAAACAAAATAATTCACTTTTCTCGCATTTGCTTCATACCTAAGAACTCTCATTTTATTCCCACCCAATACAGCCGCTCCTGATTATAAGCCAACTGAAAACAGACTGGGGCTAGAAAGAGCCAGCCTGGAGTTGGGACTTTAGAACCATCTGGGTTCTGGAATCTGCTATGTTTACCCTGGTCTCCTGGCTTAAGCATATTATGCACACAGATGAGTGCAGATAATTCACTTTAACAATAAACCTGCTTCCAAATCGGATGGGAAAACAAGTCAGAGTTCAGCTGTAACATGGAGTCAGGCAGTATTTTCTGTGGCAGGTCAGTGTGGGGGGCACGTGGCGAGCACTAAGGCCCTGACTGGACAAGTGGACCTCATTCGGCAGGACCGACCACCATGCACGCATCCTCCAGCTCTTGCTTAGGGGGCCTGTGCACTGTGATAAATCCCTGGGGCTCAGAATCATCCATGGGCCTTTTGAATGCCTGGTAATTGAATGTGTGTCCCAGTTTTGAGAAGCCATGGTCTAGGCAGGGCTGCCCAATGAAATCTTGAGAGCTACATCTGTGACTGTGAATTTTCTAGTGGCCACATCTAAAAAAAAGTAATAAGGAACATGTAAAAGTATTTCAACAACCTTTTAACTCAATACATTAAAAAAAAAAATTACTTGTACACGTGGCAGTAGCCACATCTAGTGGTCAGTGGCCAGCAGTGGCTCTCATAGTGGACAGCGCAGGTCTAGGGCATGACCTAAATATTATCTTCCCTTCACAATCTCCAGTGGATGTAATCTGTCCTCAGAGGCGGGAACAACTGTTGCTTGGGGAGCATACAAGGTGCCCATATGTACTGTAAAGCCCTTTGTGGGAAGGGGCAGGCTGTATATATCCTTACCTTGGAACTGCAGCATCCTTGGGTTCATTTTTAGATGCGCTCTCAGGTGGGGCTCCAGGTCCTTGACCTTGGAAAGCAGGCCCCCCAGCTGGCAACTGGGCGTGATGTCGTTCTTCTGAGGAAGCACAGGGCAGGCCGGGCACACCAAGCCCTGCCCCTGGGGCTCCTTCTGCAGTGAACGGACGCACTGGAAGCAGCAGGTGTTTCCACACTTCAGGTACATGGGTTTGTCAAGATACACCAGGCAGATAGGACGTTGGCTCGCTTCTTTGACGCTTTTGGCCATGGCCACTGCCTGGGGGAAATGTGCGTGCTGGTAGCCTGCTGTGAGTCCAGTAACAGTGGTGTCTGGGCTCTTTCCTCTTTCCCTGCCTAGAGGAACCACCATGCCTAGTACTGGGCCATGAAGATAAACCATAAAAACAAACACAACCGTGAAGGGTGCATGACCCCGAACGACAGGAAATTGAAATGCTCTTTGGAATGATGTTCAGGAGCCACCCTTCAGCTTTAAGTTGAGGTGAAGGAAGAGTCTAGACTGGGCTGTCCAATAACTAGGGAATCCTCCAAACGCCTGTGGCCATGGAACCCCTGAGAGGGGGCTTTCTCAATTAAAATGTGCTGAAAGGCTGAAATTGGCCAAGATTTTGAAAATCTGGTAAGAAAGAGAATGTAAGCTATTTCATTAAAAACTTTAAAGATTGACTACATGTTGACATGATAACAGTTTTGATATTAAAATTAATATCCCCTCTTTTTTAAAACTTTCATTTGTGTCTACTCAAAAACCTATAATTACATTATACGGTCACACTGTATGTCTCTGGAACAACCTTGGTCTATAGTTAGAGACGCTCCACCTCCTCCAGCTGGTCCCACCTGACTGGTAAAAACCCATAGCAGCACCTGAGGGGCTGAAGAAGTCAACAGTGGAAACTCCTTTCACCTCTGGAAGAGAGGCCCATCCTGTGATGTGATTAAGGAAAATGACGAATATTCATTTCTTCTCCTGAGCATTGTAATCTAGGTTTGGCCAAAGGGTCCTGGAGAAGGGCCCCAAGCATCCCTAAGGGCACACACTGAAGCTGACGTCCAGTTGACAGAATTAATAATTTTCTCCAATCCCCTGACCTTGCTTTCTCAAATCTGAGCATCATAGAAATCTGAGAAGCAAAAAAATAATTACATCAGTCTGGACTCACTTCTTCTCACCTTGGTCCTCGCCTGGCCTCCAGCTGCTTCACTGACAGCTCAGTTCTGGAGAGAGATGGACACACACGGGCCTTTATATAGAGGGCCCCTCCCCCACCTTCTTCACATCCTGCTTCTCCTCTTTAACTCAATCAGGGTTTGATTTAATTCTGGCAGGGATGAGAGTTTTCTGAAAATATCGAGAGATTTCCACAAACAAAACAAATACCTTTATCTTGAGAGTGGTTTTTTATGTTTTAGTATAAACAAGAAATTGCCATATTATCATTGTACGTTCGATATTGTATATTATGACTATTGATGATAAGATTTAGAATTAGGACATAAATTTTTAATACTAAATATTTGGCATCAATATTAATCTTTTCAGAACGAATGGAGGTAATTTCAAATACTTTTTGTTTGCAAAAGTAAAACCTCATAATTTGACCAAATAAATTAATTAAACCTACTCAGATTTCTTTCCTAAAGCCATACTCATCAGTTCACAGTCCCTTCTTCCAAACGGCTCTTTCTCTTAATTGCCAAGGCACAGATTTAGAAGTTTGGTAAATCAGTCCTCAAGTGGTTCCCCTATAATCAGTCAGCTCTCAAGGTCCTGTTTTTGGTAGGCAGTTAAAGGATAAAAATTAAAGGTATTTCCTATAATTCTACAATTTCTTTTGTGTGAATGTTATAAAAATAATGTTTACTTCATTTGAAGATTTGTGTTCTCTTCAAACGGGATTGTCTATGGTGTCTGATGACTGATGGGTGATGAGGGCTTGTGGAGGGAGAATGAAAATTGATAAAGGGGTGAGTGTGTGTGGGCCAGTGAAGGTGGGGGATTCAGTTATGTTTCGGTGATTAAATAAATGGCCTTCATTTCCGTGGTCATCATTTGCTGGTCTTTGCTGGGTGTTCTCATCATTTCAAATCCGAAGCAAAGGCTTGTGTCAAGTACTCCTACCTCATTGAGAGAAACTGAAAAGCACAAAACTTTAAAAACGGTGACCAATTTGACGATAATGTTTCCTTGTCAGGTCCTGCTTTCTGTAGCTGGGGGCGGCTGTGAGAATTACGTGCTCCTGGCCGTGTCGCCCAGGGTCTAGCACCCTTCTGTTCCAGTTCTGGGGTACAGTCATTCAGGGTGGGGTCACCCATGCCCCAGGGCACAGAGCCAGCTGCCGCAGCAACGGGGATGGGGTGGGCCAGGGGGACGGGAGGCAGGGGACAGTTGTGCCCACCTTATGGCTTTTTGTTATTAATTTATGTTCTTAGTTTTTGAATTATGCAAATATTGATGACATCATCATATAAGAATCACCATAGCTCTTTTGTAATCTTTTATTATGTGCACTTCATTTTCTTTAAAATTTTTTTTTTATTTTGACGAAATTTCAAACTTATAGGACAGTTGCAAAAATAATACGAACACATATAGGGAACTCCAGCATAACATCCTCTCCCAGATACCCAGATCCACCAACTTTTAACATTGTATGCATTATTTTAATAGTTTGTTTTAAAATAATCATCCCAAATCTGTTATATTTTATACTTTTGGTATCAAGTAAAAAATAATTTAATTTTTCAGGAATTTCTTATTTGATTGTTTGCTAATCATTGCAGGCAGCCAATGCCTATTAACGTTGTTTTGACCTGTGGGAGGAAATTTATTTTGTATACAAAAATTAAAGCTAGAAGTTCTGTTTCTTGATATTAATTTATATATGAGTGCCATTAAAGATTAACCTTCAACAATCTGATGGTGCTTTAAAAATCTCATATTCATTAACTGGTAGATTCTTTAAGATGTAAAATGGTCACTGTTGCTAAGATTCACCTTCTACTCATTTATAATAAAAAATTTTCTCACTTTAGCTGAAGTATTTAAATAGTTCTTAAACTGTATGTATTTTAAACATCTATCCATCCATTCTTCCATGTTACTAAAGCTCCAGTGAAATTTCAGGTTTTTATTGGTTGTTGTTCCACTTATTTTGGCCTTTATTCTCAAAATGTAACAAGTCTGCATGGGTCTTATTTTGTGAGGGACAACTTTATACAATTTAATGACGCTTGATTAATTAAATAATAAAATGGGCTGCAGGTCATCTCACAGCAGAGCGCTAGGTGGCGCCCTGTCGACGCCTACAAAGCTTTCTGCACCCCGTTCAGATCCAACTTCTTGCCTCCATTCTACTTTCTTTTTTTTTTTTTTTGTGGTATATATTTTTAGTTTTATTGAAGCATATCATTAATACATGAACATACATAAACAATAAATGTCTAGTAAGAGTTGTGAGCTTACAAAACCAACATGCATAACGTCATATTGGGGTCCCATATATCACCCCACAACCACCACCCTGCGTTGTTGTGAAACATTTGTTGCAAATTATGAAAGAATATCGTCTGAAATGCCCACCAGAGAGAAGTCCAGGACCGTCAGATCCGGTCACTGCTCTGTAATGGGAATATTTATGTCTCTCGATACCTAAAGACAACGTGACTACCAGATTCTCACAAGGTTATTGATAATTACAGCAGTTTAATTTATAGTTTTATGTTTGGGACTTTCTTCTCTTCCTGGAAGTCTTTAAACTGGAGGGACTGACCTGCAGAAGCTCCACTTAACTCAAGGTCCTCATCAATTGTTTATCCCTATAGGAAACTTTCCTGATGACTGAAGACTAATCATTTCTCCATCTTATTCTCCCAGCACAATGTGTCAACACTTCTGATAGAACCAGGTACTGTTTTTACTTGGCTTTGTGTGTTCTGTTTGTGGCAATGAGACAACCATATTGAGAACTGAGACTTTGGCTTGATTTTGGAGATGAAATACAAGCAAAAATAGACAGCAAAGAATTTCAGCTTAATTTAATAGTTTGAAGTCAATCTGGGTTCCTTCATGTCTTCTCCTGATTTTTTCACCCTCTCTGCAGAATTCCTTATACTCTTGAGTCATCTGAAACAATAATATATCATGATTGAAGTGAGTAAAATTTATCACATAAAATAAGGGAGAAAACAAAGGAAAGTCATCTCAGTTGTGATTTCACATTGAGAAGGGGAAATATGATTGTTCACAAATTCAAGATTGTCTCTCTGAGATGTAAACCTCACAATTGTCATTATATAGATTGTATTTCTGCATTTTCAAATGTCTTCCAACTTGAGATAAGCAAATTTAAGAAATATGAAACATAATATATCAATAAAGAGAATCAGGGATTGATTTGATTTGATGTACATAATTCCATTTGACTGCAAATGCTTGGGCTTCAGACTTTTGTGAAGCCGCCAACAAAATGAAAATCTTTACTACACTCTACTTGGATTAATAAGGGTTAAAGAATGTTTGAAGAAAGGTGATGAGTCGTAATTCTTATGTGGATATGTGGTAGGGCTTGGATAAATTGGAGAGGATATGTTTTATTTGAACATAAGATGTTCTCTATTGCTACTACAATTTCTGGCAAAAATTTTTAAAAAAGAAAGGGGATTTTCCAGCTTCAGATAGTCCCAGGAGAGTTTTTCTTTCTTTTTAAAAACAAACTTCCGAAAATACAAATATACAATCATGGAGAAATGTATTTGGAAGAAATGATTGCATCCCAGGATGGGTTTTTAGGGAACATTTCTGGGCAGGTTGATTACATTTTGTAATGTAAATAGAAGATTTGCATTCCTTTTTCAGCAAGGGGGTACAACACGCCATCAGGATAGATGTTGACCCCTTAGTATTTGGTTAGAGAGGAGGAGGCATCTCCAGTCCCACAAACCCATCTGCTTGGCAAGTCTAAGCCAGGGCTTCTCAGCCTTGGCTCTACTGACATTTACGTTTTTGGGGTAGATGGTTCTTTGTTGTGGGGGCTGGCCTGTGCACTGTAGGAATTGTAGCACCATCATACTCACCAGATGCCAGTAGCACACCCTGCCCTATTGTGACTCATAAAAATGTGTGCCACATGTCACCTGTGGGACCAAATTGCCTTAATTGAGGACCCCTGGAGGACAATAAAATGTGTTCTAGCTAACTAGAAGATATTCTCTCAGTGTACCATACTTTAAGAGTTGTAGGCTTAGCTTTGATTTCCAATACCAAGACTGAAGACATGGATTATTTCATTGTTTTCATAAATTCAATCTAGTCAGGGACATCCTGAATGGCACTGTCCAATACAAATTTCTGGGGCACAAATGATCCCTATCTGTGCTGTTCAGTATGGTGGCCACTAGTTAATGCGGACTTTGAGCACTGAAATGTGGCTGGTGGCACATGTGGAAATGATATTATGTTGGATACAAGGGGTTAAATATAATATGTACATATATATTTTATATCACCTTACTCATTTTCCTTGTTCTAATGAATGTTTTATAACATACATATGATGTATGTTTTATAAAATTAACAATTATTTGAGGGACTCACACCATATCTCTATTGGACAGAGCTGCTCTGGAATTTGCTGCATTGAAAAGTGGCATTTTCATAATCAATTTAATGTAGGGAGTGAGGGCAGCATATTTAAACTAAACGAGAATGTTAAGGTGTTAGATATTTTTTTGGAAAGTGAAGCCATTATTTTAAAGGAGGAATTTTGAAAAGCAAGAATGTGATCAGGCATAGAGAAAATTATATCTGGGTCATTCAGAAAAAGATGAAAAAAAGCTCCCTCAGAATATGATGTCCTCAAGTCAAAGGATGGCTGGACAATTAAACAATAGTTCCTAGAATTAAAGAGACATTTTAGTGGTCATACACCCTAGGAAAAACCTCTGTAGGTACTTTAGGTCAGCCTCTTACAGCCCCCGAAGTAAAGTTTTTTAGAGTAAATGGTGATAACACACTGTATATTAGATTTACCTGGATGATAAAAATGTATTTATTCAATTAATTAATATTATTAGCATAGTATAGAATTACAGAAAAATTTTACCTTTTAATATCATTTTTCTTTTGTCTTTCATCCAGAGAAAGAGACAGACTCAGTTACTGCATGTTCTTGCTACTCAAAGTGTGCTTTCCACACGTTGGGACCAACCTGTGAGTATGGTCAATTCTTTTTTTTTTTTTTTTTTAATTTACCAGGAGGTCCCGGGGATCGAACCCAGGTCCCTCCATATGGGAGACGGACGCCCAACCAGTTGAGCCACATCCGCCTCCCGTGGTCAAATTCTAAACTGGAAGATTCCTCTGAAATCTCCCAGTTCAGAATCTGCATTGTACCAAGATCCCTAGGTAATCTTACCATACTCTAAGTTTGAGAGTCCTTTGTTTAGGTCATTACACAGCTACATTAGAGTTTTAATAAAGATCAGTAAGTGTTTCTACGTATAGTCAGAGCTGTGAACCTGTGGAGACCCTAAGTCCTCAGCACGTAGCAGCCTGTGTGACCAAGACATAAGTTAAAGGTTAACAACCGTCCCCGGAGGGGAGAGAATGTATAGACAGTATCATAAACTATAACCTTCCCATAGCAGTAAATGTCCTTGGTAAACATCCTTCCTATGAGCTAGTGAAAACATCACCAGAACCCTCATGTATGCTTCACGTGATCCTAGCAGAAACTCTGTTCTCATACCCTGTGGAATGTCCTTGCTCTGAAACCCCTTACATCACCCCTCATTTCCCTGTCTCTTTGTGGAGCGCCTTCTTCATTCTCCTAACTGCTGCAATCTGAGAGCCTCTCCTGTCCATAAGTCCCATTAAAGCTTTTGCCTGACTAAATACCAGGGGCATTCTTTGGTCTTGTGGCTGCACCAACTCGTGCTCTTTAGGAGTTGGGTTGGAACAATTGGTGAGCCATAGCCAGTAGATTGAAGGACCACTGGCAGCAGTGGGCGTGAACTCAGGGAAAGGAGAATCTGCGGGGAAATCCCCAGTTGGCCTATTACGTACATGTGGGGAGGGGTGGCTGTCTTCCTAGATGAACAGGGACCACTGAGAGAATATGGGGATGCCCTAAAAACTCCAGCAGGTATGCTGGCTGTACTACAGCAGGTAGCAGAGCAGCTGCACTTAGATAAGTAAACAGGAGACTGCCAGATGGTGGCAGCTATAGCCTGGCCCCTGTTAGACTTATGGGTGGCTACTGAGGCAGAATGAGAGGCAAAGGCCTCTGTGCACCATTTAGGAGGAAAGTTGAACTTAGAACGGGATATGCGCCGAACACAGGGAGAGATGAAAGGTTCCTTAACTGATTGCTTGCACTGAGTTGATGATCGGTTATATTGTAAAACTGTGTAAACTTAGAGTTTAATGGGATGTTATTTTGACAATGTTTTAAGTTTTATTCACATTTTATTTTGATCAGAATTTTTATCAAGGTGTTAAAAAGAACTTCAGTTTTGAATCAATAGCTTACACCTGAACTTTGAGTGTTCTTAGTGTACTCCTGAAGAGTAATCCAGAATATATAAGTGTTAAATGTCTGTGTCTAAACTGCTAAATTAGTGCTTAACTTCATTTATACTGCTCAAGTATTCCTAACTGGTTGCTGGTTACTAAAATAAAGAATGTTTCCAAGAACGAGCTTGCATATTACAGGCAACACTGACTCCAGAGGAGAGCTTAAAAACAGTAAAAATCAGAGATGTGCTATGATGGAGAGCTTGGACACAGACCTACCAAAGGAGTGAGAATTATGAGTCAAATTAGTGAGTTTCATGTTTCTATTAGTGTGTCGTAAGTCTTTTTGTGTTTGTCTGTTTGTTCAGGTATATTTTCATACCTCCAGATGGTAATATTAAATTAATAAATGAAAAATCCTTAAGAGCTCTATTCAAATTGCTAAAAATTAAATGGATGCTTATATTGGTAAATGAGTGTTGCTGAAGCCCAAATTGGAGAAGCCAAACAAGATAAAAAGTCACATAAAATCTGAATAAAGAAACTGTTTAAAGGAAAAAAAATGAAACAGTTTATCCTGAATTCTCCAATAACCTTTCTACAGCCAATCATGCCCACAGGGACTTCTCCCAACCTTGACTGAATTCCAGTGACTTATTAAAACCAGTTGAGGAAACTAAGGGGATGGGCTGGATGTGGAAAGATAGGGGAGATATGAGTTTAGCCTAGAATTCTGTCTACTAGGCCTGGAAATTAAAATGATAAGGGCAGAAAGGATATTCTAGAATAAACCTTGTTTTGTATAGTCTGTCCTTTAATTTCCCAATTAAATTTTAACAACTTTTGAGATGACAGTAATAATCCAATGGCCAAATTTCAGTAAGTAAAGAAAAAGTCCTTGAAAGCTATGGAAAGATTTTTCTAAATTATTATTAAACAAATTAAACAATTATAATATATTCCAGAACTTGGCAGTCAGTATGTTTTTAATGTTATTCACAATTTTAGAATTTTATTAAAAAAAAGAAGTTTAGCCTCCTGTGGAGGAAGGAAGAAAAAGAACATTTCTTGCATAAACTCTAATGGTTTCAATTTTATTTAGCTTGGGTGTAATCTCCCCAGGTTTATAGGATACTAATAAATTAATTAGCATTATATGTATTAAATCTTTAAGGTGATGAAAATTATAAGTTTTTGGCTAATGAAATTATTACAAACCTATTTTAAAAAATTGTTTTTGCCTAAATTGAAATGAATAATTTTTTTTCCTTAACAGAACAGAATGAGGGATATGAGACTTAAATGGATATAGAAAGAAGTAAAAGTCTTGTGGAATTCATAGTCAATGCTGATAAAATTTGATAAGTTTGTTTAAGGGAAGGTGTTTTGGCCTAAGAAAAGGTGGCTGGTTTTCATAAAATCAGGGTGGAAATATGTAACACAAGGCTTGAATGAATATGGAAATTTGTAGAAGGTATTGTAGAAGGTAGCATCAAGTAAGGAAATGTGTTTTGTAAAGGTGAAATTTGCCTTGAGATGAAGTAACTATAGTCTATGTGGTTATGGATAGTTATAGGAAGCTTGCAAAAGCATTTTCTAAATGAAAATAATTAAATGGCTGACTCCAGGAAGCCATTGTTAAATAGAAACCTGAACTGCTATTGATAACAAAAAGTAATTTCATAACAGGAAAACCTGTCAGAGGCCACCTCAATCTACATATTAAAGTGGTGGATGGGAGGCGGCTGTGGCTCAATCAGTGGGGCTCCCGTTTACCATATGGGAGGCCCCGGGTTCGGTTCCCGGGGCCTCCTGGTGAGGGCGGGCCCGCCTGCGCGGCGTGGTTGGCTGACCCAGCGAGCGCGGGCAGCAAGGGGGGGATAAATGAATAAATAAATAAAATCTTAAAAAAAAAAAAAAAAAGTGGTGGTGATGGGGGAAGATAATCTTGATTCCATTGGGGATCTTAGGTTTCCATAAAATAAGTTTTTCCTATACTGCTAAAGTAAAATACCTGTTAATTAATGTAATCGTGGTAAAGGTATAGAAGTAAAAAGTAAAATACTAAAAATAGTTAAGTCCATTTACTCTGTTATAAACTGTATTGGAAGTATATAGAAAGTATATAAAACTTAAGAGGTAGATTTCAGTATCATCAAACATTCTTGTGCATTCAAACCAGGCCCCCAGTATCCCTCATGGTGCCTCACCATTTGAGCTATTGGTTAGGCTGTTCACTACAACCCCTAAAACAATAAAAGTATCTACCATATCTGGACATGCTTCTGAAGTTGACGGGAGACATTGCAGTTTTGGACTCCTGCAGCAGCTAGTGATGGCTCAGTATGGCCAGATTTACAAAGGACATTGCCTCCAAACTGGCTTTGTTTCATAGTGCCAAAGGGCACTATGCACCAGGCTGGAGAAACATGGAGCCTCTCTCTAGTATCAATGGTGCTGCAGCATCCTGGCTGTGTGAAGGATGTACCAAGTGGAGCAATAATCACCAGAGTAATGAAAATAGAACCTAATCAGACACAACTGGAATTATAGCTTGCTCCCATGGAGAGACAACTTGTATGGTATTGCAAGCCTGGAACTTAGATTAGCTGCAGCTCAAAGAGGAACTTGTTCATTAACTAGTATTAAAACTGTACCTATGTGACTGATGAATATGAAAATATCTCTTGTATTCTAGATCATATGCAGAAAGATATTGAACATGTTAAAGCCTTCATAAACTAAATTCATTTTCTAAGTAATTAACGAATATGCCTATAAGATAAAAGAATGGCTCTCTTAAGTATTGTATTTATTTTGGTTACCATATGCTTATCTTGTTGCTGCTTATATTGTCTTTGTGTGTTTATATCTAAGGTAGTACCTCTTCTCATACCTCTCCTAGCTGTCCTAGGCATAACCACAGCTGTGGGAACTGGGGGTGGCAGTTTATACCAAACCCAGCAGGTCTACCACAATCTCTCCCTAGAGTTAACCAACAGCATAGAAGAAACTACCTGTGCCTTAGAAGACAAGATCAAGCCTATCAACTTCAGTAGAATGTAGCCTCTGGAGGCACCTGGCCTTTCTCTTCCTATAGTCCAGTATGTCACAGCTGTCCCCCCTTTTGGGGCCACTTACCACCATTTTCTTTACCCTTTTAGTAGGACATTGTATCTTCAAAATTCTAACTAAGTTTATTTCTTCCAGAATCAATGACTTCCAGAACAAGGTATGAGTCATGTGAGGATTTCATCCAGTTCCAACCATGGTGCCAGACCTGCCTTCTTTCAATCTCAATAGAATAGCCAGACAGTTTCACACCCTGTCAGGCAGGGAACTACTGCCCCTAACCAGCGGAAAGCAGCTACAGAAGAATGACCCTCATCCTTCAGCTCTCCCTTAAGAATAAGGGTGTAAACTCTCTAAGGGGGAAGTTGAGACAGATTAGTATAGGAAATAGGGAAGGCAGCTGGTCAGAATAAAGCTTGCCAAAGACTCTGGTCATGAGGTCCAGTTTGAAAGTCCTGGACTACTCCAAATAGAAATGCCTCCCCATTGGTTCTCTGAAAGCTGACAAGGTAGAAAGGCAACCAATCAGGACAGCAAATAGCTGGTGCCCTATGTGTGTCTATGTGAACTCTTCTTATACCTAAACTAGTTTTTGATGTTTCCATAGAAAACTCAGAGAATTTAGAAAGGGAAAAATGTTTGGTATTGGAAGCCTCCTCATAGGACCTCTCTACCTGGTACTTTGTTATCTACTAATGGAAATGTTGCTTGTATACTGTTAGACCAGCATGATCTGCCCCTTATTGTTCCCCATAAACATCTTTCTTTTTGCCTGTAGTGCCCTGGCCAGAACCTTTCTACAGTGGGCTTCAGCAGTAACCCATGTCCACAATCAGACCCAATGTTGGGTTTGCACAGACTTACCATCCTCGGGTGCTACTCACCTTCCTTAGACTGTAATGCCTGCAAATTGGACAGCATGGTACATCTTGCTGGCATGGCAAAATATGATCCATCGACAAGTTTGGAACAAGACCTTCTCATTTAAGACTGAGACTCAGCTGCTGCCTGAAAAAATAACTATATTTTTTCCCTTGTAAGTGAATAGGTGAATAATCCCAGGCCTTTATTAGGATATGCTGTTTATAATGGTTTAGGATGGATAGCAGCTGAGTCTGTCACCATAGATCACATTGCCTCTTCTATATGGAACAACAGGGAATCCGTGATGTGGAGTGGTTACCCCTGAGCTGCATAATTTTATTGTCAAGGCTAGATATAGAGTAAAGTGTGCCCCCTGGTGGTTCTGCCCATTGGCCATTTTTATGCCAGGTGGAATGCATTGTCCCTGAAGGACACGTAACAGCTTTAGCTGTTGTCTCTTATACTGTTGCTGTGGAATGTGGATGCAATGCTTGTCCTATGGTCAATGTAGGCCGCTATGTGGGGGTGGACTGCAGGGACCAGGGCTTCCCACCCAAGGCCTCAGCAGGTAGTGGCCTGCATGACCAAGACATAAGTTAAAGGTTAACAACCCCCCCTGGAGGGGAAATAATGTATAGATGGTGTCATAAACTATAATCTTCCCAAAGCAGTAAACGTCCTTGGTAAATGTCCTTCCTACAAGCTAGTGAGAATATCAACAGAACCCATATGTATGCTTCAAGTGATCCTAGCAGAAACTCTGTTCTCATACCCTATGGAATGTGCTTGTTCTGAAACCCCTTACATCACCCCTCATTTCCCTGTCTCTTTGGGGAGTGTTATCTTCATTCTCGAACCACTCCAATCAGAAAGCCTCTCCTGTCTATAAGTCCCAAAAGCTTATGCCTAAGTAGCAGATGTGTTCTTTGGTCTTGCGGCCACACCAACTCATGTCCTTTAGGAGTTGGGTTGTAACTGAACCATAACAATTTTTGATTACAGAATTCAGCTAATTCATCCTTCCTACATAATTCCAGATCCTCTTTTGATCATCTAAATCAGTAATATATTGTAATTGAAGAGAACAAAATTGATCATCCATGAAACAAAGAAGAAAATAATGGAAATATTCCTGAGTGGTGAGATGCCATCCAGAAGGGGAAATTATTCATGATTTCCCATCTCAGATGGAAAGATCTAAATTACACTTGAGCATTTTCAAAGGCTTCCAAAACAAAGATAAGCAAAATGGGAGTAAATACGAAACATGTGACATGATAATAAAGAAAACTGTGGTTCCATTTGAAATTGTAGTATGTCTTTCCAAAATTATGTATATATAAATTTTGGGGATTTCCCTACCTTCATTGAAATAGCATGTTCAATCATACTTAGAGACTGGTCACTCCTTGGTCAGCTCACGTTTTTTGATGAACCAAATTGTGAAATTTTCTTCATTAACTTTAAAAAAATTGATTTATATTTTCATCTTATATAAATGAAATCATACAATATACAATACTTTGTGTCTAGTTTCTTTCACTTAGCATAATGTTTTTTCCTGATATTAACATCCTGTAACATTAACATACATTTGTTCAATTTCAAAGAAAAACAGTCTTATATATGCAATATTACTCATATTCATATATTTCACATGAGGTTTTACTATGCTATACAGTTCCATGTTATATTTTTATTTTATTTTATTTATTTATTTTTTTTGCGGGGGAAGAAGCAAAGAGAGAGAGAGAGAGAGCCCATGTTATATTTTTAGTAACATACATGACCTTAGACTTTTTCTTTCTTTTTTTTTTTTTTTTTTAAAGATTTTATTTATTTATTCATTTATCCCCCCCTTGCTGCTTGTGCTCGCTGGGTCAGCCAACCACGCCGTGCGGGCGGGCCTGCCCTCACCAGGAGGCCCTGGGAACCAAACCCGGGGCCTCCCATATGGTAAACAGGAGCCCTACTGATTGAGCCACAGCCGCTTCCCTAGACTTTTTCTTTCAACCACAGTCATACACATATAGTAGCACTTCTAGTAATAAACATTATGTTTTTCTATTATTTTCTATTCATTTCTTTCATATTATTCTTTTCCATTCATTTAAAATGATTAACATAACCTTTTTACCAATTCTTCACAAGTTAACCCTCAGCTTCCCATTCTTTAACTTTTAAAATTTTTGTCTAAGAATGTTTTTTAAAATGTTAAACATGCATGTCCTTGGCATGAGGAAATTAGTTGTGATAAGAGCATCCATAACTGGCACACTGCAGTGACCAGGTATCAGGAGAGGGAGGTGAATACGGCTCAGAATATCTCAAATGGGACAAGCAAGTGAGGAAGTGATTGCCTCTCATAGTCGCAATTGTTACCTCATGGTTGCAAGGTGGCTGCAGCACTCCCAGGCATTTATTTTTTTATTGTTCTTGTTGGTGTTTTTTTTTTTTTTTTTAATTTAATTTATTTTTTTATTTTTTAAAAGATACTTAGATTATACAAATGGCACATAAAACCCCCAGGCATTTAAAGACAGGAAGGGCAGGTGTTCGGAAGGAGTCTTTCTTCACCGTCTCTTTTGTGCAATGAAAACCTCTCCCACAGCGTCCCCTCAGGAATACCTTTATATCTTTTTGGTCAGAGCAATGCCTAGTGCTACCTTCAGGCAGAGGAGGCTCAGAGAGGGCATACATGACACTGCAGGCTTTATCCTAGGGAGTGGGCTCTGTGGATGGTCAGTAGGTGACTGTGCTGGACAGTTTCCTGTTGAAGTCACTGGGGGAGCAGCTGGGGACAAAAATGTGGTCGGTGCCCTCATGACCTTTGAAGTCTACTGAGATGACATGAATTATTCTTACTCAGGAGTAGTGTATATGATAAATTCTTAGCCCAGGAATTCCTTAATCCAAGAAGGAGAAAATTAGGCTCCCAGCAGGTTGAGTCCCTGGCTCCGGCCTTTAGGTCTGACAGTTCTTTTAGAGTACCAACTCTACTCTGAGATCAACTCCCCTGCCTCCTTCTTAGGACATAGATCATGAGTTTTCTGCTATATATGTCAGTAGATCACTACTTCAAGATTGTTGTTATTTAAGAAAGATCCAGTTGTACAAAGCCCCACTGAAGCAGTGCTAGATTATCTACCTCCACTGACATGTGAGTACTAGGCAA
This sequence comes from Tolypeutes matacus, assembly GCA_026826555.1. Taxonomy (NCBI): domain Eukaryota; kingdom Metazoa; phylum Chordata; class Mammalia; order Cingulata; family Chlamyphoridae; genus Tolypeutes; species Tolypeutes matacus. The sequence continues at coordinate 295,251 of JAKSZT010054318.1, forward strand.
CTGAATCCCCAGTTTGCAGAGTTAATCATATGACTTCCAATTCACACCTCATATCTGTGCTCCGGGAATTCCCTGTCTCACTGGAATGTTATGTGTATGTGACAGTGAGCCTGGGCCTCTAGTGTCAATTCACAATTGACAAACAAGACTCTTGAATATCTTCGTCAATAAATTCTTCCAAATTTTGTATAGAAATATTCTTTTGTATTTATCTATTTTTAACTTTATTTTGAACATTTAATAATTGAAAATATAAACAATTAAAAACTAAAAAGAAAACACAGTTGAATAAAAACATCCATTTCTCAATTAAATGTACTGGATACATATAAATTTTTTCTTTGAAACATACAAAATGATACAATATATTTGGTTCATAGTAACGCATTCATACAGTATTTGTCCTTTTGTGTCTGGCTTGCTTCACTCAACATAATGTCCTCCAGGTTCATCCATGTTGCCATATGTTTTATGACTTCATTTCTTCTTACAGCTGCATAATATTCCATCGTGTGAATAGACCAGTTTGTTTATCCATTCATCTGTTGATGGACACCTGGGTTGTTTCCAGCTTTTGGCAATGGTGAATAATGTGGCTATGAACATCGGTGTGCAGATGTCTGTTCGTGTCACTGCTCTCAGTTCTTCTGGGTATACACCCAGTAGTGGTATCACAGGGTCACATGGCAAGTCTATATTCAACTTCTTTAGGAACTGCCAAACAGTCCTCCACAGTGGTTGTACCATCCTGCATTCCCACCAACAGTGAAGAAGTGTTCCTATCTCTCCACATCCTCTCCAACACTTGTAGTTCTCTGTCTTTTTAATAGTGGCCATTCTGATAGGTGTGAAATGATATCTCATAGTAGTTTTGATTTGCATTTCCCTAATCATGAGTGATGTTGAGCATTTCTTCATGTGTTTTTTTGCCATTTGTATTTCTTTTTTGGACAAATGTCTACTCAAGTCTTTTGCCCATTTTTTAATTGGGTCATTTGTCTTTTTATTGTTGAGTTGTAACATCTCTTTATATATCCTGGCTATTAAACCCTTAGCAGATATGTGATTTCCAAATATTTTTTCCCATTGAGTTGGCTGCCTTTCCACCCTTCTGACAAAGTCCTGTGAGGTGCAAAAGTGTTTAATTTTGAGGAGGTCCCATTTATCTATTTTTTTTGTGTGTGCGTGCTTTGGGTGTAAAATTCAAGACACCACCACCTACTACAAGGTCTTGAATAGGTTTTCCTACATTATCTCCTAGTAAAGTACTATTCTTAAAGTTTTAAAGTTCATAGAAGCTCTTAAAAACTAATAGTTAAAAAAAAACACAAAAAAACCCAAAAACAAACAAACAAACAAAAACCTCACTAATAGTTGGTTAAATGTAACCAGGAGGAGAAGAAACTAATTGTGATAACAACATCAATACTTGGCATACAGTGTTCAGTCTTCAAAGTGAACTGGTCTATTTCAGGAGAGGAGGTGAAGGCAGCACTGGAAATGCCAAATGGGAGAAGTAAGAAGGAAAGTTTGAGCATGATGGATGTTACCAAAATACACTTGAGACCAAACAGTTCAACCTCTAAAATGCATGAACAATTGAGTTTGCTTTGGGGATTAGATGACATGAAAGTGTGTAAGGCAGATAATTTTCAGAGTAACGCTTCCATAACTTGTTGAGCTGCTTTTTGTTTGTTATGTTATTTTTTGAATTTGAAATAAAGTTTGAATAAAAATAAATACATAAAACACATGTAGCATCACTGCTGACTTAAAAGAGCACATGTACAAGCAAATGTTAGATAAACTTGTCACTTCTGGATATATTTCAAGCATTAAACCAGTTCTCTCTGATTACTGTGAATAAACAGTATTAGTATTTCCTTTCATTTAGAAAATTACATAATCCATTTGGTCACATCCAGGTGTTTATTTTATAATCCACATAACTAGTGATGTCAATCTTACAGAAAAAGGAAAACATTTCAAATTTATCTGAATTCAGGATATTCTATAGGAACAGAAATATAAATATGAAATTTAATGTATTTGACCATGACAATATTTAACGTTTAGAATACAAATTATATTCTAATTAAATTTTGGTGTTTGTGATTCATAAAATATTTGACATTTTTTCTGGTCCTCTGTTCAATGTGTGGAGTGAAGTAGAAAATGTAGAAATGGCGTAGATAAGAGCACAATGTAAACTTCAATAAACGTGCTTTGTTATTTTGTATTTATTTTTCTATTTTGGGTTGTGCTGCGGAATAATTGGAATCACTGGAGAACAGATACGCAAGAAGCTTTGATCATCATTTCCTGGATTTGCAGGAGCAAAGAATGGCCGCAGTGGCTCAGAAGCCGAAATCTTGGTAAATGTAAAGATATGGGCTCCATCACTAATGTTACAAAAAGTAATGTTTCCTATATCTAAATCCAGGAAAATCCCCACTTGGCATAACCCAGGGGCTACCCAAAGAAGAGTCTTTGGTTTAGTGCTGGCAGAGAAGTGTTTTCCTTTTCTCAAGTTCAGTGTCCAGAATCCAAGTTCTGAAGACATCGAGGACTTCCCTTCTCGTTGAACAGATTCCCTGCAAACACCCAGGGACCATTCTCTGCTTGTTCCCACATCCACTTCCCAGTAATGGCGGCCAGAAGTGAACTGAGAAGATCCCAGGACAGATATTCTGTAGCTGAATCTCTTAGTGCGCTGTTTCAGAAGCTGATTGATTTGTCTACAGCGGACTTGCCTCCGGTCATCAGAAACGATGAGGTGGTTGTGGGCAGTGTCAAGATCCAAGGTCATCTCCACTGTGGAAGAAAATAAGTAGCTCAGCCAAAGGACGGGTCATACCCCCAATTCACCTTTACTGCAAAGGCCCAAGGTAGTTACTCACAGGATTTTCTGAATTTTAATTTTTCCCTAAATCAAAACTTTTCTGGGAAAACAAAAGTATCTGGGGACTTTTTCACCACCCCAAACATTAGTTTGTATGGACTAAAAAAGAAAAACAATTAGAAAATAAAGAAATTCATTCTTTCCATAGTTGAAATCATATACTGAGATATATGCCAAAGCACTATCATATCCATACCAAACCACCATGGATTACATGACAAAATGTAACATAGAAGGAAAAGAGGCCGAGCGAGCCGTTGTTCCAGCTGTGGCAGGCTTGCTCCAGCATCCTAGTTCAGCACTGCTATCTGTGCACTTGAATTGAGAGAACTCATTTTAACCATGCACTTTTCTCCACATAGATCACAAAAACAGGTCAGAGTTAAGCTGTGAAATTGAATCAGGTTATTTCCTGTACCATTAGGTTAGTCAATGGGGGCAGCATTCGCTGCTGCAGGACTCAGGACCAGAGTCTGCAACTGGACCTATAGCCACAGGAAAAACTACCACAGGCATTTTCACCAGCCTTTGCTGGGGAGTCTGAGCACTGGGATAAATCCACTCACCCTAGTGCAGGATTTCTTAACCTTTTTTGTTCCATGGACCCCTTGCCAGCCAGGTGAACACCACAAACCCCTTCTCAAAATGTAGCAGCAGACAGTTTAATGACACTCAACATCATCATGTCTTTAAATTAAATTTTAGGATTATTAAAAATCAGTTCAGGGGACGGATGTGGCTCAAATGGTTGGGCGTCCGTCTCCCATATGGAGGGACCCGGGTTCGATCCCTGGGACCTCCTGGTAAAAAAAAAAAAAAAAAAAAAAATCAGTTCAAGCTCACGGACCACCTGAAATCACTCCATGGACCTCCAAGGGGTTTGTGGACCCCTGGTTAAGAACTCCTGCCCTAGTGGTTGTCTATACTGACTGTGGATTGGAATCACCTGGGGACTTTTTAACATGGCAGGTTTCTGAGGTTCCCAGCCATAGAGGTGGTCAGATTCATTTTGTGCAGGACCTTGCCGCTCAAGTGTGGTTCATGAACAGGCAGCCTCAGCAACACCTGGGCTTCTGCCTGCATCCAGATTCTCGGGCCAGCTCAGTTAAAGAATGTGAATCTGCATTTTAAGTAGACCTCCAGGTAATTTAGTGCATATTCAAGTTTGAGAAGCCAGGAATACTTGGTGCTGCACAAGAAAAATACGATGCGAGTCACATGTTTAATTCCCAATTTTCTAGTAGACATAAGAAACATATGAAATTAATTTTAATACTGTTTTTTATTTAACCTAATATTATCACTATTTATCTTTTCCACATGTGGCACTATTTCCATTTCCAGTCCTGAATGGCCATCTGTGGCTATGGGATTGGGCAGCATAGGTCTATGGAATGTCTTAGATATTTTATTTCCTTAAGATTCTCCAGGTGATTCTAATCTATACTCAGATGTGCTCAGGGCGCCTAGACATTTTAGGTGCCAATATTCTGCTAATATTTAACAGAGAACATTTTCCCAGTTGCTTATGCCAGGGCCCTTTGTGGGTAGGGGAGCAGTTTGTACACATTTCTTACCTTGGAACTTCAGCATCCTTGGGTTCATCTGTAGAGTAGTCCTCAGGTGGGGTTCCAGTTCCTTGATGTTGGAAACTAGCTCCCCCAGCTGACAATTTGTCCTGATGTCATCCTTCTGAGAGTCCACTGAGCAGAAAGGACACAAAAAACTCTCCAGGTGGGGGTCCTTCTGCAGGGAATTGATGCAGTGATGGCAGCGGACATATCCACATTTTAGGTACATGGGTTTCTCAAAATAGGCCTCACAGACAGGACATCTGCTCGCTTCTCGAAAGTGTTCTGCCATGTCTCCTGCTGGAGAAAGAAATTCTTCCATTTGTCATATAAATGTCATAATTTATAAAATGGAGATTCCATGAAATAAACGAATTGGGGCTCTTTCATCTATACCTGCTAAAGCTATGGTGCATATACTATGTGCATCCCTAGTTCTAGGGATGCAAATATAGAGACTCATGGCTCTGATCTTCTGAATCTATAAACTAGGTTGAGTGAAGAACATAATTCATCATTCAAGTTTGAATTGGTGAAAGGGTCTAGAGCTGAACTGTCCAATATGGCAGTCACCAGCCACATGTAGCTATCGATCACCTGCAATGGGACTTGTCTGAATTGAGATGTATCGTGAGCTCAATGCACACACAGAGTGCAAAGACATAAAGAGAAAAAGAATGCAAACTATCTCAATGATAATGGTCTTAATGGAAGGGATGGCTAAGATATTTAAAACAGAGCTGGGAGGCCTCAGCCAGATATCACAAACTGCCAAAGTGTGCAAAGCTTCAAGCATCAACGTTCTCACAACCCCAAGGGCATCCGGACTATAAAACAAACTACAAGATAAAATACCTGAGTTAACTATCTGAACTGAAGGGCAATTGGTGTACCCCAAATAGTCACCAACCACAAACAACTGGTCCAATTTTCTTTTCTTTTAAAAAACCTTGCCTGTAAAAAGGATACAATCTAGGTTGCTACCTGAATCTGAACTCCCCAAATTGCAATCTAAGACCTCAAATAAATGCCTTTGTTGCCTTGCAACTTTGTTTGATATTTCTTGGTTGACACATGTTTCAAATTGATTCATGTTGATGTGATAACATTTAGACTATGAAAATTAATTTTACTTGTTTCTTTCTACTTTGTTTCATATGGTTATTAGAAAATTTAAAATTACATGTGTGGACCACATTATTTTCTACTGGACTACACAGGTCTAGTCTCAGAGACCCTCCAGTTCCTCCAGCTTGTGTGACCTTACCAGCAAACCATAACAGGACCTCAGAGGTAGAAAAGTCTGTGGTGAAAGCTCAAGTCTTCTCTAGCAAAGTAGCCAAAGCTATTATTTGATTGGGGAAAATGGATATTCATTTTTTGCCTGAATATTGAAAATGTAGGTTCTGCCTACTGCTTCTAGAGTTGGGGAACCAAGTGTCCCTAAGTGCACACACTGTGTGTGGCACTGAGTTGGCTTCAGACCACACTTGTTCAATTATTGAAGTATTCCATACCTAGACCTTGCTCTCTCATCCATGCCCTTCATGGAAATCTGAAAAGTGAAAAAGAAATTCTGTAAAATTGGACTCACTTTTTCTCTGCGAGATTCTCTTCTGCCCTCCAGGTGCTTCCTGAGGTTCTCAAGTGAAATCAACTGACAACTGGCTTTTATAGAGAGGGTCCTTCCCCTCTTCTTCCTGTGTCAGACCACACCTCTTTAATTCAATCATATTTTGATTTAATTGTGGCTGTAATTGAATTTTTACCACTGACAAGGAAAATCCATAAAGAGTTTTACTCTACATTGCAATTCAATTTCAAAATGAACTGCATTTTCAGAAATTTCATAATTGTGTGTTTATAGACCTCAAGAGGTTTGTTCCTGGTAAATATTCACAATTTTCTTCTTGACTTGTAGGGAAAGTTAGAACTGTACATTTGCTTTGTTTTACGTTTTTAAGATATAAAACTTTCGGCCTTATTAATATTCCCCCTACATTAATACATGGTATTTATTTTCTTTTTCTTTAGCCAATGTATTTAAAATGAAGTTTCACTATGATGGTGAAACAGCATATTTGCTAAGTAACTGTGTTGTGCTAAGGTAGGGAGGATGATATCTGGCCATCTATATTCCCTTCGTAGGAGATCGATCGTTCACTTTGATTTTATTGCCAATCAATAAGTGGAAAGAAGAAACCTTAGTGTCATCTTGTTTTTTTTTTTTTTTTTTAAAGATTTTATTTATTTATTCATTTATCCCCCCCTTGCTGCTTGTGCTGGCTGGGTCAGCTAACCACGCCGTGTGGGCGGGCTTGCCTTCACCAGGAGGCCCCGGGAACCGAACCCAGGGCCTCCCATATGGTAAACGGGAGCCCCACTGATTGAGCCACAGCCGCTTCCCTGTCATCTTGTTTTATTGCTCATTTAAATGTAAAATTAAAATTAAGCCCCAAATCATGGTATTCATTTTCCATTTTTTTTGAGATTTAAAAGATGAGAGTATCAAAATGACCCTTCAACAACTGTACATATTTTAAATATCTGTTTTATTGAATCCTCAATGAAATTTGAGATTTTTGTTGTCATTAAATATTTTTGGCCTTTATTATTCCAACATAAAGATGCTACACTATTTTTTTTTCCTGTGTGATAAGTGTCGTCATTTTTAAGAGCATTTGGTTCATGAACTAATAGTAGCACACGTATCTGGTTGTCTCCCTCAGCCTCCCAGGTGGCGCGAAGTCGGCGTTTATAAAGGGGCCTCCTTCCTTCCTGACCTGATCCAGGCTTCCTACATCTGTTTCAATTCTGTGAAATCAACTCGTTTCTTGATAATTTTCTCTGATATTTCATCCTTTCTACGTAATCCCGGGTTATCTAAAAACTCACACACCACTTGAAGAGAACAAAATTGATTGTACATCAAAAAGAATAAAAAAGAATTTCTTCTGAGGGTGATATGGAAATGAGACAGGAAATATTGTGGTTATATTATGAATTATTTTTAATTTCATATCTTAGTGGTAAAGTTTGTTGTTCCTAATACATGTATTGTGAATAGTTTGTGGATATTCAGACATTTCAAGTCTCTGGTAAGCAAATGAAGTAAAATATGAAAATCATAATATGACAGAAAGGGGAAACTATGGTCACATTTGAAAATGAGGTAGGTCATTCCAAACTGGTGTAAAGGCAAAAGTTTATGCTTTTGTCAAGTCACATCAAAGTGCATGTGCTATTAGGGCTAAGAAGGGATGAAAATATGTTTGGAATAAGCTGATGAGTCACATGTTTTAGGTTGGGGTGAAACATAAAGGATATGATTTATTGGTCTCTAGAAGATGTCTTTTATTTATGTTATATTTCCTGGCATATTCTTAAAAAAGAACTGTTATTGTCCAGCTACACATAGTCCAGGGCATTTTCTAGTATTTTTTCTTAAACAAATTTCTGATAATATATTTTTGCAATCAAGGAGAGAAATATTTTAGTAGAAATGATAGTGGCCACTGAGTGGGGTTTTAGAGAAAACTTCTGACAAGGTTCATAACTTTTCTTGATCTAAATATGAGAATAGTTTTATTCCCTTTTCAGCAACTGTATAAGCGCCTGCATTCTATATGGACTGATATTAATTCCTGAATATTTATAAAAGGACACATTAGGGGTCCCCAACTCTCCAATACATACTTAAGAGCCATAGCGTAAGCCAAGGTCTCTCGACCTGCGGGGTTGGCGTCTAAGGTGGGTGATGCTTTGTTGGGGTGGTGGGTGCTGTCCTGTGCATTGTAGGATGTTTGGCAGCACGCATGCCCTCCACCCACTAATGCCAGCAGAACTCCCCTTTCTGCAGCTGTGGAAACCCCGACAATCTCACCAGACATTTCTTAGCGTCCCGTAAGGGGCAAAATCATCCCTGGATGAGAACCACTTGAAGTAAAAGAAAAAGTTTTCCATTTAACTAGAGAATATTCTTTTTAGGGCATAAAGTTTGGCTTGGTGCCTTCATTAAATCAAAATAAGATGGGATTAAAGAGGAGTGGTTGAGTGTGAATAAGACGAGAGAAGAGAACTCTTCAATACAAAACATACACTGGATGTGTTTTCCACCAGAACTGAGTTCATTTGCCTCAGCACTTTGAAGCCAGAGAATTCAGGTGAGGTGAGCTCTGAATATCTTTACTGAATAATTTTTCTCACAGATTTGCAAACTGTAGCTAGGAGATAGCAAGATGGACAATTTCTATGTCCATAATGAAACACTTACTGCTTGACAAACAGCTATGTGTGTGCAATTTTGTCACCTGTTGACTGTCTTTTAGTACTTGTGGGCACAGATTTAATTTTCATTAACCAAACTGAAGAGTGGATTACTTATGATTGCCATGAAGCAAATTATAGCTTTGGATATGTGGAAAGGCACTGTCCTAAAGAAATTTCCAGGATGGAAATGATCTGTATCTGCTTGGTCCACTCTGGTGGCTGCTAGGTACCTGTGATCACTGAATATTTAAAATGTGGCAGGTGTTGTGGTTGAAATGATAATATTTAGGCTTAAATAAAATAAATGACTTAAATCTATCTCACCCTTTTCATGTTTCTTTTTTTCCAAGTGACTCTATTATCCCTTCATTTCAGCATGTTTTGAAGAACCAGTTTTTGTGAAGGGTTTGACAGTAACTTAAAAAGTTGAATGAAGTTTATGAAACCATTTACTACTACAAGACCTCATAGGTGCTTCCCTATATTATCTCCTAGGAGCTTTATGGCCTTGGCTCTTATATTTAGGTTTTTGATCCATTTTGAGTTAATTTTTGTACAGGCCGTGAGATGGTGATCCTCTCTCATTCTTTTGGATATGGGTATCCCCTTCCTCTAGCACCATTTGTTGAAGAGGCCATTCTGTCTCAGTTGAGTGGGCTTGGTGGCCTTGCCATATAGGCGTCAGTCTATATCTGAACTCTCAATTCGGTTCCATTGGTCAGTATGTCTATCCTTGTGCCAATACCGTGCAGTTTATATATATACATATATATTTTTTATTTTTAAAAAGATACTTAGATTACATAAATGTTACACAAAAAATATAGGGATTCTTATATGCCCCACTGCCCACACCTCCCACACCCTCCCACATAAACATCCCTCATTAGTGTGTCACATTCATTTCAATTGATAAACGCATCCTGGGGCTTTGCCATTAAGCATGGACCACAGTTCACATTGTAGTCTACACTGTCTCCCACACAGTTTGCATGTTATGTGATGATATAAAATGGCCTATATCTGTCATTGCAATGTCATTCAGGATGATTCCCAAGTCCTGAAAAAGCCCCCATATTACAACTGTTTTTCCCTCTCCCTGCCCCCAGAGCCTCCAATGGGCACTGATTCCACATCAATGTTGTAATTTCTTCTATTGCTAGAATCACAATATGTCTATAGTAGAATACCAATAAGTCCATTCTAGTCCATAGTTCTTTCCCAAATCCTGAGGATTCTGGGATGGTGATGTCCACTCCACCTCTAAATGAGAGGGGGCTTATATCCCATGGGAAAGATGGATGGAACTATCTTGCTTGTAGTTGCACACTTTCTCTGTTCCTTGGGATGGTCATTGTCCATCATCATCTCCTTGTTAGTTGTCCTGGGTGAGTCCAATGAGCTGTAGAGTAGGAGTTACAACTCCAAGAGGTTCCAGGCCCAGCTGGCACATGGACAGTCCAAAGACTCGAGTCTCTTGGATGTGCACCCACAAACTCCAGCACCAAGTATAGGTTGAAACAGAAGGCACAGATGAGCCTTTAAAAGGAAGACATAACTGAGTCCAACTCTGTCACTCTCAGGAGCACAAACTCCAAAGTAGGGCCCACTGGCAAGGCACCAGACTCTGGAGCTATCTGCCCTGACTGTGGGACCTGGATGTCTCCAGAGCCCTCAGGAGCCCCACTTTTTGGGATAGTATCCACTTTGGCAGTCTATGAGATCCTGCTGAGGTGTGCATAAGCGTTGCCTCTGGGATGACCTCCTGACTCACTTTGAAGTCTCTTAGCCATATAAAGTCATTTGCCTTTAAAAAGGAAGGAATGGTGTTTGGCTTTGGTATTAGGGCTCCTTCTTTTCTCAATGCCATTCACATTAATGGCTCTCAGACTGACAACGAACAACTGGAAACTGAAATGTGAAAGCCATTATTGTTTATAGTCACAAAAACGAGTGACATTGCAACGACAGATACAGGCCATTTGACATCAGCATATACCATGCAGAGCGGTGTGGGAGAGAGTGGGGTCTACAGTGTGAACTATGGTCCATGCTGAGTGGCAAAGCCCCAGGATGTGTGTATCCATGGCAGGTGATGAGCCACACTAATGAAGGATGTTTATGTGGGAGGGTGTGGGAGGTGTGGGAGGTGGGGAACATGGGAATCCCTGTAATTTTTGCGTAACATTTATGTAATCTAAGCATCTTTTAAAAAATAAAAAAATTATTAAAAAAAAAAAGAAAAATTTGGAATGAGGGAGCACATTAAATGCTACCACGAGTGCAGCCTCAAATGGAGCTTAAATAGTGCAGTATTGATAGCGCCTAAAATATAGGCCTAGACAAGCCCGGGCCCAAGAAAATGCGTGAGAAACTTTGTTGTGATGGTGAATATTTGTCTTCACGATTCTGGACATTGCAGTGGCATTGATCCATTTCTCAACTGGATACTTACTGTGTATTTTCACTGTTTATATTAGTCTTGTTGCCTTACCATTTAGAAAATAATACAATCTGATGGGTCACATCCCAAGTGTTTATGTAGTTTATCACCTCCAGAGCACACATGATTATCTTACAGAAAATCAAAAGGTGCCTGTGGTTGACAGTTTTCTGTTGAAGTCACTGGGGCAGCAGCAGGGGAGAAAGTGTGGTCGCTGCTCTCATGACTCTTGAAGTTTACAGGATGGCATGATTTATTCTTACCCAGGGGTAGTGCTTGTGATCAATTTTTAGCCCAGAAGTTCCTTAATCCATTAAAGAGAAAATTAGGCTCCCAGCAGGTTGAATCACTGTCTTCGACTTTCACTTTCTGAGAGTTTGTTCTCCATTGCCAACTCCAGTTTCAGATCAACTTCCCTGCCTTCTTGCTAGGATATTGTCAATGAATTTTCTTCCAAGTACGTGGGCAGATCACTACTTCAAAACTGTTATTATTTAAGAAAGATCCCTTTGTACAAATCCCCCCTTGACCGGTGTGAAATTCTCTGCCTCTAGTCACTTGTGAGTATTAGGCCACCCAACGCCCAATTTGCAGTTAGTCATGTGACTTCCAATTTACTCCTCCTATCTGTGTCCTGGGCTTTCCCTGTCTCTGTGGAATGTGCACCTTTAAATTATTAAATAATAGTTTACATTTCCCAGTATAAGTATGCTATTCTGAGGTTTCTTGTGTCAATTCACAATCGATATACAAGACTCCTTAATATCTTCTTCAATAATTCTTCCGAATTTTGAACAGAAATATTCTTAAGGTTTTCAACTTCAAAGAAGCTCTTAAAATGCTAACAATTGGATAAATATGGCCATGAGGAAAAGAAGCAAATTTTGATAAGAATCTCAATACCTTGCATACAGCAGTGCAGCTCCACAGCGATCTGGTCTATTTCAGGGGAAGAGGTGAAGACAGCACCGAGGATGTCAGATGGGAGAATTAAGAAGGGAGGGCTGAGCATGTTAAACGTTACCAGAGAGCACTGGAGACCAAACAGTTCAGCCTCTCAAATGCACGAACAATTGCATTTGTTTTTGGGACTAGATGAGATAAAAGAACTTTTTTGGAGTAATGCTTCCATAACTTGTTGAGCTGCCTTTTGTCTGTTATTTTACTTTGTGAATAAAAATAAATAAATAAAACACATGACCCGTCACTGCTGACCCAGAAGAGAATGTCCAAAGAAATGTTGGATCCCTTTAGTACTCCGTTTTATTCCAGCATATATCCAGTTCTCTGTGTTTACTGTGAGTAAAGAGTAATAGAATTTTCTATTTAGAAAATCGGTAATACATTTGGTCACATCCAAGTGTTTATTTAATTCATAACCTGCATAACTAATAAAGACCATCTATAGGAAAAGAAAAACATTTCAAATTCATATGAGTGTTTAGGACATGCTATAGGAATGAAGACATAAACCTAGAACCCAGTGAGTTTGACCATGACAACACTAAATGTTTAAAAGGCAAATTTATGTTCTAATTAAATTTCATAAAATGTTCCACATTTTTTTAGTCTTCTGTACAATGTTTGGACGAAGTAGAAAAGCCGCATTTTGTATCCAGGAAAATGAAACTTAAAAGAAGTGATTTCCTGAGGACTACAATTTTAAGGGATACTTCTCAATGTAAGTGCATTCCAAGTCTCCTTGACTTAATAGAATCATCACAACCATTAAGTTGAACTTTTGTCTATGATACTAGGTCATTCACATGTAAGCTGATCATTGATACAAAAAAAATCAGCCAAAAAAGGAGCTCTCACAGATGGTTCACCAAGAGAGCAAGGATACTTTATGAGTTAAAAAAAAAATCAGCCACTTGTGAAAATGTACAACAACAATTAAAAAAGACTTTCATAATCCAAACCTTCTTCATATTTTTATTCATTGTATAGGAGCAGCTGAACCACATTTTGCACCCAGTTGTTGACATTTTTTTCCTAATCATATTGAGAATCTTTTTCCTCCATGATCTGTTTGCATTTTAATGCTTTAGGAAACAGTGGACTAAAAAAAAAAAAAAAAAAAAAAAAAGGTTATATACATTAATTGTGCTGTGAACTGCATTAATAAAAGGGTTTTTTTTAAAAAGAAAAGCTGACGATAAAAGCACAGTGTAATATTCAGCAAATGTCTTGGCATGATGGATCTCTTTTTGGTTGTGCTGGAAGACTGAGATGCTTGGAATCACTGGAGAACAGATACTCAAGAAGCTTTGGTCATCATTTCCTGCAGGAACAAATATGGGCCGCAGTGGCTCAGAAGCCGAAATCTTGGTAAATGTAAAGATATGGGACCCATCGCTAATGTTACAAAAAGTAATGTTTCCTATATCTAAATCCAGGAAAATCCCCACTCGGTGTAACTGGGGGCTTACACATAGAACAGTCTTTGGTTTAGTGCTGGCAGCGAAGTATTTTCCTTTTCTCAAGTTCAGGGTCCAGAATCCAAGTTCTGAAGACATTACGACATTTCCTTCTCGTTGAACCGATTCCTTGCAAACGCCCAGGGACCATTCTCTGCTTGTTCCCACGTCCACCTCCCAGTAATGCGGCCAGAAGTGAACCGAGAGGAGCCCAGGACACAAATTCCGTACTTGAATCTCTCGGTGCGCTCTTCCCGATGCTGGTTGCTAAGTCCACAGCGGACTTGCCTCCGGTCATCAGAAATGATGAGGTGGTTGTGGGCAGTGTCAAGATCCAAGGTCATCTCCACTGTGGAAGAAAATCAGTAGCTCGGCCAAAGGAGGGGTGAAACCCTCAATTCACTTTTACTGCAAAGGTCAAAGGAAGTCACCCACATTATTTTCTGAATTTTGATTTTTCCCTAAATCAAAACTTTCCTGGGAAAACAAATATCTGGCATATTTTCACCACCCCAAACATCAGCTTGTATGGACTAAAAAGACAATTAGAAAATAAAGAAATTCTTTCCTTTCATTGTTGAAATTATGTACTGAGATTTATGCCAAAGCTTACTCATTCACACCCAAATCCACCTTGGATCATATGACACATTGTAAGGTAGAAGGAATAGAGGAGGAACGAGCTTGTGTTCCAGGTCTGGCAGGTCTGCTCGGGCATCCTACCTAGTTCAGCACTATTATCCATGCAGAGGAGTTGAGAGAACTCACTTTAACTAACATGTACCTTTCTGCACCTGGATCACAAAAATAGGTCAGAGTTAAGCTGTGAAATTGAAGCAAGTTATTTCCTGTACCGTTAGGTCAGTCAGTGGGAGCAGCCCTCGCTGCTGCAGGACTCAGGACCAGAGCCTGCAACTGGACCTATAGCCACACCTGCACCGTCACCAGCCTTTCCGAGGGGTCTGAGCATTGGGATAAGTCCTCTCACCCTGTGGTTGCCTCCACTGACTGTGGATTTGAATCACCTGTTTGTTTGTTTTTTAAATGGTAGGTTCCTGGGGCTCAGTTTCAGTTGGTGCAGGGCCTGGCCACTCAGGTGTGGTCCATGAACGAGCAGCCTCAGCAACACCTGGGCTCGGGTCAGCATCCAGATTCTCAGGCAGCCCAGTTTAAGAATGGGGATCTGCATTTTAAGAAGACCTCTAGGTAATTTAGTGCACATTCAAGTTTGAGAAGCCAGGAATTAGGCTGTGCTGTCCAGGAGAAATATGATGCAAGGTACATGTTTAATTGTCTATTTTCTAATAGACACATTAAGAAACATAAGAAATGGGTGGTTACTTTTAATACTATATATTATTTAACGAAATAATCCCACTATATTATCATTTCCACATGTGGCACTATCCCCATTTCCAGTCCTGAATGGACATCTGTGGCTATGGGATTGGGCAGCATAGGTCTATGGAATGTCTTAAATATTTTATTTCCTTAAGATTCTCCAGGTGATTCTAATCTATACTCAGATGTGCTCAGGGAGCCTAGACATTTTAGACGCCAATATTCTGCTAATATTTAATGGAGAACATTTGCTCTGTTACTTATTGCAGGGCCCTTTGTGAGTAGGGAAGTAATTTAAACAGATTCCTTACCTTGGAATTTCAGCGTCCTTGGGTTCATCTGTAGAGTAGAGCTCAAGTGGGGTTCCAGTTCCTTGATTTTGGAAACCAGATTTCCTAGCTGACAATTTGTCCTAAGGTCGTTCTTCTGAAAATCTAAGGAGCAGAAAGGACACAAAAAACTCCCTCCACGGGGATCCATCTGCAGGGAATTGATGCAGTGCTTGCAGCAGACGTATCCACATTTTAAGTATGTGGGTGTCTCAAAATAGGACTGACGGACAGGACATCTGCTCGCTTCTCGAAAGTGTTCTGCCATGCCTCCTGCTGGAGAAAGAACGTGCATAATTCTTTCACTTGTCGTCATATAAATGTCATAATTTATAAAATGGAGATTCCATTAAATGAATGAATTGAGGCTCGTTCTTCCCTACCTGCCCAGAGCCACTGTGCATGTTCCTTATGCATCCCTAGTTCTAGGCAAGAGGCTCATGGTCCTGACCTTCTGAATCTGTAAACTAGGCTGAGTGAAGAACAGAAGTCATCAGTCAAGTTTTGAGTTGGTGAAAGGGTCTAGAGCTGAACTGTCCAATACGGCAGTCACCAGGCACATCTATTGATCACGTGCAATGGGACTTGTCTGAGTTGAGATGTGCTGTGAGCTTAATGTACAGACAGAGCACAAAGATATAATGAGTAAAAGAAAGTAAATTACCTCACTGGTAATGGTGCTACTAGAATGAAGCTATGGCTAGGAGATTTAAGACGGAGCTGGGAGGGCTTGTCCAGGTATCACAGACTGCCAAGTGTGCAGAGCCTCAAGCAACGATGTCCTCAAAGCCTCAGGGATGTCTGGATCCCAAAACAAACTACGAGATGAAGAGCTCAGTTAACTATCTGCCCTGAGGAACAATGGAGTACCTCAAATAGCCACCAATCACAAAAGACTTGTCTAATATTTTCCTCTAAAAAAACCTTGCCTGGAAATGCCAAGACAGTACCAGATTTGGGGTGCTATCTGAATCTGGGCTCCCTAAATTGCTTTGTACTTGTTTGTTATTTCTTGGTTTACATGTTACAAATTGATTCATGTTGCTATGATAATATCTAGACTATTAAATTTAATTTGACTTATTTCTTTTTACTTTTTTCTTATGGCTATTAGGAAATTTAAAATTACATGTGTAGGGGGGCGGATATGGCTCAACTGCTTGGGCGTCTGTCTCCTATATGGAGGGACCTGGGTTCGATCCCTGGGACCTCCCAGTAAAAAAAAAAAAAAAAAAAAAAATTACATGTGTGGACCATATTATCGTTCTGTTGGACAACACAGTTCTAGACTCAGAGACCCTCCAGTTCCTCCAGTTGGTTGACCTGACAGCAAACCCATACCAGAACCTCAGAGATTGAAGAAGTCTATGGTGGAAATTCAATTCATCTCTGGTAAATTATCCTAAGCTCTTATTTGATTAAGGAAAGTGAATACTCATTTCTGTTGCCTGAATATTGAAAATCTACGTTCTGCCTAATGCTCTTGGATTTGGGGGCCCATGTGTCCCTAAGTTCACACACTGTGGGTGGCATTGAGTTGGATTCAGACCACACTTGCTCAATTAATGAAGTATTCAATTCCCAGACATTGCTCTCTCATCCATGCCCTCCATGGAAATCTGAGAAATGAAAAAGAAATTCCATAAAATCAGACTCACCTCTTCTCCACAAGATTCTCTCTGGTCTCTAGTACTTCCGGAGGTTCTTGAGTGAAATCAACTGACAACTGGCTTTTATAGAGAGGGTCCTTCCTCTCTTCTTTGTATCAGACCACACCTCTTTAATTCAATCATGTTTTGATTTAATTGTGGCAGTAAATGGATTTTTACCAATGACAAGAAAATCCATTAAGGGTTTTACTCTACATTGCAGTTCAATTTCAAAATAAATTGCATTCTCAGAAATTTCATAATTGTTTATAAACCTCAAATGGATTGTTCCTGGTAAATAGTCATAATTTTTTTCTTGACTTGTAGTATAAATTAGACATTCACACTTATTTTCATGTTTTACCTTGTTACAATATAAAATTTTCAGCATCATTAATATTCACCCTTCATTAATGCATGATATATATTCTCTTTAACTAATGTATTTAGACTATGAAGTCCTACTATGATGTAAAAATAACATATTTGCTAAGTAAATGTGTTGTACTAAGGGAGGGTGGGATGGAATTTGGCCATGCTATTTCTCATCCTATAGATAGATTTCTCACTTTGATTTTACTGCCAGTCAATAAGTAGAAGGAACCTTAGTGTCATCCTGTTTTTCTGTTCACTTAAGTGTGAAACAAATTAAGACTACAATCACGATACTCATTTTCAGTTTTTTGAGATTTAAAAGATGAGATTGTCAAAATGACCTTTACCAAATTGTACATAATTTAAATATTTGTATTACAGAACTCTCAATGAAATTTGAGATTTTTGTTGTCTGTTAAACATTTTTGGCCTTTATTATTCCAATATAACGATCCCATACAGACTTTATTTCCTGTGTGACAATTACAGTCATTTTTAACAGCATTTGGTTCATGAAATAATTTAATACACATATCTGGTTGTCTCCCTCAGCCTCCCAGGTGGTCCTAAGTCGACGTTTACCAAGGGGCATCTTTCTTTCCTGTTCTGATCCAGGCTTCCTATCTCTGTTTCAATTCTTTGAAATCAGCTGGTTTCTTGCTAGTGTTCTCTGACATATCATCCTTTTATATTATCCTGGATCCTCTGTGGTCATCTAAATCCATCTGAAATGGACTTGAGAAGGGGAAATATTGTGGTCGTATTATAAATTATTTGTAATTTCATACCTCATATGTAAAGTTCACGGTTCCCATTATGTGTATTGTGAATACTTGTGTATTTAAAAATTTCCAAATCTCTGGTAAGCAAGTGAAAGAAAATATGAAAATCATAAAATGCCAGAATGGAGAAACTGTGGTCATATTTGAAACTGAGGTATGTAATTGCAAACTACTGTAAATGCAAAGGTTTATTCTTTTGTATATGTTTTTGCATGTACTGTTAGGGCTAACAAAGGATGAAAATATGTTTGGAATAAGCTGATGAGTCACATTTTTAAAATGTGGACCTGAGTTTTAGGCTTGGGTAAAACATAAAGGACATGATTTATTGGTGTTTAGGTGATGTATTTTATTTAAGTTTTTGTCCTGGCATATTTTTAAAAAGGAAAGCTTACTGCCCAGCTTTCCTGGGCAGCAAGCTAGGGCAATTTCTAGTATTTTTTTCCTAAATAATTTTCTGATGATACATTTTTGCAATCAAGGAGAGAAATATTTTGGTAGAAATGACTTGGCCACTGAGTGGGATTGTAGAGAACACTTCTGACAAGGTTTCATGACTTTTTTTGACCTGAATATGAGAAGAGTTTTATTCTCTCCTCAGCAACCAGATAAGCGCCTGCATCCTACATGGACTGCTATCAACTCTTTAATATTTGTAAAGGGTGCATTAGGGCTCCCCATGTCTCCAAGGCACACTTGAGAGCCATAGCCTAAGCCAAGGTCTCCCGACCTGCGGGGTTGGCGTCTAAGGTGGGTGATGCTTTGTTGGGGTGGTGGGTACTGTCCTGTGCATTGTAGGATGTTTGGCAGCACGCATGGCCTCCACCCACTAATGCCAGCAGAACTCCCCTTTCTGCAGCTGTGGAAACCCCGACAATCTCACCAGACATTTCTTAGCGTCCCGTAAGGGGCAAAATCATCCCTGGATGAGAACCACTCAGAGTCAGAATAATGTTTTCCTTTTAACTAGATAGTATTATTTTTAGGCCTAAGGTTTGACTTGGTGCTTTCGTCAAATCAAAATAAGATCCACTTAAAGAGGCATGGCTGAGTGTGACTAAGATGAAAGGAGAGAACTCTCCAATACAAAACACATATGGGTCCATTTTCCACTAGAACTGAGCTCACTGCATAAGCAGTTTGAAGCCTGGGAATTCAGAAGGAGCGGTGAGTTCTAAATATCTTTATTTAATAAATTTTATGAGATATGAAAAAATGTGACTAGGAGATAGCAAGCTGGACAACTTCTGTACACATGATGAAGCTCTTACTGCCTGAGAAACAGCTATTTGTGTGCAGTTTTATCACCTGTTGACTCTGTCCTTTAGAAGTTTGGGCATGGATTTTATTGTCAATAATCAAGCTGAAGACACGATTAATTTATGAGTGTCATGGATCAAATAATAGTCGTGGATACGCTGAAATGCAGTGTCCAAAAGAAATTTCCAGGATGGAAATGATCTGTTTCTTCTTCATCTACTATGGTGGCTGCTGGGTACATGTGATTACTGAGCATTTGAAATGGGGCTGGAGTTGTGAAGAAATGATAACATTTTGGATATATATGTTTAAATAATATATATTAATTATATCCATCTCACCTTTTTCATGTTTCTTTTTTTCAAGTGACTATCTACTGTCCCTTCATTTCAGCAGGTTTTACAGAGCCAGTCTTTAAAAAATTTGACAGTAAATTAAAAATCATAATCTTTTTCTGCCTGCTGAGTCGTGAAAGCAGATCTCTGGGTCCTGGAAGGCTCCCTCCCTCCTTTCCTGTGGGTCAGCAGAGGAGTAGGAGGAAGAGGTCATGGGGGTGTGGGCAGGACAAAGGCAGGTGGAAGGAGGTAGGGAGAGGGGCTTGGCAGCACCAAGTAGAGAGAAGGAAGCCCAGGGTCAGCAGGGCCTCACCTGAGAGCACAGGTGTGAGGCTGCCCAGGTCAACCTGTTGGACACTTGTGCCAGGGGCCACCTGCACATCCAGAGCTGGGCCCCCAGATGCTGCCCAGCCTGCCTGAGCTCCCAGGAGGCCTTGAGCTCCCCATGCCCCAGCTCTGCCTCATGCTCCTTGTGCCCCATCTCTGCCTGCAGCTCCTGGTGCCCCTGTGCTGCCTCCTGCTCCCTGCATGGATACTGGGTTCGGCCCAGATCCCTCAGCCCTCCCGCCTCTGGCTAACCACCAGCAGTTCTTAACCGTTCACCACCCAACCCAGAGTCACTCGCTACAGGAAACCACATCATAGATAATTTCTGTGTAAAGGACACTACGGAGGTCCCAGCAGTACAGTAGGGAAATCTATCCCGGAGCCTACAAGCTGTGAGGACAATGCAGAAGCTAATGGGATTCGTGGAGAGTGTGTTGAATGGCTCTGAGAGACGTGCATCAGAGCTCACCAGAGGGGGAAGTTTCTCCAGAGGGAGTTGGAGGGAGGAGTCATCAAAAGACAGCTGAGCTTTACCCTGAGATGTGACACGCTGACATATCAGGACTGTCCATTGTTAGACTGTCAATTGGTAGACAAAGATTTTCAGAATCAGAAAGTGATCATTGAATCACCAATCCCAAAACTGATAGAAAAAATAAAATACATACAATTCATAGGAAATCAGATCCAAAACAGAATAATCAAAATCATAAGCTGGTGGAACCAGATATTAAAGTTGCTACATTTATCTTGATGGTAGAAATAAAAAGGAAAAGCTCTACTGCATCAGCCAGAGAGCCTTACAAAGGACCATTGCAAGAAACTTATGCAACAACTGGAAGTGGCTGGACTTCTGAGCTGTTGGGACATGTCATGCGTTTTCCTAAACGGGCAGTTTCCAGTGAAGTACTACAGAATGACTTCACAGCAAGTGCCTGATAACATGGATTACAGTACTTCCTTTGAGCAGGGTGTGATGCTTTCCCAGTCGCCAAAAATACTGTCGAATTTCACTGTGATCCTAGTTTCTGGTCTCAAAATATGATCAATTTAAGTTCTTTAGTAATTAGGAATAAAGAGAGTCAGCCACAAACGCCAAAGCAGAATCCTGTTGTGGAACAAAATTCACTGCTAGCAGGTGGTTTATCTTCAAACCATTTATCAAGTTTCCACCACAGATCCATCTAGCTGGATTATGACCTCAGCACATGCAGCTAAAGCCACCCCCTCCACGTCTGACACATTTCAAAACCACAGCCCCAAACCCAATGGACCAGTTCTTCTTTCTCATCCTCTACAACTGAGATTCCACCAAACCAGAATATACTATGACAAGCAATAGAGCACAACCCCCTACAAACGGCTTTTGTGGCTCATCAATACCTAACACAGTGGCAGATCAGCAGTTGACGGCCTCCCCATCAACTGCCAACGCACATCCTGTCCTCCTTCCATTCCCACCATTACTAGTGCAGCAGAACATGATGGAAAACCTTTGGTTCACTTAGATCAATTGGAGCTCACCAATGGGAAGTTCTTATAATCTTCCTTCTCTTCCAGATATTGATTACTCTAGACAATATTGTGGGGAAAGATACTAGCATAGGTCATGGCCAGGCAAGACCACCCTCAAACAGAACCATCCAGTCACCCAATTGATCAGCACCATCTCCAGGCAGTGCAGGACCCGTTACTATGGCTGTGTACATCCCCAATGCATTCAACTAATTCCACCAGTGCTGGGCCAGAGGAAGCTCGGGCTCTTCTAGTAAACCAACAGGAGTTGATTCAACACACAAAGTCCCAGTGGCTGTGTTAGAGCCAATTCCAAATGAAACAAGAAAAGAGTGGACCACCTGAAAATTATGATTTTCCTGTTGTTCTAGTGAAAAGAGAATGAAATGAACAACCTAGACCTCAAAATACCAACTATCTAAGAAGCACACTCACGACCTTGCTTACCAGGAGACTATTCTGATCCAGATGCCCCAGACAGAAGAGGAGATCCAATAATCCAATTACAGAGAGAAAGATCTCTCTGTAGATTGTGATGCTGTTCAAAAGCATTTTATCCACAGTAGAACTTCTTTCAAAAATTGAAGTCATGTGTATGTGACAGTGAGCCTGGCTCTCTCTCTTGCAGTTCACAATTGACAACAAGACTCTTTAATATCTTCTTCAATAATTCTTCCAAAATTTAGTATAGAAATATTCTTAAAGTTTTAAATTTCAAAGAAGCTTTTAAAAATGCTAACAATTGGTTAAATATAGCCATGAGGAGAAACAAATTGTGTTAAGTACATCAATACCTGGCATAGAGCGTTCAGTCTTCTCAGAGATCAGGTCTATTTCAGGATAAGGGGATGAGGACAGCACTGAGGATGTCAGAGAGGAGAATTAGGAAGGAAGGGCTCTCGTAGGTACTTCTCTACATTATCTTCTAGGAGCTTCATGGTCTTGGCTCTTATATTTAGGTCTTTGATCCATTTTGAGTAAACTTTTGTATAGGGTGTGAGATGGTGAGACTCTTTCATTCTTTGGATATAGATATTCAGTTCTGCAAGCCCCGTTGTTGAGGAGACTCTTCTGTCCCAGTTGAGGGGGCTTGCTAGTCTTGTCAGTTATCACTTGGCTGAGTATGCCGGGTCGACATCTCAGCTCTCAGTTAGGTTCCGCTGGTCAGTATGTCTATCCTTGTGTCAATACCATGGAGTTTCTTTTTTTGGGGGAGGGGAGGGGAGGCAGGGATTGAACCCATGACCTTGTATGCAGGAAGCCGGCGCTCAACTGCTTGAGCCACCTCTGCTCCCCCCATGTAGTTTTGACCACTGTAGCTTTGTGGTAGACTTTAAAGTCAGGTTGTCTGACTTTTTTCTTTTCAAGATGTTTTTGGCTATTTGGGGCCCCTTACCTTTCCAAAAAATTTGATTATTGTGTTTTCCAGTTCAGTAGAAAATGTTGTTGGAACTTTTATTGGGATTGCTTTGAATCTGTAAATCAATTTGGGTAGGACAGACAGCTTAATGATATTTAGTCTTCCAATTCATGAATATAGAATGTTCTTTCATGTATTTAGGTCTTCTTTGATTTCCTTTAAATGTCCTCCTCAGACTGCTCATTACTACTGTACAGAAATGTTACTGAATTTTGCATGTTGATTTTATATCCTGCCACTTTACTGAACTCATTTATCAGCTCTAGAAGCTTTCTTGTAGTTTTTTTGGGAATTTCTACATATAGGATCATGCCATCTGCAAACAGTAAACATTTTACTTTTCCAGAAAGGAAATTATATGTCTCAAAGAAGTTTTTTTTTTGCACAAATATTTGTTTTTGTAGGATCTATGGCTGCTTTTGAGATATGTAACTGCAGAGTTTTATGAGTCACAAAGCCAAAGGCAGTTTCTATTTGGCCCTTTACAGAACAAGTTTACTTACTCCTTTTCTAGAGTATCCCAGGATAATACTTTAAAAAAATTTTTTTTTATAGAAGCTTTAGATTCACACAAATGCTACATAAAAAATAAAAGGAATTCCCATATGTCCCACTCCCTCCCACTCCCACACTTTCCCACATTAACAACATCCTTCATTAAGGACAAAATATACAAATATACAATGGCCTGTATCCGTCACTGCAGTGTCATTCAGGATAAATCCAATGTCCCGGAAATGCCCCCATGTTACACCTGTTCTTCCCTCTCCCATCCCACAGACCCTCTGGTGGCCACTGCCTTTACATCGATGATAAGAGTTCTTCCATTGCTAGAATAGTAATAAGTCTACTTTAGTCCATTGTTCATTCCCCAGTCTTGAGGACTTTGGGATGGCCATGCCCACTCTGCTTCTAATTGAGAGGGGGCTTAGATCCCATGGGGCAGATGGATGGATCTGTCTTTCTTGATTCATGAAAATAATGAATTAATTCATTACCTCACCTTGGGTATTGAAAATCAAATCCATGCTCACTCCTCCTAAAGGGGAGAGCCAGCTCGTGAAAAACTTGTGTACATATTGCTTGGCATATAGTTAAAATTCAATCAGTAAATGTTTAATTATTAATGACTACTATCTTCTCATCTACCTATCTCACAGCTGCCCTATTTACCACTCTGAGAAATTTACATTATTTGATTTTTTACTTACCTTTCCAGTTAGTGGATTCTCCTCTGAGCTCTGAAGGTTATAGAGGTGCCTGAGTTCTGGCTTGAAATGCACAAACCTCAGGGCTCTCTTTGGAGCATTCCTCTCCTTCCTCCCTGCTCACACCCTGCAATGCCTCTTTAATCCAACATTAGTTTTATTTCATTCTGGCAGAGAATGAAATTTCCCACCCTGACCTAATAATATATTAGTTAGACCATGCCTATTAAGTATTGGAGAAAAGTTGGAAATTATGTCCTACCCACAATTCACAAAATATGCAGTTATAGACCCTTTTGCTGGCCAAAAGGGAAAAAGAGTCTTCTCATACTTAGATAAAGAAAATCAGTAGGGGAGTGGGTGTACCTCAGTGGTTGAGTGCCTGCGTTGCATATGTGAGGTTCCGGGTTCAGTCCCCAGCACCTCCTTAAAAACACACATCAATAAGGCCTTCTCAGAAGCACGCCCCAAAAGCTCACTTATTGGACAAAATCATGCCTCAAATATATTCTTCTCCTTGTAAGCTCAATAAACCCTTTCTTTAAAATTATTTTTTGCCAGGAATAGTAACCAAAATCAAAGATATTTAAATTTCTAACAATGCGCATGTTGTAACAAAGCCTAAAACCAGTAGTATATAAAGCTGTTATTTCATAAATTACTTCAGAAATTATTTTCACTGCTTGTTATTAAGAAATATATTACAGGAATATAATGTTACATATGATCCTAACACAATACATGATTTTTCATTCTACTTTTTTTTGCTTTATAAAATTGTAAAACCCCATTAACTATAATAGATTAGAATAATATACAAATGTGACCTGTTTTTCTTTCTGCATGATGACATTTTGTGTGTTTCATATTTTCTTTATTTGTCTCAGATTTGGAATTTTTTGCAGATATACAAGTATACTTTATATAAAGAAACAATGAGCCATTAAAAGAAAAATTATAGTAGTCTTCTCATGTAGTTTAGATTCTCATTCATAATCCACTGACTATCACTCAGCATTGTATTATCTTCAGTATGTGGCATCTGTGAGTCTCCTTTTTTCAGAGCCCTTCTTCTTTCTTACATGAATTATCACCTTTACATCTGAGATAAATATCACAAATAATTTGCATGTAGACTAACATTTATTTTTCACCATTGCTTGCCACAAATCAAAGAAACTTTCTGTGCTTTTATGTATGATTTAAAAGACAAATTTTCCTCTAGTCTGTTCTGGTATAAGTTTTTTTTCATATTCCCCCAGGTGATCAGGGATTGTTTTTGGAAGAAGGAAATATCAGGAGAAAACATGCAAGAGATCAGATTAACTTTAAAATTAAATTTCGTCATTGAAACCCTAAGCAATGAAGTTTAAATGATTAGACTAAAGTTTGAATGATTATATTAAATTTTAGCAGATTTCAATGTAGTGATGTGCCAGATACTCTTCAGAGTAAATGTCCAAAATTAAGGACACAGTCCAAGCTCTCAAGTATGATCGAGTCCTTAAGGAAAATTTGAAAAACACAAAACTCCACAGTGGCCGGTTCTAGTAGAAGTGATTACAAATGTCCTAAGAGTTAAAGATGGAGAAATTATTTGTTTGGGGACAAAAGGAAAAGTTCCTTAAGAAGGAACAATTATAAGGGAGGCTTGGGTTTCATGGCATTTTGCCCAGTGAACCAAGCTAAAGCTTTCCTGGCAGAAGGAAGGGTTGAGCGTTTACCTATGAATTTAAACTGCTGAAATTTAAAATAGTCTCTCGAGGAGCAAGTAGTTAAGGTGTCTTCAGGTACCATGAGAGGTACATGTTCATTCAGTTGAGCAGTGGTGGGAACAGGTGAGTCCAGGTGCTCTGGTGGGCTTCTCAGGAAGTGGAAGGGAAGTAGGAAGCCCGGCTCAGAAGCTAAGAGGAGGTTCCCCTGTAAACATCAGCACAGCGCCAACTTGGTTGTTGCCGTGAGGTGACCAGGTACAGGTTTTCTTGTTACTCCATTAATCAAATGTTGTTAAAGGATCAGTCACAACCTATCCTGGCATCTTCCATCCTATCTCTCAATTCTTCATTCTCCTTGCCCAAGCACTGAATCACTAGGAGTCATCTGATCCTACGAGAAATATTTAAGGAGGAAAAAAATCTTTTAAAAAATACCAAGAAATGAAGGACATTCATTTAATATGTGATAAGTTTTGAAGTAGGAGTAATAGCAAATTTATATTCAAATTATATGAAATTTGAAAACAAAGCAGTAAAGATGCTAATTAATGAATAAAAGACAGAGAGGTATGATAGAGGTATTATAATGAAAAGCTGCAGGGATGATGCAAAAAGAAGAAAGTGCAATTTTCTTGACTGTTCACAATCTCTATTTGAGGACAATCTCTATTCTTCCACCCTGGCTTATATCCTGATGCCATGTTAAGTGTCCAATAGGAATGAAGAGTTTAATGGCCCTTTTCTCACATTTATAAATTAGTCATAAGAATTATCATATTTTTCCAAACTAAATATACCTAAGTGATGGTAAAAAAAAAATTATCTAAAGTCTCATTAAGTGGATACAAGCACTGAAACTTTCATTGTAACATACATAAAATGTGCCATTTTAGTAAAAATTGGTTTCATCAAAGTGTTAAATGTGGCTCAAGCGATTGGGCTCCTGTCTACCAAAAAGGAGGTCCAGGGTTCGATTCCCGGGGCCTCCTGGTGAAGGCAAGCTGGCCTGCGCGGAGTGCTGGCCATGTAGGAGAGCTGGCTCACGCGGAGAGCTGGCACAGCAAGATGATGCAACAAAAAGAGACACAGCAGACCAGGGAGCTGAGGTGGTGCGAGAGACTGAGCTCCTCTCTCCTATGCTGGAAGGTCCCAGGATTGGTTCCTGGTGCCGCCGAAAGAGAAGACAAGCAGACCCAGAACACACAGGGAGCAGACAGTGAGTGCAAAACAATGAGGGGTGGGGGAGACATAAATAACTAAATAAATCTTTTAAAGAAGTGTATAATATATAAAGAACCATCCCAACTGTCAATTGATGGGGAAAAATATCTCTGAAAGAAGCTTGTGAAATTAGATTGTTAGGTCCATTCTAATTTAAAGTGATAGCAATGAAATGTTATTTTTGTATTAGAATGAGAGAGGTAAATCCAATGTGATGTATTTTCTCCCTATTTCTCAAGTGTCTAGAGATGATGGTTATGAACAGGAAGGTAAGGGGAATTAATTAATTAATTAGACAAATATTGTCTAAGTCCTGCCTCAATCACACTGGGTCCTGGCACTCTAGGAGTGGTAAGCAGTGAATAGGGTTCAGTTCCAAGGCTACGCAAATCACATATTTCTTATTTTTTAAATCCAATAGTTGGTTGCATGGGTTAGTCTAGGGCATGGTGAATTGTCAGTCCCTTTAGCTGCTTCTAATATAGATGGTGCCAAATAACATGGCCAGGCTGGATCCATTAGCAGAGCTGGAGGGTTCCTATAAGCCTGGGCACTTGCTCTACCTGAATGCATAGAATAATGATGATTTCTGCTTTAATTCCAGTTAGAACTTCAACCCTCTGAAGAGAGGACAATGGGTGTTCGTATTTGAGCCCACATTGCCCTGATGTAAGGATGTGGAGTTGGGACATGATAACTCTATGCCTATCAGAACTACTAGTCACTCAATTCTTTGAAATTCATTTACATGTAGGCTTTCTCCCTGGTTGGCGATATTGCTGAACTCCTACAAGAAGCAAGGAGATGTATGATCTGACCGCCCTAAAATGAGAGACTCATGTGTCTGAAATGCAGGTATTTCTTCTGCCTGAACTGCATTTCCAATTGGAAATAAAGTGAAGGGAGTCCTTGACGAAATGTCAAGTTCCCCTTCACACACAATTACAGTTTTGATTCTGAACTTACATTATTCCATAACCTACAGAATAAAGTTTTTCTGCCAGCTTTTCAGTGGAAAATTAGGAACTTTTCATCAATTGTCGAAAGTTGTCATTAATTGCAAGAATTAGCTGATGGTGATTTGCACTGGAGGTAAAATTTGCTCCTCATTGGAGATTCCCTTATTCTCCATGCAGACATAGTCACTGATATAACAGATGACTTGCTAATGGGATCTCTATAGTATATATTACAACAATTAAAAAATAAAACAGGGACTTGACTTACTGATTTTCAGGGAACAGCTTGACATTTTAATTACCTAACTAAAACTATAATTGTTCATATTTTTAGAGTTGTGTGGTTGCCAGTTTGCTTTAATGAGAAAACGTTATTTAAGATGTGCCTGTGCTTTGGATTTGAAATGATGAGCATATCCAGCGAAACCCAGTAAATGGTGATCATGGGAATGAGAGATGATTTAATTTAATCACCGATTTGTAATCTAATCTCCCAAACTCACCCTTGCCCACATTTCCCAGTTTTCCATTCCCATGCCTCAAAACTTGATCACCTCTAAGTCATCTAAAACCATGAGGATTTATTTTGAAGACAACATAAACGATTTGTTTAAAAAGACAAACATGTCATTTTAATAATATGCAAAGTAATTAGTCAGAACATAAAAAAGATTCTTTCTTTGGATTCTGTACTTGACTAGCCTAAACAGGAACTTGACTGGCTGTTTGATTGTGGGGAATTGTCTGGGATTTTATTTACCAAACATCAAAAAGTGGATCTGGCAGTCATGGGGATAAAGCCCTCTTGAAGCAGTGAAATTGGTCTTGTGAATAGATTTAATTAATTTTCTTGATCTAATTATGAGGAAATTTTGCTTTTTGAGAAGAAAGTGTTTGAGAGTAGTTCCATCCGTTTCGTAGGAATTAAGAATGGTGTCAAATAGCTTAAAAAGTTTCTGTCTCGGGGAGCAGATGTGGCTCAAGTAGTTGGGTGTCCCTTACCCACATGGTAGGTCCCGGGTTAGATTCCTGGTGCTTCCTAAAAAAAAGGTTTCTGTCCTAATCCCAAATGTTATTATCCACAGAAATGTCGTTTAGATGTCATCTACAGGGATGATATAATGTTTTATCCATATTAAGAAAAAAAAAATGATCAGGATAAAATGTTCTCCTTTGTCCTACCTCTCTATGTCATGAGTAAAACACTCATTTCTGCCAGATTAAATCAAAATTTGATTGAATTAAAGAGGAGGGGCAGGATGTGGAGGAAGTGGGAGGCAGGAACTTGTATATAAACGGCCCTAATTGATGGATCTCAAGCCAGATCCCAGCTGTCAGTGGAAAGAGCTGGAGGTGAGAGGAGAACCTGTTGGAGGATAGGTGAGTCCCATCTTAAGTCATTTTTTAAAAATTATCAGATTTCTACAAAGGGAAGCTACAAGAGAGCAAGGTTCAAAGATCTGAGTAATTTATCAATTCAGCAAATTTTACTTGAGGCCAACTCACTGCCACCCATCGTGTGTGCACTTAGGGACACGTGAGCCCTCAATTCTAGGAGCAGTAGGCAGAACCTAGGTTATCAATATCTAGGCTGAAGAAATGACTTGACCTTTTATTTTTAGTCACATAATAGCTTGGCCAATAATTCTACTGGATGGTGAACTGAGATTCTCCATTGACTTATTCAACCTCTCAGCTGTTGCCATGGGCTTCTGCCAGGCAGGTTGGACCAGCTAGAAGAGGTGGAGAGACTCTGAGCCTAGACCAGTGCTGTCCAAGAGAAACAATATGATCCACATCTGTAATGATAAATGTTCTAGTAACCACTTTAGTTAATTAAATTAATTTAAAAACCAAAACATTATTTCAACATGTAATTGAATTTCAGTCTTTAAGGAGATAATATATATTATATTTTTCTCATTACATTTTGGAAAGCGGTGTGCATTTACACTCACAACTCGTCTCAGCTCAGATTTGCCCCACTTCTGGTGCTCAGTAGCTACCTGTGTTCCCCTACTGGGCAGTCCAGGTCTAGACCTTTCACCACATAAACTTAAAGCCAAATGATGATCGATGCCTTCCGTTTGAACTAGCATTTCAAATATCAAAAGTTCAGGACTATGAGTCTTTATATTTGTATTTGATCTCTATTTCCTAGTACCTAGTTATTGCACATAGAGATTATACAATTTTTCCAGGCATATGAGATGGAGGAAGCCCAAGGTGTATAATTCAATTCATGGAAACATTTTGCCCATATTCCCCCAGACCCTAACCATGGCTGAACACTTTACAAGAGCAAGTACATGTCCCATCTGCATGGCTTATCTTGAAAAACCCATGGCGCTGAAGTGTGGACACGTCTGCTGCCTGCACTGCATCGACTCACAGAAGCAAGAACCCTATGGGGGAGTTTTGTTGTGTCCCTTCTGCCCTGTGGTCTCTCAAAAGAACAACATCAGACCCAAGAGGCAGCTGGAGAATCTGGTTTCCAAAATCAAAGAGCTGGAGCCCCACCTGAGAGCTATTCTACAGATGAACCCAAGGATGCTGAAGTTCCAAGGTAAGGAATCTCTACAGCCTGCCCCTCTTCACACAAAGGGCCCAAGAGTAAGCTGCTGTTTAAGGTTCTCCATTAAATATGAGCATTAGCCAGATTCTGGCATCTTAAATTTTAATGCTACCCAGGAAAGAGTTTTTTCCACCTCTGAGTATAGGTTAGCTCCACCTGGAGATTTCAAAGTAAATATAATATGTCATGCCCTAGACCTGTGCTGTTCAAGATGATGGTCACTGCTGGCTATTGAGCACTTTAAATGTGCCTAGTGTGAGAAAAAGAAATTATAAGATTTTTGGATATACTGGGTAAAATAAAACACATTTTCAAAACTATTTCCACACATTCCTTATCACTTTAAAAAAAATGTCTATTGGAAGCATGTGATTCTAATTATATTTCTATTAGGCAGTACCGGCCTCCCAAATTTCGATATGCACTGAGTTACCTGGGGGTCTCCTTAATATGCAGATTCGGATCCTATATTCCTTGGCTGGACTGAGAATCTGGATTTCTGACAGGAGCCCAGGTGTTCTGATGCCGCTCTAACCCAGACTATACTTCAGTGTCAGGCATATCCCAGCGTCTTCTGCTGAGCCAAGTCATAGGGAGTCGAGTGAGGTAATTGGTCGTTGGTCCAGGAGGGCTCACTTCTGAGGCCTGCATTAGCTCTGTCCACACCCTCGTGTAGGACAAGCAGTTCTGCACCCAGATCCTAATGACCAGAGGCAGTTGGAGATGCTGGACATCCACAGGCCACTCCGTGTTTACCTGCCTCTCTGAGCTCGGCACCGTGCAAGATCTGGGTCTGAGTGGCTGCTGCCCAGATCCAAAGACGTCCCTTCTCTACCCAGGAAATCCTTTCCTATCTTCATTGTCTCTACACTGTGTTGTAAATTTAGGAAGACAAAATGCTGGAATGCAAGTGCCTAGTCAACAGGACTAAACTGAATGGTAACTGCAAAGAAAGTAATCTTCAATGTTTCAGCATTTTTCAAAATATCTATTAGATGCCTATTTTTGACAGAATCTGTGCTAACTTATTTAATTTTTAGAGCAAACAAAAGTCATGGTCTTTGCCTTTGTGTGCTTTATGCATTAAAGGGATGAAAAATATTTAAACAAATAAAAGAATTCCTACTATGACTAAGAAGGACTATCTGCAGTTTCATTTATTCATTGTACACACAAAATTTGACAACTCAGGGATTCCAGGGATGTTTCTCCAGAAAAATTCTCATTTAGGGAAAAAACAATAGAAGTCAAAGTATATGAGATACTTGGGCCTTTGCAGTAGAAGTGATGGGGAGCAGCTAGAATCTGTGTATTGGCTGAACTTGTATTTCCTTCCGCAGTGGATATGACCTTGGATGTCGGCTCGGCCAATAACCACCTAATCATTTTTGACGACCTGAGGAGCGTCCAATATGAACATTTAAAACAGAACCGGGAAGAGTGTGCTGAGAGATTCAAAGCAACCTGTGTCCTGGGCTCCTCTCGGTTCACCTCCGGCCGCCATTACTGGGAGGTGGACGTGGGAACAAGCAGAGAATGGACCCTGGGCGTTTGCAGGGAATCTGTCAATCGACAAGAGGAAATTCTACTGACCTCAGAACGTGGCTTCTGGACTGTGGGTCTGAGAAATGGAGAGCTCTACTGCGCAGGCACTATGCCTTTGACTCCTCTCCGGGTGAAACCTCAGCTACACCGAGTAGGGGTTTTCCTGGATATGGACACTGGAAACATTTCCTTTTATGACATTAGAGACAGATCCCATATCTTTACATTCACCAGAATTTCTGCTATGGAGTCACTGCGCCCAATTTTCGCTCCTGCAAATACAGTTAATGATGGTCAAGGCTTCCTGAGAATCTGCCCCTGATGAATCTTGGCATTGCCACTGCTCCCCGTCACCCTGAGCAAGGCATCTAAACCTTGGACTACAAAACATTTGTAGAAAATTAATTAGTTTGTCCTCATAGCTAAAATATTTTCTGCTTGTTACATATATGGCACAAAGTTACAGCAGAAAAATATGGAATATTTCATGAACCATGAACATAAATTAAGTAGGAAAATTGCATTTCAAATATTGTTTATTGACATGCTTGTCTTTTTTGAGTTTAATGTTTATACTTATGTTACATAAATATGTTCTGAACTTTCAGGTCAATTTCCAAATGTTTTCCTTTTTATTTTCTGTAAGAGAAACAGAGTGTTATAGAGGTGATAAACTAAATAAACATTTAGATGTGACCCAACAGATTACATTATTTTCTAAATGATAAGGAAGCAAGAACTAATACAAACAGTAAAAATACATATGTGCATGTATCCTGGTGAGAAATGGATCAATGATCCTAGAATATCTGGAATTGTGAAGACAAATTTTCACCAGCACCACAAAGAGAATCTAATGTTTTCTTGGGCTTGCGTCTGTCTAGGCCTATATTTGAGGTGCTATAAAAATTGGATTATTTGCTCTCCATCTTATTTATGCTCATGGCACCATCTGACTTGCTCACTCATCATTTCCTCCTTGACTGGCATTTACGTTAATTGAGAAGCAAGACCTCCATACCACTGACATTGCTACTCCTTTGAAAAGATGAACAGAATGGATGAGCCCCTAGCCAGACTGACCAAGACATAAAAAACAAAAATCACCAACATCAGAAATGATACTTCATAACTTATCTACAGATTTTAAACGGAAACTATTGGGATATTATGAATAATGATATACCTATATATTCAACACCAGAAACAGACAAAGATACTGAAGAAATGTAAATAACAGACCAACATCTCTCATGAATATAGATGCAAAAATCCTCAATAAAATATATAGCAAATTGATTTAGCAAACTATTAGAGATACTACATCCTCACCAGATAAGGTTTATCCTGGGAATGCAAAGCTGGTTCAACACTAGAAAATCAGTCAATGTAATTCACCATTATCAAAGACTAAAAAAGAAAATGTAAGATCATGTCAATAGATACAGAGAAACATTTGAAAAGTTCAACATCCGTTCATGATAAAAAATATCAGCAAACTAGAAATACAAGGGGAAATGCTCAACCTGACAAAGGACATCTAAAATGATTCTACATCTATCATATCATGCTTAATCATGACCGACTCCATGATTTATCCCTAAGTGTGGAAAAAAGATATCTGCTCCTAGTCAACATTGTGCTACTGATTTTTATGTATAAAGCAGGATAAAGAAACAGAAAGTTTTGCAGATTGGAAAGAAAGATATCAAACTTCCTCTATGTTCAGATGATACGATTGAAATTCCATAAAATCACTTTTAAAAATTACTGAAACTTATTTTAGATATTTTGTGTAAGTGGAATCATAAATATTTGTCCTTTTGTATCTGGTTTATCTCACTCAACATAATGCTTCAAGATTCATACATGTTTTAGCATGTATCAGAAGTTCATTCCTTTTTAAGGCTGAGTAATATTCCATTGTATGAATAGACACAGAAAGGAGATTAAAGGTTATCAGAGGCAAGGTGGGGAGAAATGGGTAGTTATTGCTTAATGGCTACAAAATTTCTTTTTGAGATGACCCAAAAGTTTTGATACTGATTGGTAGTGATGGCAGAACAATATTGGGAATGTAATTAATACCACTGGATTGTACACTTAATGATTGGTGAAAATGGGAAATTTTCACCAATCTTATATATATATATATAAATATTAAAAAACCTGTAGAACTAATACATGAGTTAAACAAAGTCCATGAAATAAGATCAATATGAAAAACATTTGATTATGTGCCTACCTACTGGCAATGATCAATTGTAAACTGAAATTTAAAAAATGTTATTTATGGTAACACTGAAACATGTCCTTGGTAAATATCACAGGGAATACCATACAGTGAATGTCTGGTAAATGTTTGTTGGGTGACTTAATGAGACCAGAGAGGGAAATAAAAGCCAAGTCAAAGAAGTTTTTGTAGGTAATGAGTTTAGATATCAGCCAGAAAATAATGGGAAGCAGGAGAGTGTTTTTGAACTAAAGAGGAGAACTTTGTCACATATTGAATATCATCTATATATTGCAAACATTGGCAATTTAGGGTAACAGTGGAGAGGCTGTTCCAGTACTATGTTAGTTAACATGCATATATATTGATCTTATTAAAGACCAGACATTGTTCTAAAATCTTTACAAATGTTGACTCATTTAGTATTCACAGACTCCTAGAGGCAGGTTCTATTATTATCTGTACTTCAAAGAAGAGTATTCTGAGGCTCAGAGAGACTAACTTGTACAGGTTATATAGTAGGATGACATCCAGGTTAGAGAAGGAGGCCAGATGGAATGTTTCAGACACAGAGATCTAAATGGCCATCTCAGAATTCTCACCAGAAGTCTCCAGAGAGAAATCCTGAGGTGTCCCAGTCCAGCCAATGGCTGGGAGAATGCGATCTCCAGTGGATTCACGGCAGTGCAGGGAAGAGTGTCCAGCTCACCATAGGTATACAACAGTATTGCTGACAGAAGAATGAATGTACAGCTATCACCGTGTCAACAGAGGGGAAAAGTTAACCTTTTATCACATCTCTATAAGGTAGACATTACGTACCATAAAATTTGCATATTTTTAACTGTTTTGATTCTATGAGTTTGTTAAATACGAGGAGTCATACAACACCTATTTGAGTTGGGTTTTAGAGTATGATGCCCCGAATATTTTCATGAAATTATAAAGTATTAATGTTTTCTGTCTGGCTAATTTCAATTAGCATGATATTTTAAAATTTCACCTGTGTTGTTGCCAATATCAATAGTTAATTCTTTTTTTATTGGCAAGTAGTATTTCATTATATGTATATATCACATTTTGCTTTTCTATTTACAAGTTGATGGGCATTTAGGTGGTTTCCACTTTTGGGCTATTTTGAGTAACATGGCTATGAAAATCCATGGAAAATCTGTCTGTGGATATATGTTTTTATGCTTTTTGGGAAAGGAGTGGAATTGCTGGGTCACATAGTGAGTGTATATTTAACTTTCATTATATATATTTTTATTAGAGAACTTGTCTTGTGAGCTTACAAGACAATCCTGTATAATGTACATAATTCCAATACATCATCCCTCTACCAACACCTTTCACCATTGTGGAACATTTGTTACAGATTATGAAAGAACATCATCAACACTAGCTATGGTCCATAGTGGACATTTGACATATTTTTTTCATACAGCCCCATTATTAGCACCTTGTTTTAGCATTGTACATTTGTTATAGTTCATGAGAGAACACTTTCATATTTGTACTGTTAACCACAGTCCACCTTCCAATACATGTTTCACTGTGTTATACAGTCCCATGCCTTGTACAGCCTATCCAAAGTGTACACTCTTTGGCTCTCACTTTCATCTCAGAGTTGTGCAGTCATTGCCTTAGTAAATATTACATAAATGTTACATAAAAAATATAGGGGATTCCCAAATGCCCTGCTCCCTACCACTCCCACATTTTCCCACATTAAAAACATCCTTCATTAGTGTGGTACATTTGTTACAATTGATGAACACATATTGGAGCATTGCCACTAAATTTGGATTATAGTTTAAACTCTCTCCCACACATTTTTCTAAGTTATGACAAAGTATATAATGGCCTGTATCCATCACTGCATCGTCATTCAGGACAATTCCAATGTCCTGAAAATGCCACCCTATTACACCTATTTTTAAAAAAAGATACTTAGGTTACATAAATGTTACATAAAAAATATAAGGGTTTCCCCTATGTCCCCCGCCCACATCTCCCACATTTTCCCACATTAACAACATCCTTCATTACTGTGGTACATTCATTGTAATTGATGAACACATTCTCGAGCTTTGCCACTAAGCATGGATTGAAGTTTACCTTGTATTTTACACTCTCTCCTACCCAATTCTGTAGGGTATGGCGAGATATATAATGGCCTGTATCTGTCATTGCAATGTTATTCAGGACAATTCCCAAGCCCCAAAAATGCCCCCACGTTACACTTTTCCCTGCCCTCAGAACTTCCAGTGACCACTGCCTCCACATTAATGATATAACTTCTTCCATTGCTAGAATCACAATAAGTCTGTAGTAGAATACCGGTCAGTCTACTTTAGTCCATAGTTCATTCCCCAATCCTGAGGATTCTGGGATGGTGATGTCCACTCTACCTCTAATTGAGAAGGGGGCTGCAATCCATTAGGGCCAATGGATGGGACTCTCTTGCTTGCAGTTGTAGACTTTCTCGGTTCCTTGGTATGGTAGTAGTCCATCATCACCTCCTTGTTAGTTGTCTTGGGTGAGACCAATGAACTGCAGAGTAGGTGTTGCAATTCCATTGAGATTCGATGCCCAGCTGGCACATGAACAGCCTAAAGATTTAAGTCTCTTGGAGGTGCACCTATCAACTCTAGTACTAATTATAGATTCAAATAGAAGAACAGAAGAGCCATGTGTAGGGAAACCACAACTGTGTCCAAATCTGTCACCCTAGGGAGCATAAATTCCAAAGTAGGGCTCACTGGCAAGGCACCAAAGTCTTGAGCTATCTTCTCTGATTATAGTGTCTGGATGTTTCAGAGCCCTCAGGAGCCCTGCTATTTTGGGGTAGTATCTACTTTGGCAGTCCATGAGAGCCTGCTGAGACATGCATAAGTGTAACTTCTGGAATGACCTCCTGACTCACTTTGAAGTCTCTTAGCCATAAAAATTCATTTGTCTTTACCTTTTCCCCCTTTTGGTCAAAGTCTTTTTTCCAGTTGCCTTGCTAGTTGGTGCTTTGTAGTAATTCCTTGGTGCCAGGGAAGCTCATCCCTGGGAGTCATGTCCCACGCTGGGAGGAAGTTAATGTATTTATATGATGAGTTCAGATTAGACAGAGGGCACATTTGAGCAACAAGGAGGCTCCCAGGAGGCAACTCTATAATACGTTTCAAGAGTAAAGGTTCATAAACACAGTCATCAATATCAAGGGCCTATCAAAGGCCTAACCTCCTTCTCTAGTCATTGCCCCTGTGTTCAGGGGATTCTTGGTATTCCATTAGATAATGTGGCAGAGCTTTCTGGGATGGGAATTTGATATTCCTTCAGTTATTGTGTGAATCTTCACCCAACCGTGACAATGCCCCATGAACATTTGAAAACATTTATATGCCTTATATGTTTGCCCAGGTGAGCTTCCACCCATGGACCCCTTATCACTGACACTCTGCAACAATGATCCTTCCCTGCCCCAGTTGTAAACCTTCTGTGATCCAAAACTTCTTCAAAAATAGCCAACTACAATTAATAAGAACGTGAAATAATAATAACAATTTTAAAAAGAAGAAATAAAGTTGAAAGTACAGAGGTGGGAATGCTTTTATGGCAAAATGACAAGGAAGGGTCACTGGTTTAGTGTGTTGGTTGGGGGGGCATTCAGGACAGGACACACCTAGAACAGGCTTCTAGGAAGTATGTGAGTGCTCATTCTGTCATAATGTGTTGTATCAGTGAGTGGAGACCCACATAATGAGCAGAAGGAGTTGGACTCCCATCTTTGGGAGGACTGATTTGTTCAGAAATAGACAGGCAAGAGTCTCTCAAGAGCAAGGGTGGTTCCTAATAGGGGAGGACAAACCAGTGTGTCAAGACTTCTTGTTGCATGTAACTATGAATCTTGTCATACAACGAGTCAAGCCAGGGGGTCATTGTGGGCCTCAGGGGGATGGGGTGGGAGGAATAGAATATATCAAACAGGGGGTATTTAGTGGTCAGTGGAAATGTTCTTCATTACCATACAAGTGATGGACACAGGACATGGTAAATATCATCAAAATTTATAAAAGTGTACGGTCTAAAATGTAAGCTATAGTGTAAACCATTGACAATGTTTAGTAGCTATGTTTCACTATTTGTATATCAGTTATAACAATGCTACCATCCAGATATAAAAAGGTATTAATATGGCGGGGAGGGAAGGAGGAGGATGTTGAGTATATGAGAGTCTCCTGTATTCTGTGTGTGGCTTTGCTATGACATAAAACTTCTTTGAAAACAAAATGCAAAATAGAGAGACACTGGGGAATGAGTGGGGGAAGGTGCCACGGTACAGACAGGACACCAGATATTGCAGTGATGAAAGATCAAACAATTTATTTATTTATTTATTTATTTTAATTTTTAAAAGTATTTTTCATTTTTTAAATATCCAAATCTTTTAATTTTATTTTATTTTTAGTTTTTTTAAAAAAAATTAATGTATTTTATCTCTTACATTTAAACTTATCATTATTATTTCATTTTCCTATTAATCGTATTCACCTATTGTAATGGCTTCATCTTTGAAGAGGCTTTGGATCACAGAAAGGTTACAAGTGGGGTGGTGGAAGATTGTTGGTGTGGGGTGTCAGGGATGGGGGAATGCATGGGAGGAAGTTCATCTGAGCATAAATATAAGTATATAAAAATGTTCAGATGTTCACAGGGCATTGTCACAGTGGGTGGAGAATCACTCAATAAATGAGAGAATACTGAATTCCCATCCTGGAGAGCTATGCCACATTCTCTAAGGGAGCAGCAACAGTCTCCCAAGTGCAGGGGCAGTGACTGGTGAAGGAGGATGATCCGCTGATGGGTCCTTGATATTTATGACTAGCCTTATGAGTCTTTGCTCTTGAAATTGAAACTTAGCCTATTGTTATGGGGTGCCTAAGGGCTGCCTCCTGAGAGCCTCCTTGTTGCCCAGATTTAGCCTCTCTCTAAGCCAAACTCAGCATATGAATGCATTACCTTCCTCCCAGCGTGGGACATGACTCCCGGGAATAAGCCTCCCTGGCACCGAGGGATTACTACCAAGTGCCAACTGGCAGTGCGACTGGAAAAAGACCTTGAATAAAAGGGGGAAAAGGTAAAGACAAATGAGTTTATATGGCTAAGAGAATTCAAAATGAGCCGAGAGGTCATCCCAGAGGTAACACTTATGCACATCTCGGCAGGATCTTATAGAATTCCAAAGTGGATATCATCCCAAATATTGTGGCTCTTGAGAGCTCTGGAGACACCCAGGTCCTATGTCAGGGTGGATAGCTCTGGAGTTTGGTGCCTTGCCAGTGGGCCCTACTTTGGATTTTGTGCTCCTGAGGGTGACAATGTTGGACTCAACTATGTCTTCCTTGCACATTGCTCATCTGTCCCTTCTGTTCAAACCTATAGTTGGTGCTGGAGTTTATAGGTGTACATCCAGAGACTCAAGTCTTTGGGCTGTCCATGTGCCAGCTGGACCTGGAACCTTGGTGGAGCAGCAACTCCTACTCTACAGCTCTTTGGACTCACCCAGGACAACTAACAAGGAGATGATGATGGACAATGGCTGTCCCAGGGAATGGAGAGAGTCTGCAGCTGCAGGCAGGATAACCCCATCCATCTTTCCCAAGGGATATAAGCCCCCTCTCAATTGGAAGTGGAGTGGACATCACTATCCCAGACTCCTCAGGATGGTGGGAAGAGCTATGG